>OY856414.1:7305000-7905000 GCA_963693085.1 Alisma plantago-aquatica
ACTATATGATTAAGGTTACACTGGGTAATTAATCAAATTGAGTATTTTTTACTACATCAATCAAGTTACACAAGAACACCTAATTAATTCATATCAATAATATGGGGATTATAACTTCAGAAGATATAAAACATATAAAATATGTCCATATTACTAAACTATGGCATATTCAATCATCTTGTGCCATATATGGGATCAAATCTCAATTAATGATCAATAAGGGCACATTTCACTATTTATACCAAGACAATAATAACTCCATCTAGGAATCTCAATAAAATCTCAAATTTTGCAGAGATCTTAATGAGTCATAAATAACGATGCACGCATAAAATTCTATCAGAAGTAAAAGTTATGTTAATTCTAAGAATTAGGCACTCATATGCTTGAAACCTAGCATGTATGAGCTACTTTCATTTTTGGAAATTCGTCCAACATTTATTTCAGCATCAAAACAATAATTATAGACCTTAAAAATTACATGGGATAACCATCATACTACAAGAAACAAAGTATGGGTCAGATTTTCCTCCTTTGGTTACCAAAAAGTCATACATGAACTATTTTAAAATGCCTTATAGTTGTATTTTGGAGATTTTAGTTCTTGCATGTATGTATAAAATGTTCATAGTATAGCATAAAATACACCCAAAGTTTATAATAGACTACTAAACTCTTATTATAACATTCATCAAGCAAATTTGGGCAATAAAGGCCACTTTTAGCATAATACAAATTTAGAACAAGGTTAACATCATGCATGTAAGAATAGGAAAGAAATAGACTAAAACATATATCACTCACCTTGATGATGAAGAAAATCGCGTCCATGAAGAGAAACTCTGAAAATCAACAACAAAGCTTCAAGATTCATCCACCAAAACTCTAAGAACGCCCTGTAAAATCCAAGATTCGGGTGTGTCTAGAGAAAAGAGGGAAGAAAGAGAGGGCTCACATGCACAAGTTTTGAACTTGTAGCACCATGGATCTCAGTTATGGAGGAAAGGATGGTGAATAAAAGTAAGATAAAGATTCGAAAGGAGAGATCTTACTTGTATGGAGCAAGAAATGAGACTAAATTCTTAGATCTTGTCTATGGTTGCTTGAATCAAGACATGCATTCACCAAACGACTTATTGGTCGACCTCCGATGGACGTTAGTCGGTCTCTGGGGGACAACAAGAGATATGCCAAAATATTGGTAGAAGAGAGGGGAGTTGAGAATTTCTAGGTGGGTGGTGGTGTAGTGCACATTACATTTGACCCATAATGGGTGAACATGCGAAGAAAAGCTAGATCTAGTTCTAACAAAATATTTGGCAACAGAATCAACAACTAAATTGAGACTACATGGGATGCGTTTGATATCAATAGATAATTGTTGTTGTGCAGGACTAGGAACATGTGTTGACATGGGGAGAAACAACCAGTTGTTTAAGTGTTTCCTTGCAGCATAGTGCATGCTTGTTTTAAGACTTGGAGAACAATATAATTTTCCCATTGTATCTATTAGCAAACTAACATTGCCTTGGTGATGGCTTGTACTTCCACATATAAGGCTGAGGTAGACTTGGAATGGAAATAGGTGAAGGGCATGTGTGCACCTTTATCATAGACAATACTGATCCCAATACCCAAATAGTGTGAATGAACTTGGAAGGAAACATCCAAATGCACAAAAGAGTTGGCATGTTATGGAACAATGAAAGGAGGAGCATGGTGAATGGTGGATGGATCCCTTACATATGTGTTGTTAATGGACAAAGAACATTCTTTGATAAATGTAACTCTATTACCTACTGGATTCTTTGTGTTTTCATGGATGTCCTTGTCTTTGGAATTCCAAATGTGCCAGCATGTAATAAATAGCATGAAAGTCAGATGTGCTCTAATGATCAGTGTGTCAAATGCAGTTGTCAATCCATTCATCTTCATTTAACGAGAAATGGCTCATACCACTTGTAACATGAATCCATGTCGCTCTACTATCCTTGTAGTCATGCAGAGTGTGGAGAAGAGTATTTGGGGCATTATTGTAGATGGGACATAGAGTATCAACCTCATATGATATCTCCACTTTTCCACATTAGTTAGGATCATTGTCTGTTGTAAAATCTAGAGGAAAACCCTAAGGTGTTCTAGTAATTTAGATCTCCATATATTCTTCCACAGCCCAGGTGATTTAGTTTACTTGGATGATCTAATTCATTGGTAAACCAATCGATGCTCATGTGTCCATTAAAATCAATGGGCCACGTCCAAGAGTCCTTCTCGTAGTTGGCCATATGTGATGGGATGTTGGCTATGGAGTGCCAAATTTCTTCAAGAAGATAGGTGTGGATGAAAGTCCAATACCATTCTCCAGATTCAAGAGTCATGGAATTAGTTGTGAGAGATTTAAGCATTGTAGGTGTTTGAATGTCACGGAAAACATATTTCACTAACTGGTCACAATCTAGTAGTTTCCTCATACATTATTAGACCAACAATTATGGATAATCTTCACACTTCTATTCTTAATTTCAACCATACTACTTTTAATAAACCCCAATGCGACTAGCAGGACTTATTGAGAATCATGTCCTCACTGACATATTTTTCTCTCATTATCTGAACCAGATCTTATCTGATTCATTCACAAAATCCCTAATATTTTTCATCATCAGTGCTAGGTTTCTATCCCTGGCATACTTGATGTCCAAACCTCCCATGTCCTTGGAAGTGGTGATCTTTCTCTAGGAAACCAATGACCATCATTGTTCAACAATATTGGACCAAATAAAATTCTTGGTGTGCTTATCGATATCATATCGAAGAATGGGAGAGAGCTTGACAAATTGAATTCTATATGTTGGGAAGGCTTGAATCACACTCTTAGCCAGTGTGATGCATTCAATTAGAGACAAATGACACGTAGACCATCTATTGAGTTCATCCCTGATAACTGAGGATAGATATCCATGAGTATCCTTGTTAACATGTTGATGGAGAATAGGAACTCTCAATTATTTTATGAGGTCTTCAGTCTAGGTTTAGCTGAGTTTTTGGTAATAACATGTTTTTTAGTAGAAGGATGATTATTGGAGAAGAAACACTTTTACTTTTCTTTTGGTGCAATCTAACCCAAGACCATGGAGAATAGACTTAATTGTGGGAGCTTGAGAGACTGAAACTTTAGAGAATAAGAGAATGTCATCCGTAAAACATACATGAACAAGTGGTGTGCCCCTCCTAGTTAATACCATTGGTTTTTGACAAACCCACTTCCATTGATTGCAAAATAGCATGAGAAAATGGTTACATTCCAAGTACCAAGACATAGGGGATAACTGGATCCCCCTATGTAACCCCCTGAGATTCCTTGAAATGTTTAAGCAGTGTGCCCTCCCATAAGATGGACGTATGGTTGCTAGTAATGATTTGCATGATAAGTGAGAGCATAAGATCAAGCAGACCGGTTTGGATAAGGGTATCAAAGATGAATGTCTGACACATTCTGTCAAAGGCCTTGTCTAAGTCCAATTTAATGCACATCCATTTCTTCTTTGAAGTTGTCGACTTCAAAGAATGAATAACTTCCTGGACCAATATAATTTTATCATTGATCCTCTGTCAAGGAATGAAGCTCTACTAGTTGGGGGAGATGTAGGACTTCAAAAATGGTTTGATCCTTTCCATCAAGATCTTGGATAAAAGTTTGAAACAACTATTATTGAGGGATGTTGGGAGGAGATCACTTCACTTCACATGGGTTTTAATCTTTGGAATGAGTACCATATTAGACTTAGTGATAGATTTGGTTGGGGAGTTAGTATGAAATGATTTGATGATGGTTTTAATAATTAAAGACCATGTTGATGCCAATTTCATTGAAATAATTCATTATGTATACCATCTGGGCCATGGAACATTGATGGAGCCATCTTGAACATGATGTCTTTGACTTCCATGGATGAGGGGTATGTGCTCATTGATGGAATTGTAGTAGGCTTAAGAGAGGGGAAAATACCAGGGTAACTCTGACTTTCATGTCTTGGAGCAGCAATGCTTGTCATAAGATTGAGTAAATCATTTTGTACATATACTTTTAAGGAAGAACTCGACGTGTACATGTGACGTACCTAGATTTTCAATGCTTGTCCAAATGTGTGATATGAATTGAAACCCTTGCCTTAGTGACGATCCCAATTCAAAACCCACACACTAGGTCAATAAGAGGAAACTCAGAGGAAGTTAAAGGAAATCAAAGTAGAACTTGCAGATGCACATGAGCAAGTCATACAACACAAGCTCACCATTCAACACATAATTTTAAAATCAATTGTTACAACATTTTATATTCCACAATGAATAATAAAATTTTACATATACACATACTGCCACTAAACATGATATTTATACAATAGGTCCTCCCATACATCTTCTCGCCACACAACTCCCAACTATTCTGATCCTTCAATATCATATATCCACAACCTAAAGAAAAGAGTAAAAGTGGTACACATTAGCATAATATAATAAAATGTTGTGTCGAGTATGCTACATGATTTATATTCCTCTTTATAGTATGACCTGACAATAAGATAATCTTATATTATTGAGTCACCAAGTATATCAAAAGAATACTTGATCAATTTTTCTTATCTACAAAAGAGAACACATATTTTAGGCACATTTTCTGTTATATCATCCATGCAATTACTACATTAGAGTTGATTGTATTGTGGAATTATGATCAACTACCAAAGATTTGGATCATTATATAATGTGATGTACTACCAAAGAGTTGGATCTTTATATAATGTGATGTACTACCAAAGAGTTGGATAACTTTCAAGTACTTTACTACCAATGGGTTGAACTACTTTAACTTATGGCACTTTACTACCAACGAGTTTAGCTGCTTGGATATAATGGGGCATATATATTATGTTTCATGTTGTTAAGACTATACATATCGAAAATCAAGCTAGGTAGCATGAAAGAAAAATTATGTCAAACAATAGAAAATGCCAAGTATTTTGTGTACACATAATACAACAACACTATACAATAGGCCAAGTAAGAGGTAAAGTGTACCTTAAATAGAGAGGATATAATCATAACATCCTTAAGATCAATTATATCCTTCTTAGCCCTTCATTAAGACAAGTTGATACATGACATGAACTATATATCATCCCCAACCCTGGTCATGATTCACTTTAGTTTTAGCTTAAGTCATTTGTATATCCATCATTACTTGTCTTATCTTCTTATAGACATCGTACTAATCTTACTTTCCAATTATGTTCCAGATTAGTATGTCTTGTCTTTTATAATAGAATTATATCATTGACGTCCCATTTACATGCATCATTAACCCTAATATTTACATGTGCTTCAACTTAGGGTTTCTTAGCATATTTTAGGATCCACCTTAAAAAACATGAATGTAAGTATTAAATAATCTTAGATTTTAATGTTATCCTCAAATAATTAGATGAAGATATTCTAAAGATATGATAATTTATTAACCTTACATGCATTTTATACATTTTATTAAGGGTTATTATCCCTAATTATATGGAGTAAAATGCATCATTTTACACATGAATAGGATAATCTCAGATTTCATCTGTATCTTAAATAGGATTTAAAAGTCATCAAAAGGTTTTCATAATTTCCATGGTCATTTATTAGTTATTTAGCATGATGTGAGCATATATGTTCTTTCAAAATATCATTGAAACTGGTATTATACCTTCGTAATGTTCTACTTGTTTTTGTATAGATTTTTATACCTTGCATGCATTTTTCTAACATCAGATACATCTAGAAATATGTAACATCTTGATATTTTCTAGAGACTAGCACTGATTTACTTATTTAGAATTATTGTGACTGTCAGATCTCTCACTTCTAGATGCCCAGATGGATGTCACGTCGCACAAGGAGGGATGTGACTTCCTCTCTTAAGTTATGCCTTCACGCCAGCCCATCGCTTCACCCAGCTTGGCTCTCAGTTTGCTTGTGCGTGAGTCTGTTGGACTTTGTTCTCCTAGAGCAAAATTGTCGTCGATGCTCAGTCACTGATGTTTCACTCCTCTTATCCAAATTTTATTTCTTTCAAAGCTTTTTAGCTTTGAGACTTCTTCACAGCAGCTCCATCATAGATTCCATTGTAGCTCACTGCCAATGCTCTCAGCTACGACTGAAAAAAGAGGCAAAAAGCATATGTTTGAAGAAACTCTCATTCAATGCCTCCCATAGTACCTTCCAGCAAGATTTCCTGAACTGTATAACTCTTATATATGGTCTTCCTCTTCCTTTATCTTATTCTTCATACTATGGATCACCTCAACTACCCATGACAATGGTTGTCACTCTTGATCTTCTTCTTGGTGAGCATGGTGTCGACAATAAGGGGTCGATGATGAGCTTCTCGCTCCCATCATCAATGACAGCAGTCAGACTGCACACAACTTTGTGCAGTCCAACTCACTCAACCTTGTTCCTTGTTTTTCCTTCCTCATCTTCCTCTAATCTCCCTTCCATTCCTCCATGCTCAAGTAGCAAAACACAGTGGAAAAAAAACAAAGGGAACATACGAGATTTCTCTACTCCTTCTCCCTTTTCGACAAATGAAGGCTAGTTGCTAGGCTCAACCAAGGGAAGATAACACCCCGCTCCAGAACATGTTTGGCCCCATGATATCTGTTCTACTATGTGGTGGATCATAACCAAGATGACCAAGATGTCTCATCTATAACTATCGGGAAATATATGATTGTGGGGCCATCAGATCCCACCAGCAAGGCTAGGATTCCCCCCCCCACATAAAATCTATGGGACGTAGACCACTAAGGGAAAGCTACAACATGACGCCAATTGATTTCTAAATGGAAAGAAAACTAGAATATTACACTTTTACAAGAATATTTACCAGAATAACACTCTTCCCATCTAAATTCCCATATAAGCACACTTTATAAAAGATGTGCACATTGACAGGCATTTTATAGAATGATGGGATGAAAACAACAGATTGTCTGGCACTTTATGAAATTATACGCACAAAGCACCAAGTGCAAGGCATTTCTTACTTGATTAAAAGGGCAATATTTCTCACTGTTCAGTGGTTTTTGTTGGGTTTTAGGTGAGGGATAAGGAAGAGAAAACAAAAATTTTCTCCTACCTCAAAACCATAACCACGGATAGCATCAACGACTATGAAATAGGAAGTATGGTTTTAGCGAGGTGTACCTGGTACTGAGGATTGCTCGGTGACAATACCTTGCAGCTAGTGTGGTCTACAACCACCTAGTTTGTGACGATGTCTGTGCAGCTCCTGGTCCTGACCCGAACTGTGGTTGACAATCATCCTCTTGAGCGGAAGAAACCTCCCACCTCTATAGATAGTCCACACGGACCATCGAGAACTCTAGTTTCCCTATCCTATAAGACACTAGAAGGAGTCATCCCCTTCTGTCAGCGTACTAGTCACTGACATGCTCTCCCACAACTAGTGGTTGTCCTACAATTGTTTTTCCCTCGTTGTTCCTCCCTAGATGGGTAGAAGTCACTTGGGCTCTCTCAGTTACCATAACTAGAGAGGACAACAACTTTTTAGAGCAACTGATATTTTGAGTTTTGGTATCTGAGAAGCCCCCAATACCTCTCTATATATAGGAGGGGTCAGGGTTAGGGTTCTCAACCCCGGGCAATGTAGGATTAAAGTGGGAGTAGAAGGGTCTGAAATTTCCATGAACTTACTACACTGCGGTAGCCAAACCAGTCATTTCACAAACGAACCAATCAGTTGGGAGTGTGAGACGGTCAGTTCACATCCCAAACTTGCCTCCAATTGGCTTTCCTTGTTTTTTTCTAATTAATACTAAGATCAATTCATGTCCCAATTGAATTGTACAAGTGAAACGAAAAACTTTTCTCACAAATTGGGACAACCGAACATTGTTCATTTGGACAAATGAACAGGTCGGTTCACCAAGTGAATCGGTCATCTCACTGACCATGAGCTGATCGGTTCACCCAGTGAATCGGTCAATTGGTGGTCCAGATTGTGCAGAACACAGTCAATGTAGTTCTCAATCAATCTGACACTCAAATCAGTTTGTTCAACACTTAAACTTGATGATTCTGAGTCAAATCAATTGATTGAATGTTTGATTGAGTACCTAAACACCTTTAGTAATCAATCCAAACATCATTCATGGATAAAATTTGCTTCTAAGTAAATCCTTTATGTGTGACCCTATAGGTCCCATTTCACATTGGCAGTGAATGTCCATAACTAGCTTACGACATCACAAGTAAAGAGCGGTGCCTAGTCGCACATCAGTGCTACCCAAGTGAAAAGGAAAGTTGGAGAACAACTTTCAATCCTACAGTATGTGATTGGTGTTCCAGTGAATGTATAATTCCTTTGTCTCTGATATCCTGAATGAACTCAAGGCATGGAGCTGTCATCCTTTCAACGTTCATTCATGTTTCTTGATCCAAAGAAGACTATCTGAGATATGTGTACCATCAATATCACATATTGACTCACACATGCATGTGCATGCCTTTCTTAGTCTCTCTTATCAAGTGGACATGGACATCATACTCCCTCAGGAGGGACAAATCTCATATCTATCACTCGCAGTCAAAACCCCATGTGTCAAAGTCACCCAATCATCACCTTTATAACAATCCATATTTCAGGACCACATTTGATGATGTCAAAGTGTACCCAATGACATGTGATGAGTGTAGTGATTCAGGTCTAAGAATCACAATCACCACCATCACTATGAGAGCTGATTGTGACTACCATATCATGGTTCCATGTGTCACTCTCACGGTGGGTCTGTCTGATACACTATTTTCTAACATGTATCTATGTGCTTGGTTTGATATCATATATCATGCTTAATGAGACTCTGTCATCAACCAAGTCACACTCTAGTCTTGCTGTGTCATTGTTGTCTATCAACCTTCCATAATGACATCCGACTAGGGACAAAACAAGAATGTACAAACACTTAGCATTCATATGATCTCATTTTTCAGGTCCTTAACTTGAAGACATACGTCATTGAGTACTATCATTCTCTAGACTTTCATTCTACTCTATCACTATCTCATAACTGATTGAACCAGAATGAATTGTAAGCTTGCCTTTGATGTTTATCAAATCAATCATAATGTATACCGATCCAATCATCATATGATTGGCTCTCAGGGCATACATACCAACAGACTCCCCCTTGCACTACGAGCCAATCACTTTTGAATCATATTCTTAGTGATCTCCAAACATGTCCCACATGTTTCTGCTACTCCAGTGCTAACATAGTGAGTTAGCAACACTTTGATTTAGTAGGTATATTGCATGTTTCACATCTCTTCACTGTACGACATATCGTATGAGATGGATTTGTCATAATATGTGATCTGATATTCCTTTCCTAACAATTAGCTCCATTGTTTGACTCAGTATTACTACTTATCATCAATGGTTGGAATATCTGTAAGTTCATCTCTATGAACTTCTAGATCCATATAGTATCCTCTGCTATTCATAACACAAGGATCTCAACATTCCCTTTTAGAATTAAACATCTTTTAAATCAGAACATTTCTGTTTATCAACTCATATTCAGTTTTATATTTTATATTTTGCGATCATTTTCTATCATTTCGGAAGCTTGCATCAGTGTAACTCTTTACACCCAACTATTCCTTATATTACCATAGAACTAGTACTTCACAAGTACCAAACACATTCTTCATGGTATTCCAATGACTCTCACTGGACGTAGACAGACATCCAATCGTCACACAAGTTAACATGATGAGCATATCATATTGTCATGTCCAATACATACAAGATGATGAAAGTATACTTTCTTGTCATGTATAATACATACAAGATAATGGGATGATTACATACATGATAGATCTATATCTATCTATGTGTTCCTATTCTTCGTAAGAATTTGGGATTATTGTCATCTGAGATACTAACTCCATCTAACATGGACAAGTTTTCTCCCACTGAATCTGTGCATACTGAACTCTTCAGTACATATTGCCAATGTATGTTCTCTCTTTACCAGATCAAGAGATTTTCTAGAACTCTCTCTCTTTATCTCTATATTCTATCACATAGGACATTCTCTATCTTCCCTTAAAGATATTTCCACACCAATTTCCATTTTAGAACATTTCATTCCTCATCATCATGTGGATTGTGAATACGCTCCAATGAAATCTTTGTAATCATAGATTCCTTATTTATTTTAAAATATCAGTCAAACCCTTTGACTATATTATCAAAGTAAAGATTCCAGTTCTGAGTTGCTTGCACTTAATCAATCACATTGATTAATCACTTGTAACTTATAGACTACATTTGCATTAATGGATTTCTAAAACCTTTTAGGTTGTGTCACGTATACATCATTATCTTATTCCTGACAAGAATGTGGTTTTAATATCCATATGCCAAATTTCATAGTCTTTCAAGTTTCAACAACAAGCATGATCCTTCTTCTAAATGTCACCCATGTCAATCTTAACTCTTTAGACCTAATTGCACTAATGGGTTTTATCCCAACATGTGCTACCACTAAGGTCATACCTTATGATTCACATGGAAGTCATTTTGGATCTTATGGCCTCAAGCCATAACTCAAAATCTGGTCCCTCGACATCATCTAGCTTATTGTCTCGTCATATGACCAATTCATCACAAAGATATATGAGGTGTATCTGTTACATAAGGAACTTTAAGAATCCACAACACTTGTGATTCTTAATCTCCTTTATTTAGTGTAAAGCATGTTCTTTAGAAGAATTCTAGATGATCATGCTCTAACTCTTTAGAGTATGATTCCTTCTTTGATTTAGACATAACTATGCCTTAATCATGAGTTCTCTATGATACATTATCATAATTACTCACAAGGTCCTCAAACATTTGGTTTAAGTATCCCATTCATTGATCTCATCAAAGAATTAATACTTTTACCAAGTTTGTACTTCATTTATGATATTCTTCAACACTTCAAGATATTAATATTGGTATTTCACCATCTGAAGCATTAGCATTTATTCCAATAGGTCATGTATATACATCAATATGTATTATGCCTAATAGTCATTCTCCCACTACATCTAGTGAAGATTGACTTGTCATCATGCCCAAGACATTCATATCTCCTAATAGTGCATAACCAAAAGAGTCTGTCTTATCCATCAACATGGAAGCTAGAAATGAATTTCTCATGATAATGCTAATTAATTGTTTGAGTCATCAATAACTTTTAGGTATCATTTTATCTTATGCATTCCAAGTACCACAAGATAAATAAGTCATTGCCACAAAAGATCATATCTTTGAAATTGAAACATCAACTTTATTGATAGACATCCTTGTCATTACAAGATGTAGAAATAAAGTGTTTCTATTTATTGGCAAATTGAAATAGCAATTCATAACTCTATTACATGCCCTTTGGGCTGAATTAAACTGAAAGGTACTCCTATCTATGGAAGCAACACTTGCTCCAATGATGAGTTCTCCTTCTTGGTCCTTTCATAAAGGCCATTACTTCTTTTTAGATCCTGCATATCATATATGTCAGATCCATATCTTGGTATCATATAGCTCAGATAAAGAAGTGTTTCAAGTTTATTTCATGATACCTAAGGTGGAGACTTCCATCCCCTTCTTCTTCTTCTTTTGTTCATCCAGATAGAGAGGGCAATTTCTCTTCCAATGTCCTTGCTCTTGACAATGGTGACATTTGCCTCCCTTGTTCACCCCTCCTTTGGCCTTGAGAGTTGAAGATGACTTGGGGTGCTGGCTAGTATCAGAACCCTTCTTTGCTTAGCCCTTGCCCTTGCCTTTAGACTTACCCTTCTTTTTGTTGATCAACATCATAGATTTGGGTTTGTCTTTCTTCATTTGTGCCTCCACTGTCCTCAACATGCCCAACAACTCTATCAATGGCTTGTCAAAGTTTTCATGTTGTAGTTCATCACAAACTGATTGTAAAATTCTAGAAATAATTGCAGTATCACATCAGTAGCCAACTCTTGGCTCAGAGGGAATCCCAATCTTGTCAGGTTCTCCACATACCCAATAATCTTGAGTGTGTGAGGACCAACTGGATCTCCTTCTGTCATGACACACTTAAACAATGCCCTAGAGACATCATATCTCTCTTGTCGTACTTGGTCTTGATACATGTTCTTGAGATGTTGAACCATCTCAATGACGTCCATGTTCTCATGTTGTCTCTGCAACTCATAGTTCATTGAGCACAATATCAAGAACTTCACATCAATGGCATCTTCAGTATGCTTCTGGTAAGCATCCCTTTCTGCCTTTGGTGTGGTGGGAGCAGGTTCCTTTGGAACTGGTGTATCTAAGACATAGAGCTTTCGCTCTTGAGTGAGAACAATTCTCAATGCCCTAAACCAGTTGTGGAAATTAATCCCATTCAACTTGTCCTTCTCAAGGAATGATCACAACAAAAAGTGGTTATTGTTGACAACCATTTCTTCTACAAAAATGAAATACACAATTTTAGTCCAAAACTCTTTTTGACTTAATTTGATTGTTTTTGAAAAATTTGATGATATAATTAGGACTTTAATTAATTATCACTCCCACTATTTTGACTCAAATTGATATCCCTCACCATCAATCCATAAGATTGCAGTGTACAACCTTCTAGTGGGTCAAGATCCTGATATCTTCTCAGTCATGGACCAGCTAGGGCTGTCACCCACAACCAGATCTATGAGGTAGACAACTCTTGCCAATTGCATCCTATGCAACTCTTGAAAGATGTCATGCACAATTCCTTGCCATGATCCCCTCCATGCCTCAAGGTGCTTGATCCGATCAAGGTCACCTTGTTAAGTATGACCCAAAGACAACATGATGAATATGCACCCTGCTAGGGCAGACCACTAGTACAGAAATGATGTATAACGTCACATTTGCTGGTGTTGGTTAAAAATAAAACACAAATGCTAATAAACTATGATGTCGGTTTAGAATGACAACTGACACCCATATGTGAAGGTTGGCCGCTTTACAAAAGACATGGGTGTCTCTTTTTCTTTAATGTTGGCTGGTCGAAATATAAACTGACATCCAAAATCACCCACAAAATACAATTTTTTCAGGAAAAAAATTTGCCTCCAAAATTTTCAATTTGACGTCGGTTGTATAAACATCGACGACTCATTTTTTGCACCAAGCCCTGCAAAATTTTTATCCCTCCATATGTCGTCGGTTGTTTAGAATACAACTAACGCCTAAATATCCCTCACGATTCAAAAATTCATACCTTATTTGGCGTCGGTTGTTGCACAGGAACCAACGAGGATGTGTGTTTGCGTGTTGTCCCCGCGAAAAATTTTCCCCTCAATTTTCATAATCGGCGTCGGTGTTAGGGGAGAAACTGACAACTATGACTATAACTCAAGAAAAAAAAATTGTCAGTGTATGTGGATAGACGTCGGTTATTATATGTTGAAACCGACGATGAACACCCACGTCTTGGTATTTGTTTGAAGTTGTAGATGGTGTTAAGTGTGAGTGTTACACAATAAATGACACCGGTAATTTGCTAAATAGCACCTGCATGAGCCAGACTCTTCCCCTTCTCTGTTTCATTCCTGATTATCTGTTGTCGCTTAAGCTAGGTCTCACGATTCTGTGTTGCTTCTCACCATCGCCGCTGTTGCTGTTGTGGAGAGGAGCTCACCACCGCCACTGTGGAGAGGAACCACCACTGAGGAGCTCGCCGCTTCCACTCCAGTTCAGTCGTTGCCACTGTCGCTCACTTGCTCAGTCATCTCCACCAACGACCGCAACCGCAACTCGCCATCCTACCACCGCTCACCACCTGCTTCACCACGGCTTTAATAATCTTCGCCTCCACCTATGGCCACAACTGCGATCACCTCCATATCCACAACTACGACCACCTCCACCTCTGACCGCCGCCACCACAACCTGCTCCACCAATGCGGTGAGTTTTCAGTAAGATTATTTTTTATTAATTAGGGTTGATTAATATTGATTAATAAGGGTTAAAAGAGGAATGAATGAACTTAGTTCAATATATAATTTTTCTCCAAAATTGTGTAGTTGATTAATATCAATTAACTAGGGTTAATGATGAATGAATGAATTTAATAAATTATTATTGCTTTCTTTCTCTCTTGTTAGTGATTGATTTAACTTATTTCAATATATAATTATTCTTCAAAATTGTGTAGTTGATTATTAATGATTGATTTGGGTTAATGATGAATGAATGAACTTATCCAAATGGAAGAATGAATTGAATTAAATGATGTTACACAAAACCTAGGATATGAACGATGATACTATGATTGTAGGTATATGAATAACAACATATATACATGTATTTTGTTGGCCTAAAAACCTATCCGAGATTTACTCATTAGGAGTAAATCTTGGATAGTCCCCGATTTGGGACTATTCTTGAACACTTAATCTCACTTAGGATGTAAGTGTATAATGTGTATTAGATTTTCATGATGTTTCATCACCACTTCCCCATTTTCTCTCTAAGTACATATGTTGGTGGGCATTTGCACGGGCAAATCGGTGTACTTGGAGAACTGCGGGGAAATGATGCCGAAATTTCTTGAAAATTGAATACAAATTATACACTTACTAGTGAGATTACGTGATAAAAAATGGGATAGGTTGTACACATATATTATATATAACACCCTCAACCCTAAACTTTTGACCATAGACCCTAATCTTTTAACCCTAAACCCTAATCTTTTAACCCTAACCCTAATATATACTTGTTTTCTCTTTGATCATAGAATGGATAGATCATGGATGTCCATTCCAAATCACTGCACCCCAGAGTTTATTTTTGGTCTTGATCAATTTATTAGATTTGCCGAGGAACATAGGAAACAACCTAAACATAGGTTCTACTGTCCATGTAGGCACTGCAGTAACAACTTGAAAGTCAGCACTAGTGACGAAATCAAAAGTCTTGTCATGTACAATGGGACTGTACAAGGATATACAGAATGGCACTGGCATGGAGAGATTTCAAACATGAAATCAGTGGATGTCGATAGAATTGCTTGTGTGGAAGAACAAATTGTCTCTGATGATGTAGATGTGAACGAACCAGTTCCAGTAGACATCGTTGATGTAATGTTGGATAGTTGTGGGGTAGAGCAGATCGATCCACCTCCCATGTTTAGAAACATTGTTCATGATTCTGAGAGACCATTATACGCAGGTTGTACTAAGTTTACGAAGCTTAGCGCTGTGTTGAGATTGTATAAGATGAAAGATAACAATAGATGGAGCAACAAAAGCTTCACGTCATTGTTGTCTTTATTGAAAGAAATTCAACTTGAAGGAAACGAGCTGCCAATCTCAACATACCAGTTAATGAAAATTTTGAGCCCAATGGGAATGGAGGGAAAGAAGATACATGCATGCCCGAATGATTATATATTATTTCAAATGGACTATGTGGATTTGAAAGATTGTCTAAAATGTGGTGCGTCAAGGTATAAAATGACGACATCGGGGGAGTCCAAAACTGGTTCTCCTGCCAAGGTGATGTGGTATCTACCTATAATATCATGGTTTCAACGCTTGTTTGCCAATCTGATAGATGCAAAGAATTTGAGGTGGCATGTAGATGTTAAGAAAAATAATGATCGAATCCTACGAAATGCGTCTGATTCCCCACAGTGGAAGAAGATTGATTTATTGTACCCTAAATGTGGTGTAGAAGTCAGGAATCTAAGACTTGGGCTTTGTACAAAAGGGATGAATCCATACAAGACATTGAGCAGCCAACATAGCACTTGGCCAGTTATGCTTTTTATATACAATCTTCCTCCCTGGTTGTGTATGAAAAATAAGTACATTATGCTGTCATTATTGATATCGAGCCCTAAACAACCTAGAAATGACATTGACGTTTATCTTGAACCTCTGATTGATGATTTAAAGAAACTATGGGTTGAAGGTGTGATGACCTATGATGCTTCATGAAGAGAGACATTTCGTTTGCACGCTATATTATTTTGCACTGTTAATGACTTTCCAGCATATGGGAATTTGTCTGGATATAGTGTTAAAGGATCTAAAGTGTGTCCTATATGTGAAGAGAACACTGATTCAATATGACTAAAACATGGCGGCAAGACTGTATATCTTGGTCATCGAGGGTTTCTTCTAAAATTCCATCCATACCGTAGGTTGCGCAATGCGTTGAATGGACAGAATGAGGAACGAAGTGCACCTAAACCTATACCAGGGGAGGTTGTTTATGAAAGAGTAGAAGACTTTTTTTCAATGAATTTGGTAAGAAATCACAATGTACCATGGCCACACAGAGTGACAAATCTTTATTCAAGAAGAAGTCAATATTTTGGGATCTTCCTTATTGGAGTTTTAGAGTTTTTTGGCAGTCAGGCATTGTATTGATGTCATTCACGTTGAGAAAAATGTATGTGACAGCGTCATTGGTACTTTGTTGAATATACCAGGTAAGACTAAAGATGGGATAAAATCCAAAATGGACCTACGTGAAATGGGAATAAGGACAAAATTAATAGAAGTAGTTAGTAGCGATCAGAGAACATACTTACCTCCTGCTTGTTACACATTGTCTAGAAAGGAGAAGAAAGCTTTTTGCGATTGCTTGGTAAATGTTAAGGTGCCACAGGGTTACTCATCCAACATATGTAGATTGGTATCAATGAAAGATCTGAAGTTGATAGGTCTTAAATATCATGATTGTCACACTCTAATGCAACAAATATTGTCTGTGGCAATTCGATCTATACTGTCAAAACATGTAAGGTTTGTAATAACCAGACTTTGTTTCTTTTTCAACAGTCTGTGTAGCAAAGTTATTGATCATGATACCCTCGATAAGTTGCAAAGAGAAGTGTTTGTTACCCTATATCACCTTGAGATGTATTTTCCTCCTTCGTTCTTTGATATCATGGTACATCTTGTTGTCTACTTGACTACGGAAGTGAAAATGTTGGGACCAATTTTCTTGCATTGGATGTATCCCTTTGAACGATACATGAGCATTTTTAAAGGTGATGTTTGAAACCGTTATCGGCCTGAAGGGAGTATTATTGAGGGTTATGTGGCAGGAGAGGTTATGGATTTTTGCAATGACTTTATGAGTGGTAATGACGATCCTTATATGACAAGAATATTGAGGAGTATTCTGGTAAAGGAATTTTGGGATCACGGATGAAAGTAATCAGCCATGAGCAGTTGGAACAAGCTCACTTGTATATTTTACACAACATTGACAAAGTGAGTGTTCATATCGAGGAACATACCAATTTCATCAAGAAACAATATCCTCGAGCCAATTCAATATGTCTTGCTAGAGAGCATAACAAGACATTTATTAAGTGGTTTGAAGATAAATTCTTACATTAACTATCTCAAACACCAAATAATCTTGCTGAAAATATCAAAAGCCTCACCTTTAAACAAAAATTGAATGTTATATCTTATGAAGGGTTTGACATAAATGGGTTCTCATATTACAAAAAGCGTCAAGATGATAAGAGAGTCATCTAAAATAGAGGGGTCACCCTTCAAGCGTCTTCATTGTTTTTTACAAGTGCAAAGGATAAGAGTCCACGTGAAGCCAATATGTCATATTACGGTGTCATTGAAGACATATGGGGGTTTGACTACATAGATTCTAGAATTCTACTCTTTAAATGTAATTGGGTTGATAACACCAAAGGAGATATAGTGGATGAATTGGGTTTCACATTAGTGAACTTTGAAAAGATTGGCGAGAAGGGTGAACCATTCATATTGGCATCACAGGAGAAACAAGTATTTATATCGATGATCCTGTAAATGATAAATGGTTGGCTGTTCTTCATTGTAAAAGACAATTCATTGAAGATCCTATAGATGAAGAAGAGTAATATGATAAGTATGATGACTCGAGTCCATTCTCAGTTGGGTTGCCAACACCACCAAATATTGAAGCTAACGACGACTTGTATGTGCACAGAGATCACACCGAGCAGAATTAAAGTTGAATAAAGATTAATGATGGGAATCGCTGGGGTGGTATCATGTTTCACCACCACTACACATGCAAACACATCCAAACACAAATATCTAGGAAAGATCTAACTATCCAAATAGAACTACTGTGAACCCTCCCTGAGGGATGTTTAGGTTCGTGTAAGCATCACCTTAGGCATCAGATGTCTCGTCGCCATCCGGATCATGCACTTATGGTTTCGAAGATACAGATATCTAGCTAAAGTTGTGGCCCCCCCAGGGATGTTTAGGCACACAAAAGCATCACCATGGGCTAGATGGCTCATCCCCTCACGGATCATTCACTTACGACCTCAAGGAATCCCTTTCTATTTCTAGTTAGGGAGTCAACCGCATTAATTGACATCCTATCCTACATATTGAAGTTCTTGCAACATAGGAAAGAACAAGATAAAAGCAAGCAGGTGATCAATCTACTAGAAAACATCGATAATTAACAACGAAATGAAAAGTTATATATATTTCCATGGAATGTTAAAATGAAAAGACATGAATGCATGGGCAGCGGGGCTAGTCCCCGCACCCCAGCGAAAAGTAACTACTCGCTCATGATGCGAGAAACAAGAAGAACAAGAGAGAGGGAAGATTCCGCAATGAGCATGATGTAGAAGGTGGTCGTAGCTCGGTGAAGATGATGTGGTCTTCTACGTCATGTCAGAGCAGATCGGGATGAGGAACGAGGGACATTAGGGCAGACCTGGCACTCTTTCTCTCTCTTATTTCCTTCTCTATACCTCCTTGCTCAATGTAGGAGGAGCGGGTTGTGGATGTACGTGATGTTTGGGATCGAACCAGTGTTCAGGAAGCCTGTCAACGTCCTCGGGTCCGATACCCGAATGAGGACCCTATTGGTCCTATAGATAGACTTTAGTAGTGCCCCTCTTGGTTTGGACTCTTTCTGCAATTTTCACAGTTTGAGAGATCCATCGGTTTAATCTCTAACGATTTGGCTTCTTCACGGTTTGGTGTCTTCACAGTTTTGGGAAACTGTTTAGGGTTCAGTGATCGATTGCCTTCCTCATGGTCTTGAGACCGTGAGGGCCTTCAAGATCTTATGTTCACACGTTCTCTCGGTCCTGTGCTCAAGCCTTTTCTCGGTCTTGGACTCTCACACCCACACGGTTTGCAGACTGCAAGACTTCCTTCTCGGTTTGGAAACTACTAGGTTTCCTTGCGGTTTAGGAAATGGATGCCCAGCAGTCTTGTCGTCATGCAGTCTCGTGGTCTCATCTTCGGCGTCTCGCAATCTTCGCCCAGTGTTCTTCACACCCTAGCGGTCTTGAAACCGCTACAACCATCATCGATCTCGATACTGTTTGTCAAGAACACTAGGGCTTGTGGGTGGTGTTGCTATGGATAGATGTGGTGGAGGGAGAGGCAGTCAAAGAGGACGTAGGTGGAGATCACAGGCAACATCGGGTGCGTGCCAGTGGTTGTCTTGGTCTTGTGGTGGCACGAATTGTTGTAGGTGGGAGTCGTGGAGGTAGAGGAAAGAAAGGAGTTGGAAGCAGGTTGTGAAGTAGACTGCGAGAAGGCAACATTGCAACGCGAAGGCGGAGGATGACGTAGGTGGAAGCAGGTGGCATCGTGGATAGGAGAGGAGGAGGAAGAGGGATGTTGGGCGATGATGAAGGCAGGTGGAGCTACTGGTGGTGGTCGTGATAGGAGCGAGGGCGTATGATATGGATCGGGGCAGTGTTGCGTGATTAGTGTAGGGCGTCGCTGCTCCTTGCGGTCTTGGGATCGTGAGGGCTCTCACGGTCTTGAGACCTTGAGGGAGGTTAATGGTGTAAAATCGTTAGGGCAGATTGAATGAGGTCAAGATATATGGAAAGAAGACCGAATGGGTGCAAACCAAAAGGAGGAGGTGCAAGACCGCATGGGCCAAGACCGAGTAAGGTCAAGACCACAAGGGTAATACGAGAGAGAAGCCTAAGAGTCCAGGACCTAATGGACAAATTGAGAGGTCAAGACCACTTGGTCAGGACCGAATGGTCAAATAGTGAGGAGGCATTAAAATGTGATTGGATGGTTGAAATGGATGATGTAGGTGGATCTAGGGTTGAGTGTAGGTGGGCCCCCCAGTTGAAGGTTCAACCTCAATCGTGACCTGCATGAAATCAATATAGAATTTAGTCAATAACTCGATAATTCAACTAATTAGGCAAAATTGCATATTGTAAGATTTAGGAGATGAAATCAAATGTATTGATTCAAATTTGGCCCACGATGGTGACTGAATATCATGATGAATATGCATTCATCACGTCCTGCAGAGATGCACAATGACCAGGTGAACCGATCGGCTGGAGGCGCCAGTCGATCAGCTAGTGGCACCCAACCGACTGGATGGGAGGCAAGCCAATCAGTCACGGAGATGAGCTAATCAACCCAGAATGGCTACAACACTTCATCTTGTACATGTAGTTGCATGTGATGTAGACCTAGATGACTGTAATTCCTTGTGGCTCAAGGAATTACAATAGGATGGCCATAATCATCACTTTTATCGCTTCACATGTTTTCTTGTGGGATATAGCATGTATATGATACGTACTATGTATTGTGGTGATTGGATATGTATATGTATATAAAACCAAACCCCTCAATAAATATTAAGTTTTAGATGCCTTCCATATGCGACACATGTGAAAAGCTTGATCGAACAAGTGTGGGCACACCCTAGCGTGGTGCACTATCTATCTCGTAGAAGCATGAAGGGTGGATATGTGGGTCCACTAGTACATATATCACCTTTAGCGTCAGTTAAATATGACTTTAGAAGTCGGTTTCCAAGAGACACCCTAAGTGGGTGACACTAAATGTAGACGCCTTCAACGTCAGTTTCATAACCGACGCCAGAAAGTCATCCCCTATTACAAACCCAAAAAATGCGCTAGCAGGGGGACCATATGTGTCGGTTATCAAGTCATAACTGATTCCACATCCCATTCCGAAAAAAGAATTGGCCCCAGGTTAGACCATAGGTGTTGGTTTGCAACAAAAAACCGACTCCGTTGACCTAAAATTATTGACAGTTTGTAAGTTAACCAAACAGTAACCGACACCATTAGGGGATAAAGGCATCGGTTAACTAATAATCACCGACGAGTTAAGCTTTTTTTGTCGGTTTCTTTTGTTAACCGACGACTATGTTTTGATTTTTTTTTTCTTATCATTTTCCAGGCCTATTGTCCGGCTGGTCAGCAGGATGCAGAACCTGTAGTTCAATTTTGAACTGTAGGTTTACAACATCCATTGATTTCAGCCAACAACATGCCACAAACCTGCAAAATTAACAAGGATGGACAACACTAATATATGGAATGATTCACACACATGTATAAGTACATTTCATATTATGATTTCATCACACACATGTAGAAACCTGTAGTTCTATTTCATTCCTCCATTTCCTATTCACATACATGTAGCAACCTGCAGTTCTATTCATTTCATCTCTTTTCACATTCAGACACATGTAGAAACATTCATGTATTCATCTTCACACACATATGTATATAGATAAGACAATTAAAAAAAATCATTCAGACATGTATATATAAGTGTGTCTTTCAAAGTTTAACTTGTCATCAAATATAGAAATAATTATCACATCGTCATCATCGCCATCAGTATTCCAATGATAATAAAAAATTCCCACTACTTGTAAGGCTTTTGCCCATTGTTCTCTTACATCATTTAATTCTTCCATCGTATAGGGAGTATGCACATCTAATAACTTTTAACCTGTAGTGAAATCACTAGTTTTAAACACCTACAAAGAGAATGACGTATATATAAAATTAATAATATATAATAAGATTGATATATTTCATATTATCTAATGAGACTATATATAATACATGTTGTATGGTATCGATTTCCATTGAAGCATGTTTGATAATTAGGTCCATATATCGCATCACGTAGTATGTACATGCCCAACCGTTGTTTTGTGTAGCACACTATAAATTCAAACATACAAAATGTTAACAAATACAAACAAGCATAATTCACATATATAATAAATACATTGGAGTTAGGAAATTACTTTCACATTCTCCCAAAGTAACGGTTTCTTTGTCTTGGCCATGTTTCCTCCAGCTTTTTTGAATTCTTTTAAAGCCCTACATGTTAATGTAACACATTAAATTACATTATTAAATAATAATGTAATAATAGATGTTAACAGATAAAATTATGAAAGATTTCTCTCATGAATAATGGCTTTTTCATTGAGTGTCCATATAATGAGTCTAATTCCTTCCTCGAAGGATCTAGATAATAAACAGTCCATGTCTTGGGTACAATAACCAGTAACTCCCAATGGTTAGCACTAGAGGTAAGAAAGTTAAAAATTAATAACTCAAAATCCACAATACAAATGTAATTTTCTTAAGTCCAAATTATTAGCAAAGTAAACTTACTCAACATTGAATGGAGCTATTATCATCGTATTTTTTTTACCAAAATATTTAAAAGCGACAGAGTAGTATGAGGTAACTGATGAAGGCTCTTTATCTACATGACTGATCAAAGATGGAACTAGAAATCTCACATGGGAAAATGAAAAATCTTTACAGATCGTGTGTAAGTGGCTACAAAATATGTATTACGTATGCATTAATATATAAGAAACCAGATCATCATATATAAAATGAGGTATATGGATAAACAAGATCTCACCATATCCATAACTCTATCATAGATGTATCCAGCCAATCATAATGAAACAACTCCAAATTATCTTGTATAAATATTTTGTGATCGTATGATTCGCCTGCAGCATCCACTAGAATAGAAACATTTATAGGACAATTTGGGTCATGTTCGCCTATCCATACTTTCATACCCTTACAATTAGGACCTAATGAGTCGTATAGATCCCTTGGAAGCCAACTAGGTACTTTAAGAGGAGGTGGAGGTGGAGGCTAAGCTGTAGCAGGTTTCTTCCTTTTGACATGTATATATAATTTCTAATCAATTAACTATCTCGTATATACACACTAACAAATTAATGTAATGTAAATTTATCATACAATATCAGTATAGATGAGATTCATTTCAGGCAACAATATCACCCCTCCTTATGCGTCACCAAGTGTTTCAGAATCTGGGTGGGCATATGTCAATGGATGATGCCTCCAATGGTGGAGTACAAGACTCGGGTTCACACAAACCACACCATCTGGTATTGGAGTGCCATGAAACATGTCCCCTTGAAGGGGTGGGTAAGCCTCGACCTCTGTAATGATAAATTCTTTGCTTTTTAGACGGCATGTCTTCAACCCCTACAAATTTACATAAAGTATGTTATATTCATATATACATAAACATATCATCTTGTAAAGACTAGCTACTATGTCATAAAAATACTTACAATGGACGTGCTAGGTGGTGGGTCTATAGGATTACTTCCAACCACCTCTACAGTAGGAGAAGAGTGGCACGCCATAGGTTCTGTCTGAGTGGTAGTAAGAGACGCCTTCCACTTGCTCATTGCTTCATGGACTCTCCTATTAATTAAATCATCTACCTATACATGGAAAAAAGAAACAATGGCTTTTAATTATTGAATTCCATTTTGCAATACCATTCTAAAAAAAGAATAGTTAACCTCAGATTTTGAAAATCCCACTTTTGGGACATGTTTGTGATGTGATGGCCCAAAGAATGCTTTTATGCCCACACCAGCGCCTACACCCCTAACACGTCCAGGATGCTCTGGGTTACCAAGAGAAACTAGCAATTCATCCCTTATGCCCTCAGGGATGAACTCGTCTTGCTTCCTCTGCTCGTGAAGCTCCCTCTAATCGCCATCAATAGTAATTGGTAAGTAAACATAATAATCAATGTTGATTGCTCTGAGAGTTGAATTTTACCATTTTTGCAGTCGCCTCAGTAGTTGTGGGTTTGGTTATATATCCTTTCTTGTTTTACCTCCCAGCTATTCACACAACATGGTGAGGTAGAGGTGTGAGAGTAACATTAGAGGACTCCCCAGCCTCTTGAGTAGCAGCAGACTCAACAGCTGCATCCTGTACTCTTTGGCGAACGCCTGCATAGCCTTTTGGACCCATCGTGTGGTCATGCACATTCAGTGCACGCCTTGCTCTTTGAGCATCATTAATAGCCTTGTTAGTAAGCACATTTATTTGGTTAGTAAAACTAAAGGTCAATTATGAATAGGTGAATACATAAGAATGTATATTACTTAAATTGGGAGTGGCGCTTAATACCTTGAATTTATCAGTTTTTCTTTTGGCAACAAACGCCTCCCAGTCATTGGGGTCCAGGTAGTTCCATTGCTCACTGGCTGGCTTCTTTCTCTTCTCAGCATCTCGTATGTAATCTCGGGTGAGATTTGTCCTATAGTTCCTTAGGACCCTCCCACAACACTACATCAGGCATTTACGATGCATGCTTTTATCCAGTTCAAATATACTCTGCAAAATTTCATATATTTAACTAGTATCCAAAAAAATAGTAATATGCAAAATAGAATTGCAAATAACAATTACTCATGCATAGTTCCTTCCATATTAAGTCTTTCTTCCCCTTAGGAACTTTATTCCAAGATTCTACATTAGGCCTACAATGGCTACGAGTAAGAACCCCAAGATATGAAATAAACGAGTTACATGATATAACTTATAAATGGACACATAGATAGAAATATATAATATATTTTAAAAACTTACATTGTGAGGCACCGCATTGATATCCTCACCCTCACGGTAATCATCATCACGGTCATCATACTCATGCTCAGTCATCTGAAACTGTCATTAAAAAATCAAACATTTAGCATTTAACATAACTAGAAGATAATAGAACATTGTAAAGTTCACATTCAGGAAAATAAAACGTATAAAAAAATAAAAACATGCCTCTAATATTGTGATCTTTTATCAATTAACATTACTTTTCACTTTCTTGCAATTAGTTTAGTTAAACTCAAACCAAAACTTTGTTCTAAATATTAGTCTTACTTGAACTAGACTAGACTAGCAACGATTCTTAAAAACGTTGTCCCATGGGATTCAATCTTTAACTATACTGTGATAAGACTTGTCCGCTTGCGGGTGGTATTATTGCACAAGGTTTTGGTAGAAACTCTGGGATTTCAACCCCGAGTGAATTTGTTAGTGCGATAATAGACCACGTCAAATTCTGGCACCGTTACCGGGGACAACAGAATTAGTTTAGTCAAATCTAGTTCTTTTATGGCTAATCTAGGTTTTTTCTTTTTCTTTTGATACTATCGATTATTCACTTGAAATTTGGTTCCTCTCCTTCCGTCTCACTTACGAAATATTTTTCCATCTCAGGTTCCCCCAAAGCGTAGTGTATGCACCACTCGAACAGTTTCAGACTCTCTGCTAGCTTTGACCCTGAATTAGACATAACCTTTCGTTGTCAGAACTGAGAGAACCAAGCAAGGATGGCTTAAGAAGAGGAAATAGCCCAAAGGGTTGCTCAAGCCCTTAATGCACAAAGAGAAAGGCTCATGCAAGAAGCCAAAGCTACAGTTCAAGAAGAAATCCAAGAAGCACAGCAGTAATACAAGCATCAGAGCTGTAGAAGGACCTTAGAGAATTCTCAATCCCTAAAGCTACTGACGTTCATCACCCAATGCAACCTCCTCCTATCAACGCTCCAAAATTTGAAATACGAGCACATTGGATCACCTTGCTTCAAAATAATCCTTTCTATGGTAAACAAGGAGAAGATAGTCAGGAACACCTTCTAAGGTTTATTGATCTATGTACTATGAAAAAGAAAATTGGAGTATCCGACGATGCCATCCGACTACGTCTCTTCAAGTACTCTCTTGCTGATAGATCTATAAGCTAGTACAACTCCTTGCAAAGAGAACCAATCACCACTTGGGAACAACTTCAAAATTTCTTTCTAGAAAAATTTTACCCACCTTCTCTCACCTATGAAATTAGGGGCAGAATAGCACAATTTGCTCAGGTCCCTAGAGAAACCCTTGCTGAAGCATGGGAAAGATACAAAGAACTCCTATGCAAGTGTCCACACCATGGCATTCCTAAGAATCAACTCATCAAAACCTTCTACAGGGGTGTATAAGATGATATTAAGAAGTTCTTAGAATCCTCATCTGGAAGAAACTTCATGCGTCAAAGTTATGACAGGGCATGGAAGGTTGTCACCCTTGGAGCTAAAAATCAAGCTAATTGGGGTAGATCAGTGAGCAAAGGAGTTGTGACACCCCATCCACAACAAAACACGATTACATGCTAACCAGCGGATTACCGAAAAACACGGGAAATTAAAACTGATTTACAACAAGCACCACAAGATGAAATATATAATATCTGAGCCAACACTTTTCATTTCATAACATCTTTTCAGGGTGCTACAACATAATTCCCCATCATCTCGTTACATGACATAACTGTTCCACATGCTGATTTACATCAAGATACATACCAAAAACTGTTCATCGATCATATACAAGGAACATCGAAAAGCTCTCCAGAAGACCTGAGTGTACAGGGTCGACACATAGGACTCTACTGCTAGACACTATCTATTCCACCAGGCACGATACCTCTGCATATCATCTGTAGCCACATTATCTTCATCTCACCAGACACGTCCACCTAAAAAGGGTTATTAACCAGTGGGGTGAGACAGCTGGATTACGATTTATTATGCCCTAACGAAGTGAGCCGTACCGCTCAAATCCAACCTTCAGTTGTAAAACCCAAGCCGGTGCCATAAACGGTCAATGGAAGAGCCGAACTCCACGACCTCACCACCTCGTGGTCAGTGCACGAGTGCTCAACAAGCAGGACTGCAGTCTCATGCTTGGGTGGCCTCAGCCACAGGGTCAGGCTACCCTCTGCCTAGCCCACCTCGGTACAGGTATCGGTGCTAGTGAAACTGAGCCACGTGCCTGTTCACCGTACTCTAAGCCATGAACGCATTCATGCTCTTATCACACATCTTGAGCCATGGGCCTGTTCACCATGCTCTAACATATTGAGCCACGGGGCCTGAATCCGCGCTCTGGAGTCTACAACTGAAGTTGCACTCTAATCCTCCTCATTTCCGGCTAGGAGAAACCACACATATTCAATAATATGCGCTTCCAGGTTAACCTGCAGGAGAACCCATTTCACCATCACCAGCTACTGACGATGATGGATCTATGGCCAGGGAAAACTACATGAGAGGTTCATCTGTAATTAGTTAATGCATTTTAAGTGAATTGTTGGGGCAACCAAGTTGTATTAAGCAACCATATATAAAACATGAATAGCATTAGATTTCATTACTTTGGTGTTACACTGCTACTGTTATTCTCATTGCCCTCAACAATCATCATATTGCCATGGGATAGTAATCCCTCATTCATCACCTGGTACCACTACCTCTCAAGGCTTTCACATCATCATCATCGTGGGATCTCAATCCCTCTGTCACATATTGCCACTGCCCCTAGGGCTTCAACATTATGCATCAACATTTTGGGAACGCATCCCTCAACTAGGCACTCAGCCTTAATCAGGTCCTCAGACCTTTCACATTATACTTGCTATTACATGTTATCTTTTCAAAAGAGTTATCATCATTATTATTCAGTCATTGCACATTCATCAAGTGCTACATAAACCACATAATCACATAATCACCGTAGCTCTTACCTGGCTATGAATTCAATATACCTGCATAGTTAGCTTGCATAAAAAGAGATAACGGTATTACCAAGCATAGAACATATTGGGATTATCATGCTATCAGGAATTCAAGTGTACATAATTGGAACATCATCCATATTCATATATACATTTGATTTAAGGCTGTAAATGCAAGCAATGCAATTACATTATTATTACCAAACTATGAACATCCATCATGCCCCATATCTCATGAGCATATCTTTGATTATCATATCATAAAGATTAAGGTTTATACATTGGTATATTCTTTCATCATTATGAACATATGTAGATTAATGTCATGACTGGTGTATTCATCAATACACCACAGCTATCAAGTCAGGGATATCTCACCATATCCCGCATCTTTAACTATTAAGCACATCATCCCTAAGGATTATCTTAAGGATCATACACCATGACCCACCATCCAACCTTATCAAAGGTTCATCTATCATTACCCATAAATAACCACTACACAACGGTCCACAACCCACTTCATCTTGGCTCATCATACTTTTATTATTAAACATGAGAACACATCATGCTTCATATCTCATGAGCATATCTGTGTCACATTATCATGTGTAGTAACATCATATCCTTCCAAACATACCGGGTTCACAACCTATCATCTTATCTCATTATTAACATAGGTGCACGGTTCAAGGTGATTAAACCAGATCACATGTATCATTATTATTAACAGAGATGTGACCACATACATTAGCTATATGCATTTCGGGTCATCAGAACCCTCACCAAAGCTCCCACAACCCTCACTAAAAGTCTGGCGGGCAGTGCCATCCCTCACCAAAGGATGTGCCCGGTATAGCAATACCCTTACCAAAGGTATAACGACTAGGGTTTACAACCCTAAGGAAACTCACCACCATATCGGCCAACCACTGCACATCCTCTATCGTGCATCAAGGTTCCATTAGCACTCATGGTGTCGGGCAGCCATCACCAAGGTATCATCCAAGGGTTTATTGTGCACCAAGCTAGGGTTAAGGTTGTCGGCTAACCTTCAACATGAGCCATATCGACCAAAGGGGTGTCGTCCAAGGTGCCCCTATCGTGCAACCATCTCAGCATCATCCAAGGGTTGACCCTATCGGCCTGGTTACCCATGACTCCCAAGAACGGTATCGTGCATGGCCATGAAGCAACATAACAACCAGTATCTAGGGTTATCATGTCGGGCATCAAGCCATATCGTCCAACACTTCATATAAGTCAAAGCTCAACTAAGACATGGTGGTATCGGCCAAAGCCATCCGGGGCACCATACCATATCGCCCAATCTCATCTAAACAAGGATAATGGCCAAGGCTGTGTTGAGAACAAGGCTATCAAAGCCTATCAACCAATACCATGTCGGGCACTAAGCTAACTTCACATAACGACCAAGATCATCTTAAGAAAAGGGGGTGTATCAGGCATCCTCTGTACATGGTGTATTGTCCAACCATCTCAACTAGGTGTATCGGGCAACCACCTCTACAAGGTGTATCGGGCAGGGCACTCAACATAGTGTATCTCCCATCCATCTTCTCCACAAGGGATATCAGCCAAAGGACTATAACGGCCACCAACTAAACTTTACTAGGCATATCGACCAAGGATACAAGGATCAAACTAATGCCCAAGCAAGCATATCTACCAAGGATTCCACCTCAAGAACATATCATGCAACAAGGGTAGACAACTCATGTCACCCAAAGCAACTCTAACGTCCAAGCTAGGGTTGAGGCTCTATATCGGCCAAGATACAAGGATCAGGGTTGTGTCGGCCAACTACCAATTCACCTATCACCATGTCAGGCAGAAGGGCATAACGACCACAAGATCCATAAAGAGTTAACTTCTCATATCGTCCAAGACTTAACCCTAATGGGGGTATCGGGAAACATACTCAAAATGTCACCAAGGAAACACATGTCGGCCAAGAGCCCATCCAAGGGTCTAGCAACCATGTCATCCAAACCCTAACTCTAGGGTGGATAAGGGATATCGGGCACCAAGGTAAAACTATTACCAACTCATCATATCGCCCATACATCTAGGTCATAGGTTCACCTTTCAAGTCCAAAGGAGAGAAAGGGGTATTCCCACAACTATCAACTGAAGCATAAGCTATAGAACAAGGTACTGTATCGGGCAAGCAAGCCATATCGGGCAATCTAGTTGTATCGGCCAAAGACCCATATCGTACAAGCCATCTTCAAACTCTATCCATCAAGTACAAGGAAGACAACATATGGACAGTAGTAAAACATAACCATCTTAATTGAGAGAGATGTCATGCTCCACATGCATAAACATCATAAAGATGGGTACCAATTTAAAGAACAAGATCAATATATGTGCATATGGAGAGTATACACAATAGAGATGGTTGAGAGTTATGTAACCTACATTAAGAGGATCTCCATGAAAGGCACAAAGATCCATGTTCCAAGCACAAAGAAAACGTTCCCCTCCATGAGAGCCATCCATCTGAAGCTCAAAGTTTGCCTTCAGCTCCAACATCAACACCTCAAGAAACAAATGAAGAAGAAGAAGGTACCGTGGTTATATATAGCTTCAAGAAGAAGAAAGAGGGGAGATAACCACGGCCAAACCTACTCATATCAAGGGCCCATACAAGGCCGAGAGGGTAGGGAGGTGATGAAGGAGAGATCATAAGGAAAGGCTAGCAAGAAGCATGACTCACCAAGGTAAGATCTTGAACAAGGAGTTTCCATTACCAAGGAGCTCGCCCTCCTAAGCTCCATGGGAGTCTTCCTTTAGGTCCCAAGCTCCCATGCTCGTCCCAAACAAGAAGGGGAAAGAAGGTGGCTGAAAGGGAGCACTTGGTCAAGGAGGAAGGGAGTTATATACACCAAGGAAGAAAGAGGTAGCAAGGGAGAGGTGTCATAACCACATAAACCAAGGTGCTACTTGCTCTAGCACTAAACGCCACTTGTTGTCACCCTAGAAGCTCATGCATGGCCTGGTGATACACTCTAGAATGTGTATCATGTACCTGGGTAGCGGACATGGCCGATACACCCCTTTTGGATGACACACCTTCATGTCCTAGCCGATACACTACAAGACAAGATACACATGTGTCATATATATGCTATAAAGTCCATATAAATATGTCATTCACTGGTCAACAATATGCGCTTCCAGGTTAATCTACAGGAGAATCCGTTTCACCATCACCAGCTATTGACGATGATGGATCTATGGCCAGGGCAAACTACTTGAGAGGTTCATCTGTAATTAGTTAATGCATTTTAAGTGAATTATTGGGGCAACCAAGTTGTGTTAAGCAACCATATATAAAACATGAATAGCATTAGATTTCATTACTTTGGTGTCACACTGCTACTGCTATTCTCATTGCCCTCAACAATCATCATATTACCAGGGGATAGTAATCCCTCATTCACTAGTCTACCCAGCCCGTTTCGCACCACCACAACAGATGTTCGGGAGCCCCGTAGGTGCGCCTGGGTACGGCGGAGGCATCATCACCCTCCTTGGTGGTCATCAGGGTCAGGAAGTGAGGAGGGATCACACCCAACCGCGACTAGGGCATTTGTAACCCGCCGGCGCAAGGTTGAAGAAGTGGGGGAGGCAGATTGGACAATTCTGCCCCTCTACGTGATAAAGAATGGATTGTTAACTCAAGGTCAAAGTGGACTTTTCATTATGTTTTCCTAACTTGCGAGCTGCATGGCAAGGGTGACGTGGCAGCTTATCATTGGCCCAAAGTAAGTAACCTTGCAAATTTCATATCTAATAAACCGTAGCTCGGATAAATATGAATAATATATGTATTTTGATTAGGAGAACGAGAGGAATCCAATAAAAATGATATTTAAGATTGATTCCGTTCCTAATTGCAAAAGTACAATAAGTTGATGAAAAGTGCATTAAAGTTAAGTTAAAAACCCTATTTGTGATTAAAGGTTGAATCTAGAATGCTTAATGGGTTAATTTAAGTATTAATAACCTATTGAATGATAATGTTAGATTCAAACCTGATCTAGATGTGAAATCACATGATTTAGGGTTTTTACCTCATATGAGAATGATTAAGTATTTAGAAACCCTAATTTGGGGTAAAAGAGGATAAGATCATATTTAATTTGAAAAATGTGAAAATATGTTGTTATATGATGGTTATAATCTATTTCGAGCATTAAAGTTCTTAATTATGGATAAAAACACTAAATGTAGTAATTAGGGTTTCCTCATGAATAAAAGGTAGAATTATGGCAAATCGAGTTCATATGTGATTAAACATGCTGAACTTTGAATTGATGATAGATGCACATAATGATCTTGTCATGGATTAAAAGGATAAAAATAGTAGCTTTAATGTAAAAGAAGCTTAATGAAATTAATTAATGCTTAATGGTGCCTTTAAATCTGAAAATAGGGTTATATGTTGTTAAGATAACCTTAATATTGAAGAATAGATGAGATAATCAGGGTTTATGAGTAATGGCATAAAATTAGGGTTTAAAATGGTAAAAGATGAAGGGAAACCCTAATTGAAAAATGAAACCCTAAAATGGATACAGAAACCCTAGAAAGTGAATCCAAGTCAATAAAGTAGATTCTTGATAAAGTGTGTAATAAATAGAGTACATATTCTTTTCAGGAATTATGTGATTATTGAATTGCTTGCTTGGATGGCTTTTTTGGTTGAATTGATATTAGCTCGAGATATCTACTGAACAAGTATGTGGTTACGCTTATGAATAATCACTCTAGTTTCACGGCGATTCCCGAAGTTTTATCGGTTGCTTGAAAATAACTGTTGGATGTCTATTTATTTCATGCAACTATAAAGTGACTATGATTATCACTATAAATGTGCATATATAACTGGATAGATCTGGGTCCACCTCTGTTGCTTTGAAAAGGCTAAAAAAGGGGTAATCCTAGAGCAAGGTCTAGGTTACCGTGAGTTAGAAACTGGGCTACCTACGTGTAGTGCCATGAGACTATTTAGCATACCCTGAGTTAAGGAGTGGTCTACCTACGAGTAGTTCCATGTGACTCAACCCTAGAAACTGGTTCACTTGATAGGTGGATCATGAGGGGTTTAATGGGCACAACACAGAGGATAGGGTACTCTTGGATCGCAGAGTTATATCTAAAATGTAATCTTGGTTGTTAAATGATTAATTGAATGATTACATTGTTAACATATTTACATGATTATTGTTTCCCCCACATACCATCTTCGGCTGACCGACGTTTTGTTTGTCGGCGTTTTAGGTACAAGCCAAAAGGACAAGCAGTAAATCGTCATATTGTGAAATACATTAATTAAAATACAAGGAGGATTAGTTAGAGTAGAATTCATATGTGGATAGAAGTTTAGAGATCCAAGTTTTCAAAAGGTATGTAAAAAATTAATTTTCTTACAGCTTTCTAGTTTAGTCTGTTAAAATTTAATAATTGTTCTTGGTTAATTGCAGAACCTTTAATCTGGAAGTTATGGGTGCGGCGTCGACCTCTCGGTCTCCCTTAATTGGGGGTTACCGGAAGGTGGGGTCATAATAGGATATCTCACCATATCCTGCATCTTTAACTATTAAGCACATCATCCCTAAGGATTATCTTAAGGATCATACACCATGACCCACCATCCAACCTTATCAAAGGTTCATCTATCATTACCCATAAATAACCAATGCACAATGGTCCACAACCCACTTCATCTTGGCTTATCATACTTTTATTATTAAACATGAGCACCCATCATGCCCCATATCTCATGAGCATATATGTGTCACATTATCATGTGTAGTAACATCATATCCTTCCAAACATATCGGGTTCACAACCTATCATCTTATCTCATTATTAACATAGGTGCGTGATTCAAGGTGATTAAACCAGATCACATGTATCATTATTATTAACAGAGATGTGACCATATACATTAGCTATATGCATTTCGGGTCATCAGAACCCTCACCAAAGCTCCCACAACCCTCACTAAAAGTCTGGCGGGCAGTGCCATCCCTCACCAAAGGATGTGCCCGGTATAGCAATACCCTTACCAAAGGTATAACGACTAGGGTTTACAACCCTAAGGAAACTCACCACCATATCGGCCAACCACTGCACATCCTCTATCGTGCATCAAGGTTCCATTAGGACTCATGGTGTCGGGCAGCCATCACCAAGGTATCATCCAAGGGTTTATTGTGCACCAAGCTAGGGTTAAGGTTGTCGGCTAACCTTCAACATGAGCCATATCGACCAAAGGGGTGTCGTCCAAGGTTCCCCTATCGTGCAACCATCTCAGCATCATCCAAGGGTTGACCCTATTGGCCTGGTTACCCATGACTCCCAAGAACGGTATCGTGCATGGCCATGAAGCAACATAACAGCCAGCATCTAGGGTTATCATGTCGGGCATCAAGCCATATTGTCCAACACTTCATATAAGTCAAAGCTCAACTAAGACATGGTGGTATCGGCCAAAGCCATCCTGGGCACCATACCATATCGCCCAATCTCATCTAAATAAGGATAATGGCCATGGCTGTGTCGAGAACAAGGCTATCAAAGCCTATCGGCCAATACCATGTCAGGCACTAAGCTAACTTCACATAATGACCAAGATCATCTTAAGAAAAGGGGGTGTATCAGGCATCCTCTGTACATGGTGTATTGTCCAACCATCTCGACTAGGTGTATCGGGAAACCACCTCTACAAGGTGTATCGGGCAGGGCACTCAACATAGTGTATCGCCCATCCACCTTCTCCACAAGGGATATCAGCCAAAGGACTATAACGGCCACCAACTAAACTTTACTAGGCATATCGACCAAGGATACAAGGATCAAACTAATGCCCAAGCAAGCATATCTACCAAGGATTCGACCTCAAGAACATATCATGCAACAAGGGTAGACAACTCATGTCACCCAAAGCAACTCTAACGTCCAAGCTAGGGTTGAGGCTCTATATCGACCAAGATACAAGGATCAGGGTTGTGTCGGCCAACTACCAATTCACCTATCACCATGTCAGGCAGAAGGGCATAACGACCACAAGATCTATAAAGAGTTAACTTCTCATATCGTCCAAGACTTAACCCTAATGGGGGTATCGGACAACATACTCGAAATGACACCACGGAAACACGTCGGCCAAGAGCCCATCTAAGGGTCTAGCAACCATGTCGTCCAAACCCTATCTCTGGGGTGGATAAGGGAATTCGGGCACCAAGGTAATACTATTACCAAGTCATCATATCGCCCATACATCTAGGTCATATGCTCACCTTTCAAGTCCAAAGGAGAGAAAGGAGTATTGCCATAACTATCAACTGAAGCATAAGCTATAGAACAAGGTACTGTATCGGGCAAGCAAGCCATATCGAGCAATCTAGTTGTATCGGCCAAAGACCCATATCGTGCAAGCCATCTTCAACCTCTATCCATCAAGTACAAGGAAGACAACATACGGACAATAGTAAAACGTAACCATCTTTATCAAATCAGATCTCATGCTCCACATGCATAAACATCATAAAGATGGGTACCAATTTAAAGAACAAGATCAATATATGTGCATATGGAGAGTATACACAATAGAGATGGTTGAGAGTTATGTAACACGCCTTAAGATGATCTCCATGAAAGGCACAAAGCTCCATGATCCAAGCACCAAGCAAATGTTCCCCACCATGAGAGCCATCCATCCGAAGCTCAAAGCTTGCCTTCAGCTCCAACATCAACACCTCAAGAAACAAAGGAAGAATAAGAAGGTACCATGGTTATATATAGCTTCAAGAAGAAGATAGAGGGGAGATAACCACGGCCAAACCTACTCATATCAAGGGATCATCCAAGGCCGAGAGGGTAGGGAGGTGATGAAGCAAAAAGCATAAGGAAAGGCTAGAAAGAAGCATGAATCACCAAGGTAAGATCTTGAAAAAGGAGTTTCCATGGCCAAGGAGCTCACCCTCCTAAGCTCCATGGGAGTCTTCCTTTAGCTCCCAAGCTCCCATGCTCGTCCCAAACAAGAAGGGGAAAGAAGGTGGCCGAAAGGGAGCACTTCGTCAAGGAGGAAGGGAGTTATATACACCAAGGAAGAGAGAGGTAGCAAGGGAGAGGTGTCATAACCGCATAAACCAAGGTGCCACTTGCTCTAGCACTAAACCCCACTTGTTGTCACCCTAGGAACTCATGCATGGCCTGGTGATAACTCTAGAATGTGTATCGTGCAGCTGGGCAGCTGCCATGGCTGATACACCCCTTTTGAGTGACACACCTTCATGTCCTAGCCGATACACTACAAGAGAAGATACACATGTGTCATATATATGCTATAAAGTCCATATAAAGGTGTCATTCCTCATCTATCAACCAAACATGGCGCCCCATCATCCATACTCATTCTAGATGATGTAACACATCATCCAAATGGGATCAAACTGGAAACATGAGCTTGTCACGTGATACCAAAACATCTTAGAAGATTAGATTAAGGTTCTAAGCACCTTCCATAAGCAAAGCATAGAGGGTTAGCCCAAAACCTGGGTTAGGGTCCTTACAAGTCATAAACCCATAACAAGGATTTCGTCCCCGAAATCCCAAGCGGAAGGAAGACGAGTGTTACTTGCGTGTCGCATCATACAACTCTACAAAGCTCCTAAGTGTCACATATCGTGACCGTTATACTTGCTCTTCTCCCAGAGCTAACTCAGGGTTTTCTTACACTGGTTACAACTCAACCCCTTTTTGTTTTATCATCCTTCATCTGGTACATACTTGTGATAATGGAACATCACATGCAACTTGTATTACTCAGGTATCCGTTCCTTTTACTGATATATCATATTCCTCATTACGTTTTCGTTGTGCTACTCTGATCTCACAGGTTCTCTACTTAATCTTCACATAGCTAGTATCACTATCCTTCTGCCATATGTGTTCCAACTGTTCCTTCTCCTTTCACAAAAGATGTCTCTAATCCAAGGAAGATCTATCTCAGAAGAGATTATCACAAGATACATACTCTACAAAACACATGCATGCATAAGACAAGGCTCATGAGGCACCTCATTATGCATCGCTTAAGGCTGAACACGAAAAGGAGTTAAACATCTTGGTTATCGACAACCATATCTCTTCGGTTTCAAGCCTGCCATGTATTCATGTCAGCTCCCAAGAGCACAACGAGTACCAACTCAGATGGTAACAGATATGCACTATCTCAACTGATCAGGATAGGATTCCCAAACCTTGTTCATCCATCTCTAACCCTTGCACATCCCTCTGGATCTTTCGTTAGCCAAAACTTAGCTAGGAGTTGTCAAGGAATCATGCTCAACATGATAAACTTTCCCAAGATGACCTCACCGCACTTCCTTTTTCTTGGGTGCATACCTTCTGATGTTATGTTTATGTGGAGCATAAACCCATAACAGATGGTAGTCATACTATTGACACTTAACTAGGTCAAACCAAAGCCAACCTCTCCATCTGAGGCAACTTCACACCTTTATAAGGATATCCATTCCCAGGGTTATAATGATACTTGACATGTCACAGGGAAAGGGTTTCACCCGACTGTCACATCCAGGAAAAGAAAGGATACGGAGAAGAGTATACTTCATCCTACACAACCAGGTCATCAACAAGGCGCTCGACAACAGGCTATCTTTCTTCTGACTATCGGAAGGAAACATCTACCAAACGTACAACAAGTGCTCACAGGAGGGTACATCCTGAACTGGATCAATTAGAGTAGATAAGAGGCAAGAAGAAGACAAAGAAGAATGGAGTGATTCCATTCAACCTGCCACCACACACTGGTCATACTACCATTTCTGGTCATCTCATGCCTCGAGATCTAATTGTTACATGTTGCCATTTGCTGCCTGGTCAAACCATCCGGTCCTCACTTTCTTATCCTTATCGGCGTTCCTTCGTGATGCTGATCTGCTGCCTCGAGGGTCACCACATAGATCCAAACTCCAAAACAAGCTTCCAGCTTGTAGGTTCAAGGTCAAGGATGATTGATCATGACGGTTCACCTTCATACCTCCACGATATAGGCATCTTGATTCTCAACCCCTTCTCAGAAGGCATGCCAAGAGGATCCTACCATCATCATCTATCACAGACAACTCCATCTTGGAAACCAATGTCCAAGATCAGCTGATACTTTTTGAAGTATCCAAACAACGATCACTTCAAAGGCACACATATCTAGTGACACAAGGTCCACTTGACTGTCACTCCCTCGAAAGGAAGGGATACAAAGGAACAAACTACTCCCATCAACCCATTGACATCTATGGTTTCATATCAAAGGGGAGGATATTATCACTTTCTTTGATCCTTACATGAGTTTCCAACCGTTTATACAACGTTAAAGCTTGTTCCATTTGGTTTTTATCTTGTATCTTCTTGGGTTCCTTGCACTCAACACAGGAAACATCAAGACCATTACATGTTATTATTCTCTTTCTCTCGTTACCATTTCATCATGATCATGATTAGTCCCTATTATATCAGATTTTTTTTCTTTGTGTGAAAAAGATCGTTACTCTTCGCATATATTTTACTGGACAGGGATCATCTCCCTGGTTTTCTCTTTCTTATCACAGATCTGCACTTTATAGTTTCACATTTCTGCTTACGTTCATTGGTTGGTCTGAGATTATCTCTGGTTCCATCTTGTTTACTCATCACTTGTTCTTCTCTTTCTTCTAACTTTATCTTTGCTTTCAGGTACTTTCTTCATCTTGTGTAAGTTCTATGCTTTAACTTACGTTGTTTTCACAAGTTAATCTGTCTTTTATCATGTATATCTCTTGAGATTACAGTTTCAAGAACTTATCTCATCATATACTTATACAGATTTAGGTTTCATAGAACCATTACTTCCTCTTTTGATTATCAAGCATACATGTTTTAGAAAGTTATGGTGCATTCACTTACCTCTTTTATGACATGATTAAGATATTGACATTGTATTTCTAACTTGTTATGCTCTTTAGATTGCTCCAGAATGACTACTTGATCAGAGTAATCAAGGAGGAAACAATCTAAGGCTCCACACTTACCTATGTCTTCAATATTTGAATACCTGGCCAGGACATCCAATTACTGAGATTAGGTAGTATGCACCATATTTTATGTCACGGTCCGACCTTAGTCACCATCCTAATCCTAGTCCTAGTGTCCCTGTAGACTCGGAGAACCTAGAGCTCTGATACCAAACATTGTAACACCCCATCCACAACAAAACACGATTACATGCTAACCAGCGGATTACCGAAAAACACGGGAAATTAAAACCGATTTACAACAGGCACCACAAGATGAAACATATAATATATGAGCCAACACTTTTCATTTCATAACATCTTTTCAGGGTGCAACAACAAAATTTCCCATCATCTCGTTACATGACATAACCGTTCCACATGCCGATTTACATCAAGATACATACCGAAAACCGTTCATCGATCATATACAAGGAACATCGAAAAGCTCTCCCAAAGACCTGAGTGTACAAGGACGACACATAGGACTCTACTGCTAGACACTATCTATTCCATCAGGTACGATACCTCTGCATATCATCCGCAGCCACATGTTCTTCATCTCGCCAGACACGTCCACCTAAAAAGGGTTATTAACCAGTGGGGTGAGACACATAGTCCCAGCAAGAAACATAACCCTCTACCAACTTTGTAATGATCACAGATAACTGGTATAAGTAGATTATAGGAGCAACATACTGAGCAAAGATAACTTTATTAACCTTCTTACCAAACTATCAGGATGCATATAACCAGGCATTCTGTATGGAACATGATTGACAAGATAAGCTTCATAAGATCTTATCACAAGATATAAAGAAGATACATATAACTGCAAGATATAATTAGATCATCTACACAAGCAAGGCCTCAATCAATGTTCCGTGTTTTGCCTTCAGCAATATACTCTATACGACTGGATTACAATTTATTATGCCCTGAGGAAGTGAGCTGTACCGCTCAAATCCAACCTTCGGTTGCGAAACCCAAGCTGGTGCCATAAAAGGTCAATGGAAGAGCTGGACTCCACGACCTCACCACCTCATGGTCAGTGCATGAGTGCTCAACAAGAAGGACCGCAGTCTCATGCTTAGGTAACCACAGCTACAGGGTCAGGCTACCCTCTACCTAGCCCACCTCGGTACAGGTATCGACGCTAGTGAAACTGAGCCACGGGCCTGTTCACCGTGCTCTAAGCCATGAACGCATTCATGCTCTTAACACACATATTGAGCCATGGGCCTGTTCACCATGCTCTAACATATTGAGCCACAGGGCCTGAATCTGTGCTCTGGAGTCTACAACCGAAGTTGCACTCTAATCCTCCTCATTTCTGGCTAGGAGAAACCACACATATTCAACAATATGCGCTTCCAGGTTAACCTACAGGAGAACCCGTTTCACCATCACCAGCTACTGACGATGATGGATCTATGGCCAGGGAAAACTACATGAGAGGTTCATCTGTAATTAGTTAATGCATTTTAAGTGAATTGTTGGGGCAACCAAGTTGTATTAAGCAACCATATATAAAACATGAATAACATTAGATTTCATTACTTTGGTGTTACACTGCTACTGCTATTCTCATTGCCCTCAACAATCATCATATTGCCATGGGATAGTAATCCCTCATTCATCACCTAGTACCACTGCCTCTCAAGGCTTTCACATCATCATCATCATGGGATCTCAATCCCTCTGTCCCATATTGCCACTGCCCCTCAGGGCTTCAACATTATGCATCAACATTTTGGGAACGCATCCCTCAACTAGACACTCAGCCTTAATCAGATCCTCATACCTTTCACATTATACTTGTTGTTACATGTTATCTTTTCAATAGAGTTATCATCATTATTATTCAGTCATTGCACATTCATCAAGTGATACATAAAGCACATAATCACACAATCACCATAGCTCTTACCTGGCTATGAATTCAATATACCTGCATAGTTATCTTGCATAAAAAGAGATAACTGGATTACCAAGCATATAACATATTGGGATCATCATGCTATCAGGAACTCAAGTGTACAGAATTGGAACATCATCCATATTCATATATACATGAGATTCAAGGCTATAAATGCAAGCAATGCAATTACATTATCATTACCAAACTGTGAACACCCATCATGCCCCATATCTCATGAGCATATCTTTGATTATCATATCATCAAGATTAAGGTTTATATATTGGTATATTCTTTCATCATTATGAACATATGTAGATTAATGTCATGACTGGTGTATTCATCAATACACCACAACTATCAAGTCAGGGATATCTCACCTTATCCCACATCTTTAACTATTAAGCACATCATCCCTAAGGATTATCTTAAGGATCATACACCATGACCCACCATCCAACCTTATCAAAGGTTCATCTATCATTACCCATAAATAACCACTACACAATGGTCCACAACCCACTTCATCTTGGCTCATCATACTTTTATTATTAAAAATGAGCACCCATCATGCCCCATGTCTCATGAGCATATCTGTGTCACAGTATCATGTGTAGTAACATCATATCCTTCCAAACATACCAGGTTCACAACCTATCATCTTATCTCATTATTAACATAGCTGCAGGGTTCAAGGTGATTAAACCATATCACATGTATCATTATTATTAACAGAGATGTGACCACATACATTAGCTATATGCATTTCGGGTCATCAGAACCCTCACCAAAACTCCTGCAACCCTCACTAAAAGTCTGGCGGGCAGCGCCATCCCTCACCAAAGGATGTGCCCGATATAGCAATACCCTTACCAAAGGTATAATGGTTATGGTTTCCAACCCTAAGGCAACTCACCACCATATCGGCCAACCACTGCACATCATCTATCGTGCATCAAGGTTCCATTAGAACTCATGGTGTCGGGCAGCCATCACCAAGGTATCAGCCAAGGGTCTAACGTGCACCAAGCTAGGGATAAGGTTATCGGCTAACCTTCAACATGAGCCATATCGACCAAAGGGGTTTCGTCCAAGGCACCCCTATCGTGAAACCATCTCAGCGTCATCGAAGGGTTGACCCTATCTTCCAGACTACCCATGACGCCCAAGAATGGTGTCGTGCATGGCCATGAAGCAGCATAACGGCCAACATCTAGGGTTAGCATGTTGGGCATCAAGACATATCGTCCAACATTTCATATAAGTCAAAGCTCAACTAAGACATGGTGGTATCGGCCAAAGCCATCCTGGGCACCATACCATATCGCCCAAGCTCATCTAAACAAGGATAATGACCAGGGTTGTGCTGGGAACCAGGCTATCAAAGCCTATCGGCCAATACCATGTCGGGCACTAAGCTAACTTCACATAACGACCAAGATCATCTCAAGACAAGGGGGTGTATCAGGCATCCTTTGTACATGGTGTATCGTCCAACCATCTCGACTAGGTGTATCAGGCAACCACCTATACAAGGTGTATCGGGCAGGGCACTCAACATAGTGTATCACCAATCCATCATCTCCACAAGGGATATCGGCCAAAGGACTATAACGGTCACCAACTAAGCTTTACTAGGCATATCGACCAAGGATACAAGGATCAACCTAACGCCCAAGAAAGCATATCTACCAAGGATTCCACCTCCATAACATATCATGCAACAAGGGTAGACAACTCATGTCGCCCAAAGCAACTCTAATGCCCAAGCTAGGGTTGAGGCTCTATATCGGCCAAGATATAAGGATCAGGGTTGTGTCGGCCAACTACCAATTCACCTATCACCATGTCAGGCTGAAGGGCATAACGACCACAAGATCCATAAAGAGTCAACTTCTCATATCGTCCAAGACTTAACCCTAATGGGGGTATCTGGCAACATACTCAAAATGTCACCAAGGAAACACATGTCATCCAGGAGCCCATCTAAGGGTCTAGCAACCATGTCGTCCAAACCCTAACTCTAGGGTGGATAAGGGATATCGGGCACCAAGGTAAAACTATTACCAACTCATCATATCGCCCATACATCTAGGTCATAGGCTCACCTTTCAAGCCCAAAGGAGAGAAAGGGGTATTGCCATAACTATCAACCGAAGCATAAGCTATAGAACAAGGTATTGTATCGGGCAAGCAAGCCATATTGGGTAATCTAGTTGTATCAACCAAAGACCCATATCGTGCAAGCCATCTTCAACCTCTATCCATCAAGTACAAGGATGACAACATATGGACAGTAGTAAAACGTAACCATCTTTATTGAAATAGATCTCATGCTCCACATGTATAAACATCATAAAGATTGGTACCAATTTAAAGAACAAGATCAATATATGTGCATATGGAGAGTATACATAATAGAGATGGTTGAGAGTTATGTAACCCGCCTTAAGAGGATCTCCATGAAAGGCACAAAGCTCCATGATCCAAGCACCAAGGAAATGTTCCCCTCCATGAGAGTCATCCATCTGAAGCTCAAAGCTTGCCTTTGGCTCCAACATCAACACCTCAAGAAACAAAGGAAGAAGAAGAAGGTACCATGGTTATATATAGATTCAAGAAGAAGAAAGAGAGGAGATAACCACGGCCAAACGTACTCATATCAAGGGCCCGTCCAAGGCTGAGAGGGTAGGGAGGTGATGAAGGAGAAATCATAAGGAAAGGCTAGCAAGAAGCATGACTCACCAAGGTAAGATCTTGAACAAGGAGTTTCCATGGCCAAGGAGCTCGCCCTTCTAAGCTCCATGGGAGTCTTCCTTTAGGTCCCAAGCCCCCATGCTCGTCCCAAACAAGAAGGGGAAAGAAGGTGGCCGAAAGGGAGCACTTGGTCAAGGAGGAAGGGAGTTATATACACCAAGGAAAAGAGAGGTAGCAAGGGAGATGTGTCATAACCACATAAACCAAGGTGCCACTTGCTCTAGCACTAAACACCACTTGTTGTCACCCTAGCAGCTCATGCATGGCTTAGTGATACACTCTAGAATGTGTATCGTGCAGCTGGGTAGCTGCCATGGCCGATACACCCCTTTTGGGTGACACACCTTCATTTCCTAGCCGATACACTACAAGACAAGATACACGTGTCATATATATGCTATAAAGTCCATATAAAGATGTCATTCCTCATCTATCAACCAAACATGGTGCCCCAGTTGGGTTTTAGGAGAGGCAGAGAAGGCAGCAGAAACAAAAACAATTCTCCTCCCCAAACCTAGAACAAGGAAACGCATCAACGTGTATACAATAGGAGGGGATGGTTTGTGGAATCATACCTTGTCATGAGGTTTGCTTGGCGACAATACCTTGCAGCTAGTGCGATCTTCACCTCCGATCTTGGACGGTGTCGGTGCAGCTCCTTGTCGCACCGGGACTGTCGACTCGTAGTCTTACCGGGACTGTTGGGAATGACAACTGTCCTCCGAGCAGCAGAAATCTCCCGCCTCTGAAGTAGTCCACATGGACCACCTGGAACTCCAATCTCCTTGTCCCACAAGAAATTGGAAGGAGTCACACCCTTCTGTCAGCGTACTAGTCGCCAACACACTCTCCTGCCACCAGTCGCTTTCTGTAGTTGTCTTTCCCTTGTTGTGCCTCCCTTATCGGGTAGCACTTGCTCGGGCTCTCTCGGTTACCAAAACCAGAGAGAACGACAACTTTACAGAGCAACTGGTTGCACTGAGTTGTTCTTTGAGAAGCCCCCAATACCCCTATATATAGGAGGGTCATGGGATAGGGTTCTCCATCCCGGGCAATGCGGGACTAAAGCAGGAGTAGAAGAGTTCGAGATTTTCCACAAAAACAACCAACTGCGTGACATGAACCGATCATTTCATTTCTGAAACGGTCGGTTGGGGACCCGAGCCGGTCGGTTGACACCTCAACCGATCGGTTGGGACCCATGAAATGTTCGGTTCACTTATGAACTGGTCGGATCGTGGCCCTGGTCATGTTCTGATTGACTTTTCCTCTTTTGTTTCTAATTGGTACCAAATACCAATCCTTGTTCCAATCAAATTGGGCAAGTGAAACGAAAAGAAATTTCTCACCAATCTTATTTTCCCAACTTGCTCGGTTAGACCAGTTGAACTGATCGTTTCAACACTTGAACCGATCGTTTCACACTGTCCATGAGCCGATCGACTCACAACCTGAGTCGATCGGTTCACCAAGCTTAGCCGATCGGTTCATCACATGAGCCGATCGGTTGGGAGTGCAGATTGTGCAGAAACAGTCAATTGCAGTTTCAATCAATCTAATACTCTAATCAATCTGTCCAACACCTTGAACACTATGATACTAAGCTATCAATTGATTGAGTGTTTAATTGAACTACTGAACTCCTTTAGCAATCAATCTAAACATTGTTTGTGGACAAACTCCTCTTACAGGTTAAATCCTATGTGTGTGACCCTGTAGGTCCTTTTCACGTTGGCAGTGAAAGTCCATAACACTTATGACTTCACAAGCAAAGAGCGGTGCCTAGTCACACATCAGTGCTACCCAAGTGAAATAGAAAGTTGGAGAACAACTTTCAATCCTACAATCTGTGAATGGTGTTACAGTGAATGTATAATTCCTTTGTCACTGATATCCCGAATGAACTCGAGGCATGGAATAGTCATCCTGTTAACGTTCATTCACTTTCTTGATCTCAGAGCAGATTGGAAGAGAAATGTATGACATCAATATCACATACTGATTCACACATGCGTGCGCACACCTATCTCAATCTTACTCATCAAGTGGCCTTGGATATCAAACTCCCTCAGGAGGGACAAATCCCATATCTATCACTCACCCTTCAAAAACCCCATGTGTCAAAGCCACCCAATCATCACCTTTATAACAACCCATGTTTCAGGACTGCGTTTGATGATGTCAAAGTGTACCCAACGACATGTGTTGAGTGTAGTGATTTCAGGTCAAAGAATCACATTCACCACCATCACTGTGAGTACTGAATGTGACTACCATGTCATGGTTCCATGTGTCAAACTCACGGTGGGTCTGTCCGGTACACTTGTTCTCTAACAAGTACCTATGTGTTTGGTTTGATATCTCTATATCATGACTAATGAGATTCTATCATCAACCAACACCACAATCTAGTCTTGTGTGTCATTGCTATCTATCTACCTTCCACAATGACATCCGACTAGGGACATAAAAAGAATGTACAAACTCTTAGCATGTGTATGATCTCATCGTCCAGGTCCTGAACCTGAAGGCATACATCATTGAGTATTGTCATTCTCTAGACATTCAATTTGTTCTATCACTATCTCATATGACTGAACCAGAAAGAATTGGAAGCTTGCCTTTGATGTTTATCAAATCAATCTTAATGTATCCCATCAATCATCCGATGATTGGCTCTCAGGGCATACATACCAACAGACTCCCACTTGCACTGCGAGCCAATCACCCTTGAATCATATTCATAGTGATCTTCAAACATGTCCCACATGTTACTGTGCTCTTGTGCCAACATAGTGAGTTATGGCAACACCTTGCCAAAGTCATTAACGTATGAGATGGAGTTTCCGTAATATGCGATCAAATATTCCTTTGCTAACCTTTAGCCCTATTTCATGATCAAGGATTCCATACTTGTCATCAATGACCAGAATATTTATAAGTTCATCTCATGAACTTCCAAATCCATATAGTATCCACTGCTGTTCTCTAACACACAGATGCTTGACATTTCATTTTAAATGGTTTCATTAAAACACTTCCAATTATCAACAAACTTTCACTTTTATATATCCTATATATATTTTGTGATTAATTTTCTGTCCTTTTCGGAAGTTCGCATCAATGTAACCCTTTACATCGAACTCTTCCTTATCTCCATAGAACTAGTACTTCTCAAGTACTTATCCAGTTCTTATGGTTTCCAGTAACCCTTACTGGAACTTGACAAACATCCACTCGTCATGTCCCACACACGAGTTATCAGGATGAGCACATCATATTGTCATGTCCTACATGCAAGATGATGAATGCATTTTTCTCTTGTCATGTCCATACATGCAAGATAATGGGATGATTACATACATGATAGATCCATATCTATTCTTAGTGTTCCCATTCTTCATAAGAATTGAACACTTGTCCTTGGGATACTAACTCCATGTAACATGGACAAGTTTTCTCCCACTGAATTTGTGTACACTGAACCCTTCAGTACAGATTGCCAATGTATGCTCTCTTTTTTCCAGGTCAAGAGGTTTTCGAGAACTATCTCTATAGATCTCTATTCCTATCTCATAGGAAACATATCTATCTTCCTTAAAGATAATTTCCACTTTGGATTTCCATTCTAGAACATTTCCATTTCACATCAACATGTGGAATGTTAATACGCTCCCACTAAATCACAGATCCCTTCTTTATCTTTGACATATCAGTCAAACCCTTTGACTATATCATCAAATTAAAGATCCAATTCTGAGTTGCTTGTACTCAATCAATCACATTGATTAGTCCATTGCAACTTATAGACTTCATTTGCATTAGTGGATTCATAAACCTTATAGGTTGTGTCACGTACACATCCTTGTTTTATTCCTCATAGGAATGCGGTTTTAGTATCCATATGCCAAATGTCTTAGTCATTAAGTTGCAATCAACAAGCATCATCCTTCTCAAAATGTTATCCATGTGTCTTAACACTTAAGACTTATTCGCACTTATGGATTTCATCCCAATGAGTGCTACCATCAAGGTTATACCTTATGGTTTACATGGAAGTCATTTAGGATGTAAGGGTCATTTACCATAACTCAAAATTCGGTTCCTCTCATTCATCTAGATAGTTAACTCATCACATGACCAACTCATCATATAGATGATCGAGATGTATCTATCAAGGATATAAGAACTCACAACTCCTTGTGATTCTTAATGTCCTTTATTAGTGTGGGGTATTCTTTATTTAAGAAGAATTCAGTTATTTGATAATCATCCTCTAACTCCTTAGAGTATGACTCCTTCTTGATTTAGACATCACCATGCCTTAATCATGAGTTCACTATGATACATTATCATAATCACTCATAAGGATCTCAAACATTTGGTCCAAGTATTTCATTCATTGATCTCATCAAGAATTAACACTTTACCAAATTCATACTTCATCTATGATATCCTTGAACATTTCAAGATATTCATATTGGTATTTCTTCAAACACAATTTGAAGTGTTAGCATGTATTCCAATAGGTATGTAAATACATCACATGTATTATACCTAATAGGATAATCATTCTCCCACTACCATTAGTGAAGATTGATTAATCATGTCCAAGATATTCATGTCTCTTACTGATTCTCTAACCAAAAGGGTCTAGATTTATCCATCACATGGAAACTAGAAATGAATTTCTCATGATTGATGCTAATTTGATTGTTTGAGTTATCTATATCTTTTAGGTATCATTTTATCTTATGCATATCAAATACCACAAGATAAACAAGGCATTGCCAAAAAGATCATATCTTTAGAAATTGAAACATCTCTTTATTGATTGCCATCATTGTCATACAATATGCAAAAATAAAGTGTTTCTATCTATTGGCAAATATGAAATAGCAGTTCATAACTATATTACATGCCTTTTAGGCTGAAAATAAACTAAAGTACTCCTATCTATGGCATCAACACTTGCCTCATTTATTGAGTGCTTTACACTTTACATCTTGGTATCATATACCTCAAAAGTGTTACAAGTTTACTTTCATGACACCTTTAAGTAGAGACATCTTTCACCTCCTTCTTCTTTTGTTCTTCTAGATAGATAGGACAATTCCTTTTCCAATGTCCTGGCTTTTGACAATGGTGGCAATTTCCTTTCTTGGTCACGCCTCCCTTGGCCTTGAGAGCTGAAGACGACTTGGGCTCCTGGCTAGCATCAGAACCTTTCTTAGCTTTGCCCTTGCCCTTGCGCTTGGACTTGCCTTTCTTGCTCGTGATCACCATCACAGACTTAGACTTGTCCTTCTTCATCTTTGTCTCGGTTGTCCTCAACATGCCCAACAACTCTGACAGTGGCCTATCAAAGTTGTTCATGTTGTAGTTCATCACAAACTGACTGTAGGATTCTAGCAACGATTGCAGTATCACGTCAGTAGCCAACTCTTGGCTCAGTGGAAATCCCAGTCTTGTCAAGTTCTCAACATACCCAATCATCTTGAGTGTGTGAGGACCAACTGGATCTCCTTCTGTCATGATGCACTTGAACAGTGCCCTTGAGACATCATATCTCTCTTGCCGTGCTTGATCTTCATACATGTTCCTGAGATGCTGAATCATCTCAATGACACCCATGTTCTCATGCTGTATCTGCAACTCATGGTTCATAGAGCATAACATCAAGCACTTTGCATCAATGGCATCATTAGAATGCTTCTTGAAAGCATCCCTTTCTACCTTTGGTGCATTGGGAGTAGGTTCCTCTGGAATTGGAGTATCCAAGACATAGAGCTTTCTCTCTTGAGTGAGAACAATTCTCAATGTCCTATACCAGTCGTGGAAGTTTGTCCCATTCAGCTTGTCCTTTTCAAGGACCGATCGCAAAGAAAGTGATTCTTGTTTGTTTCCAGTTGTACTAAAAAAGGAAAATATGCAATATTAGTCCAAAACTCATTTTTTTTACTTATTTGATTGATTTGAAAAGTTGACAATAAAAATCAGGCCTTTAATTAATTATCGCTCCCACTATTTTAGTTCAAATTGATAGCCCTCACCATTAATTCGGAAGATTGCAGCGTACAATCTTCTAGTGGGCAAGATCCTGAAATCCTCTAAGTCATGGACCAGCTTGGGCTGTCACCCACAACTTAGATCTCTCAGGTAGGAAACTCTTGCCAATTGCATCATATGCAACTCTTGATAAGATGTCATATGCAACTCCTTGCCATGAGCACCTCCATGCCTCAAGGTGATAGATCCTATCTAGGTCACCTTGTTAAGTCCGACCCAAAGCCAACACGATGAATATGCACCCTGCTTGGGCAGACCCACACATTCATCCTTCACACTTCCACGAGATAGACGGTGCACCACGCTTGGGCGTGCCCACACTTGGTCGATCAAGATTTTCACGTGTGTTGCATTTGGAAGGCATTTAAAACATAAAATTTTAATGAGGGATTTGGTTTTATATACATATACATATCCAATCACCACAATATATAGAACATATCATATACATGCTATATCCCACAGAAAACATGCAAAATGATAAAAGTGATGATTATGGCCATCCTAATGTGATTCCTCGAGCCAAGAGGAATCACGGTCATCTAGGTCTACATTACATGCAACCTGTACAAGATGGACTATGTGCTTTGCCTTTCTTGGTTTGATCAACTCATCACATGAATGATCGGCTTGCCATCAGACTGGTCGGCTGGGTGCCACCAGCCAATCGGTTGGCTCCTCCAACCGATCGGTTCTCCTGGTCGTCATGCATCTCATCATGGCCGCCACCCGCTCGTCTCGCTCCTCGAACCAGTCATCAACCGATCGTCTCACTCCATGAACCGATCATCTCGAATGTCAACCGATCAGTTCACTCCTTGAACCGATCGTCTCAGTTGTGATCAGGATGTCTGCCGTTCTTCGACATAACAGGAAATTAAAATATGTCCTACTTTACATTGTAAAAAGAGAAACCCCGAGTTACATTCAGGGGGAGCAAAGGTAGGAAAGAAATCTCGAATTATTTTGAGTTACATCAGGAATAGAAGAAGGAAGATCGATGCGCAGACCGATGCAAGCAACCACATACAACCATACACAGATAGGGTTTATTGGCCATAACCATGCTATACAGCCACCACCAAACTCGTTTAAGGGCGACACGTATCGAGTGCATTAATATTACATATCATATATGTATATAGGGATTTGTGGATTTAGGATTGGACATGCATAAAGCCAATTTTATTCACATCGTATGCAATAAATAAAGGTGACAAACCAAAATCGATCATATCGATAATCCTAAAGTATAGAGCAGTTGATGTGGCTCTGATACCACTGTTGGGTTTTAGGAGAGGCAGAGAAGGCAGCGGAAACAAAAAAAATTTCTCCTCCCCAAACCCAGAACAAGGAAACGCGTCAACGTATATACAATAGGAATGGATGGTTTGTGGAATCATACCTTGTTCTGAGGCTTGCTCAGTGACAATATCTCGCAGCTAGTGCAGTCTTCACCTCCGATCTTGGACGGTGTCTGTGCAGCTCCTTGTCGCACCGGGACTGTCGAGTCCTGGTCTTACCGGGACTGTCGGGATTGACAGCTGTCCTCCGAGCGGCAAAAATCTCCCACCACTGAAGTAGTCCACACGGACCACCTGGAACTCCAATCTCCTTGTCCCACAAGGAATTGGAAGGAGTCGCACCCTTCTGTCAGCGTACTAGTCACCGACACACTCTCCTGCCACCAGTCGCTTTCTGCAGTTTTCTTTCCCTTGTTGTGCCTCCCTTATCGGGTAGCACTTGCTCGGTCTCTCTCAGTTACCAAAACTAGAGAGAACGACAACTTTACAGAGAAACTGGTTGCACTGAGTTGTTCTTTGAGAAGCCCCCAATACCCCTATATATATAGGAGGGTCATGGGACAAGGTTCTCCATCTCGGGAAATGCATGACTAAAGCACGAGTAGAAGGGTTCGAGATTTTCCACAAAATCAACAAACTGTGTGACCTAAACCGATCGTTTCATTTCTGAAACGGTCGGTTGGGGACCTGAGCCGGTCGGTTGACACCTCAACCGATCGGTTGGGACCCATGAAACAGTCAGTTCACTTCTGAACCGGTTGGTTCGTGGCCCTGGTCATGTCCCGATTGACTTTTCCTCTTTTGTTTATAATTGGTACCAAATACCAATCCTTGTTCCAATCAAATTGGGCAAGTGAAACGAAAAGAAATTTCTCACCAATCTTATTTTCCCAACTTGCTCGGTTGGACCAGTTGAACCTATCATTTCAACACTTGAATCGATCGTTTCACCCTGTCCATGAGTCGATCGACTCACAACCTGAGCCGATCGGTTCAGCAAGCTCAGTCGATCAGTTCATCACATGAGCCGATCGGTTGGGAGTGCAGATTGTGCAGAAACAGTCAATTGCAGTTTCAATCAATCTGATACTCTAATCAATCTGTCCAACACCTTGAACACTAGGATACTGAGCTATGAATTGATTGAGTGTTTAATTGAACTACAAAACTCCTTTAGTAATCAATCTAAACATTGTTTGTGGGCAAACTCCTCTTACAGGTTAAATCCTATGTGTGTGACCCTGCATGTCCTTTTCACGTTGGCAGTGAAAGTCCATAACACTTATGACTTCACAAGCAAAGAGCGGTGCCTAGTCACACATCAGTGCTGCCCAAGTGAAATAGAAAGTTGGAGAACAACTTTCAATCCTACAATCCGTGAATGGTGTTACAGCAAATGTATAATTCCTTTGTCACTGATATCCCGAATGAACTCAATGCATGGAATAGTCATCCTGTTAACGTTCATTCACTTTCTTGATCTCAGAGCAGATTGGAAGAGAAATGTATGACATCAATATCGCATACTGATTCACACATGTGTGCGCACGTCTATCTCAATCCTACTCATCAAGTGGCCTTGGATATCAAACTCCCTCAGGAGGGACAAATCCCATATCTATCACTCACCCCTCAAAAGCCCCATGTGTCAAAGCCACCCAATCATCACCTTTATAACAACCCATGTTTCAGGACTGTGTTTGATGATGTCAAAGTATACCGAACGACATGTGTTGAGTGTAGTGATTTCAGGTCAAAGAATCACATTCACCACCATCACTGTGAGTACTGACTGTGACTACCATGTCATGGTTCCATGTGTCAAACTCACGGTGGGTATGTCCGGTACACTTGTTCTCTAACAAGTACCTATGTGTTTGGTTTGATATCTCTATATCATGACTAATGAGATTCTGTCATCAACCAACACCACAATCTAGTCTTGTGTGTCATTGCTGTCTATCTACCTTCCATAATGACATCCGACTAGGGACATAACAAGAATGTACAAACTCTTAGCATGTGTATGATCTCATCGTCCAGGTCCTGAACCTGAAGGCATACGTCATTGAGTACTGTCATTGTATAGACATTCAATATGTTCTATCACTATCTCATATGATTGAACCAGAAAGAATTGGAAGCTTGCTTTTGATGTTTATCAAATCAATCTTAATGTATCCCATCAATCATCCCATGATTGGCTCTCAGGGCATACATACCAACAGCCCCATCATCCATACTCATTCTAGATGATGTCACACATAAGCAAGAAGACTCTAGAGCTGATAAATTGCACATTGACCCCTCCATTTTGGGTATTTTGCAATTTATACCAAAACTAGCACACAAAGCACAAGCTTCAACCAGCCAAGCTCAAACTTGGAACATAGGTCCTCCATAAGGAGCCCTACCTCATCATTCTCTTTCTAATGATGCTAGAGAACTAAAGGCATGCTATACATGTAACATATTGCAATATAACCCCTTACTTTGGGTAAATTGCACTTTGGTCCAAAACAAGCAAATATTGCTCAAACAACATCCAAACGGGACCAAACTGGAAACATGAGCTTTTCATGTGATACCAAAACATCTTAGAAGATTAGATTAAGGTTCTAAGCACCTTCCATAAGCAAAGAAAAGAGGATTATCCCAAAACCTGGTTCAGGGTCGTTACAGGAGTATTGAAGGTGGCTATGGCTGAATCCATTCATGAGTACAAGTTTATCGCTGAAACCCTCAAACTCTTAGTTGCCAAGTAAGACCATATTGAATCGTCCCTTGCTTCCTATGAAAGAAGACACTCACCTCCTTAACAACAAGAACAAATCAAGTCAGCTACACTATCATGTGAAGCATGTAAAGGCACTGATCATTCTATGCTAGCATGCAATGTCCTCTATGATGTTGTTCTAAGCAATGTTTATGGTCAAGGAGATAATGGTCAAATGGAAAATCTTAATGTTGTCAACACCATCCCTGGTACATGATATTACAATCCGAATCAGAATAGGAACCATCCTAGTTTTTAGTATGGAAATCCTTCAGGAGCGGAAAACTCCCAGTAACTTGGTTCAAACAACCAACAACGAGTTCCACCGGGATTCCAGTACAACCAACATCAAAACTTCAGAAATCAAGGAATCTTTAGAGGTAACTTCCCGAACATGAACTACAACATTTATCAGAATGATTCTCAGTTCCATAATCCCAACCAAATCCCTTACTAGAACCAACACCAAGGACAGCAAGCCAGTCCCATCTCTCCTGGTGACAAATTATCAGTCATTGAGAAGATGTTACAGTCACAACAGACTATGATAGCTAACCAGCAAGCCCATCAAAAGTCTATTGAATCTCAACTAGCTCAACTTGTAGCTAGCATGAAGCTACATGCTGGAGCCTTTTCTGGCCAACCAGAGAACAATCCTAAGCACTCTGAGCAACTGAAGGCTGTCACCATCAGGTCCGGAAAAGATTATTATGATCCTCCTGTCAAGACACCTGTGGTTATTACTGACGAGGGAGACTTTGTGGTTGTCCAAGACTCTCAGACACCTGAATCTCAACCAAAAAAGGCAGTAACTGTTGATAAAATAGACAAGGCTAGTTCTGAAGAACCTACCACTACAGAAGCTGAAGAAGTACCTGAGCCGAACGTGCCAGTGTACAAGCCTCACCCTCCTTTCCCAACTCATTTGAGGCTGACAAAGCTTGACACTCGATTCAACAAGTTCAAAGAAGCCATGAAGAAACTCCATGTTGATATACCCTTTCTTGATGTGCTGGCTGAAATACCAACATGGATAAAGTACTTAAAGTCTCTCCTCACAAGGAAGTAAATAACCGAAGAGTATGAGACAGTGAAGTTAGAAACCACCACATCTGATATCATCTAGAGCAAGATGCCCAATAAGCAGAAAGACCCAGGATCCTTTGGGATTTCATGCCATATTGGTGACTCTTCATGTAAGAAGGGATTGGCCGATCTCGGTGCTAGTATCTCCAATATGCCACTTAGCCTTTGCAAAAGGCTAGGATTTGCTGAACTACTCCAGACTGGCATGACCATACAGCTTGCAGATAACACTGTAACTCTCCCCTTGGGAATCATTGAGGATGTGCCTATCAAGGTAGGTCAAGATTCCTATGTTCCGTGTGACTTTTTCATCATGGATATAAAAGTAGATGCCAAATATCCTCTCATCTTTGGCCATCCATTCCTTGCCACTGCAAGAGCTTTGATTGATGTTGAAGCATGAACTTTGTTGCTCAGACTAGGTAAAGAAACTCTCAAGTTCAAAATTTTTGAAAGTATGCGAAGACCAAGCATGTAAGAAGAAGTCTACTTGATTGATTGCATAGAGCAAATGTCACTGCTTACGCAAGAAGATTATGAACAAGACGATCCGTTGGAAGTGGCTCTAACAAACCCTTCTTCTGATAACTCCATTGATGAACAAATAAAGGATTATGTCCACCACCTCGACACTACTGAAGAAGATCCTAAAGCCAAATTTGAGGAACTCAAGGCTGTAAGTGTCACTGAAGAACCGTGCGAGAAACCAGAAGCCCCTGAAATGAAACCCCTACCCGCGAGACTGAAGTACGTCTTTCTAGGTCTACCCAATTATTATAAATTCCGATCTAACAACTGAGCAAGAAGATAAACTCCTGACAGAATTAAAGGAAAGAAGAAAAGCCATCAGCTACAAGATGAGTGATCTCACCGGGGTCAGTCAAGTGCTTTGCATGCACAAAATCCGCATGGTGGAAGACCACAAACCGATGGTTGAACATCAATGAAAGTTGAATCCAAATATGAAGGAAGTAGTCCGTCGTGAAGTCATTAAACTGCTCACTACTGGAACCATTTATCCAATATCTGACTCGCCATGGGTAAGTCCCGTGCATGTTGTCCCTAAGAAGGGTGGAATTATTGTGATACATAATGCAGATAATGAACTCATCCCCACTCAAACAGTCACTGGGTGGAGGATGTATATTGATTATAGGAAGTTGAACAAGGCAACATGAAAGGACCATTTCCCGATGGCTTTTCTTGATCAAGTCTTAGAATGGTTGGCTTACCAAGAATATGTCTGCTATCTCGATGGCTACTCTGGATTTTATCAAATTCCTATACATGCAGATGACAAAGAGAAAACAACTTTTACTTGCCCATTTGGAACATATGCCTTTAGAAGGATGTCATTCGGCCTCTGTAATGTGCCTGCAACATTCCAACGTTGCATGGCAGCTATATTCGCTGGTCTCACTGAAACTATCATGGAAGTTTTTATGGATGATTTTTTCATATATGGAGATTCATACGACTCATGCCTGAAGCTCCTCTCCCTTGTCCTCAAATGGTGTGAAGAAGCACATCTTGTGTTAAATTGGGAGAAGTGACACTTTATGGTAAAGGAAGGCATTGTCCTTGGCCATAAAGTTAGCAGTAGACAGATCGAAGTAGACAGAGTGAAAATCGAAGTGATTTCCAAACTCGCTATCTCGACAAATGTAAGAGAGGTTCGTGCATTCCTCGGTCATGCAGGTTTTTACATACGGTTTATAAAGGATTTCTCCAAGACAACCAAGTCGATGATGAATTTGTTGCTAAAGGACGCTGATTTCCATTTTGATGAAGAATGTGTCAAGCGTTTCAACAACCTAAAGCATGCCCTTACAACAACACCCATCATTAGAGATCCTAATTGAGATCACCCATTTGAAATTATGTGTGATGCCAGTGATTACGCGGTGGGTGCTTGTAACGATCCCGCCTCCCAGTAACCCCAAATTAAGGGAGACCAAAAGGCCGGTGTCGTTATCCCAATTAACATGATCACTGGTTCGACAAATAATCAATAACAATCAACAAATTTTACTAACTAAACTGGAAACTGGTACAAAATAAAACTTTACATACCTTTTTCAAATCTAGGATATCTATATCTATCCACATCAGGAGTCTACTCTAACTAATCCTCCTTTGTACTTTAACTCTTAATTAATTTCACATATGCCACTTTATTGTTTGTCCTTTTCAAGCTTGTACCTAAAACGCCGACAAACAAAACATCGGTCAGCATATCGAAATATGCCAGTATGTGGGGACATCCAAAATTTCACAGATATGGCTAACAATTTAATAATGACAATCAAATTATTTAACAAGACAATTTACATTTTCAATGTATCATTCTCCACCACTTTTGCCCTAACCCTGGAATACCCCTTTAGGGTTTCTCTTTTGCCATTGACTTAAGGCCACCTTCTCAATCCCGAGCTTGGTGCCTGGGAGTCACCTCTCATGGTGCTCCATAGTCATGCATCATAGACCACCTTCTCATTCCCGAGCTTGGTGTCTGGGGTCACCTCTCAGGGTGCCCATTGGTCTACCCTCCTGGGCCTGACATTTATGGCATCTTCCATCAGGGTGGCATGTAGGTGCGAGAATACACACTTCTTTATAATTGTGATAACCATAGTGACTTTATAATTTTGCAAGTATGAACATCCAACTGTTTAGATTGCATTCAATACGAGGAAACATTTGGAAAACCCTTGGGAAACTAATGCGATTAATCATAATTAACCACATACTTGTCAGGCAGCCTCAGGTGCAGGAATAATCCAAACAAGCAAGTAATCTAGAATCAAGCAAGCACACAATTCAAGCCTGAAATTACATTCAATTCTTTTTTATCAAAATCTATCCAAACCATCTTGCTACTTATGGTTTCTATTCCTTTTTAGGGTTTGTTCCTCTTTTTAGGGTTTACTTTGCAATTAGGGTTTTACTTCCCTTTACTCTTTTTAAACCCTAATTTTCTCATCTATCCTTCACAAAAGTAATTAAGGTTATCTTTTACAAACACATAACCTTAATTCCAGATTAATGCACAATTAACCATCAATTAAGTCCATTAAGCCACTTTTACATTAAAGCTATCATTTTTATCCTTTTTAATCTATGACTAAGTCATTATGCTCGTTTATCATCAATTCGTAGTTGAATATGCTCTAATTCACATGTGACATTATTTATCATTGATTCTACCTTTTATCCACTAGGAAACCCTAATTTCCACATTAAGGGTATTTAACCACAATTAGGAACTTTAATGCTCAAAATAGCTTAGAATCATTTATTCACGATTTTGAATTATTAAAGCCATTAAAAGTCACATTTACCAATATTAGGGTTTTAAGGTTCATTAAAGCATATGGAACCCTAAATTGTGCAAAATTCATCTTTTTCGACCTTATTGTATCTCTTTATGATTAACATGTTAATATCAACTTTAATCATCAATTAAAACCTACTAATCACATTAATCATATCAAAATAGGGTTTCTTAATCATCATTACATCAAAGTTAATAACGTCCATTACTTTTCGAATTGCAATCAGAATTAGGCTTCAAATATATTTTTATTTCATTCGTTGAGTTCTCCTGATCAAAATTCCTGATAATGCACATCTATCTGAGCTACGGTTAATGAGATACAAATTTCACAAAAATACTTACTTTGGGCCAATCCAGGAGTGCCATGTGGCCGATCTCATGCAATGTGGCTTGCTTTTTTTGGAAACATTTTGAAATGTCCAAAATACCCTCGGTTAAGTTGTTGCTTCTTTCTACCCCGGAGGGGTAAAAACGTCCAACGCGCCCAAGCTTCTTCTTCCTCCTCACGAGCTGCCAGGGCACTGACATGCATCCCTAGTCGCGAACAACGCGACCTCTCTACCCCCTCCCCGACCCCGAAGGTCGCTAGGGAAGGTTCTCCTCCCTCCGCCGCACACCCATGCACCAGATGGTGCCCTTCTTTCGCAGCTAGGGCGGCTGGCCCACGTTGGTCAGGCCTGCAATCCGCGGCCGACCTGGTAGTCATGTTGCAGGTTTTTGTGCGATGGTGGTGGCCAGGAAAGGTGGCAAAACCACCCTAGATCCTAGGAGCAACTTTGTGCCTCCACTAAGATCGCACCACAGTTGATAAAGCCCCCGAAACCGCCCTATGTTATCTTGGTTAGGGTTAGCACGAAAAGAAAAAGGTAGAAAAATGTGGGGTTCCCTCTTTCCTTCAAACCAAGGCTCTACCCCTTATATAGGGGTGAGAAATGAAGCCATAGGTTGTCTATTCTCGAATCAAAGAGCCCCTTTCCAAGTAGGAAAACAATTCCTTCAATGAGAAGTAACCTTCTCTCTCTTCATAACCTCTTTGATATTCTTATTTCTTGGATAGTTAGGAATTCGAAATTCCTCTCATTTATTCTCTTTATTCTTGCCTTTTACTTTATTGGACACGAAAATATATTTCCATTAAGTAGAAAATACCACTCCTTTAACAAAACCACAAAAACCATTAATAATGCATTACATTATTCTCTTATTTTGCTTTATTGGTATTTTCTGTTTCCTATTTCTTCATTGGGGCTCCTTGGACTCCAAGAAACTCCAAGATTTCAAAATCCTTTTTATTGGATACTCATTATCCTTCTAGATGCATCTAAATGCATTATTCTTCATTATTTCTCATTATCTTGTTTATTTCTTATTAAAATAGCTCTTTTTGAGAATTTCTCTTTATTTCTCTTTTATTTTCCTCATTGGTATTACTTTTATTATTAGGAATCCTTGGGGTACGAAATTCCACTAAGGATAACTCAATTACACCTCTTTCCACTTATTTTCCACATTTTATCATTGTTTTCAATTTCTTTCTTAATAAAGAAATACTTAATTGATCTTTTCTTTTCTTTTTGCATTATCTTTGCAACTTTGGACTCCTTGGGACCCAAGGAACCCATGTGGCACGAAATCCACCTTTGGATTAAGTTCTTTTGCCTTCTAGAGGTTTCCACACCTTTCTTTTCTCAAAAACTCAATTATTCATTTACTAATTGAATTTCCTTTTTATTGGGACCAATAGCCAATAAAGCCCACAACACAATCATCAAGGCTATTGTAAACGAAATCCATTTATTCAAAACAAATTATATCATTATTTGTTCCAATATCTTTAATATGAGAAATTATATTTCTCACCAAAGGAATCCAAAAATTGGGGTTGTAACCCCTCTTATAAGAATTTTGTCCTCAAAATTCCATCAAGCAAACAAACAGTTCAGGATAAGCTTTTCTTATGTCCATCAAGGCTCCCATGTGGCTTCACCCTTTCCATGGTGCTTCCCAAGAACCTTCATCATCTCATATTCTTCCATCTGAGTTCTTCCTTAACTTGGTATATCATACCCTCATAGGTGACTCAGGACATTTTAGCCTCTCACAAGATGAATAGGTTCAAGGCTCAGTACATGGCTTGGGTACCTCACATAATGCTCTAGATCGGACTCATGGAACACATTACACATCATGTTATTCTAAGGGGCAAGGCTAAACACAACCATCTCCACCAATCCATCTCAAATGGACCCATATATCGGGGACTCGGCTTTCTCAGGTGTAGCTTAGAGGGGTCGGATTTTCACATCACATATTCTCCCACAGTGAACTGCATGTCAGTCTTCTTTGCATCAGCTCGTGACTCATGTCACCACTGGGATCTCTCTCTCAGCCATTGCACGATCAAAGCAACTTCATCTGCACACACTCTGGTTCTTTTTTAACCTTTGTGAGGCCTCCTTCACTAACATCATCTTAATGAAGTGGTGACCGACACAACCTCCCTATAGAACTTCTTACATCTCGATAAAGGCTATGGTGGTTAACATCACATCTGAAGAACTATCTCTTTGTATCACCCGGAACAAGCACACTTGCTCTCATCAGACCCTCTAGTCTGGATCATACTAACCATTAGTTAGGGGTGATAAGCGGTACTAACATCGAGTTCTTCATGTACCTACTTCCACCTTATGGAAGTGAACCTTTTAGGTCATACTCAAGAATTTTTGAACTCGCATCATGGTGTGGTTTAACCATCTTTCTCTCTTAAGTAGTTCAACCAAATATGCCCCTTAACAACATTCTTTCTTTCTCATGTTATCTAGGTAAGGCGATCTACCATAACCCATATTGCATCTTGACCTTCTTTGGTCTAGGGAAGACTTACCACCACATCTATAGTGATGAATTCCCATTCCCTCTCGGGGATTCTTTAACCTCTAAGTCAAAGTACTAGGTTACTGGTGTTCATCCTTCACCCTTGGCTTCCATGGCCACATGCTACATGCAACTTCACATCAAGCAACCAAAGTGCTACTATCACTTACTATCTTTGTAGTATCACGGTGCTTGGTGATCCTAAAACCATGATCTCCTGTATGTCATGATTCCTCAAGCTTGATTCCTCAGAAACCCTCCACCACTCTAATCAGGGTTTCATCACCTTCCTTTCCAAAGAATTGTATCTGAGGTTCTACAACCATCCTTTTATCGCATCAAGGCCTAGGCTGGCTAACCAAACAACCACTAATCTTGTTCAACATATCTCGTTATATCTGAGTGTTAGCCAGACTTATCACTTTTTCTCAACTGAAGGTTAACCTAACAACCTCAACTTCTTCTAGCTTCCAGCTAAACTAGGCAGCTATATCTCAACCAGAGCATTCATTACCACTTCTTATCCTTAGGTGTTAGGTAATGTTGAAGACATACACCTCCATGTATTAGACTTATCATCTCATCTCAAATTCTAAGTTGGTCTTCATCAAGAAGCTCTGATCTCATCCTAATGGTGATCAAACTCAACCTAGCATAACTTGCAAATTCCACATAGCTCATGATAGAAACATCCTCATAAGATGACTAAACTATACCTCTTAGTGTTTGTAAACCATCCATGTATCATTCATTCCACCAGGGTATGTTTTCATCCCTGTCCTCATACCTCGTAGCAACGTTCCAACTCGCATTGTGGCATCCAACTCACAAAACAAGATTAACTTAAGCGCAAGTGAAACATTTGCAGCGGATTACTAAAAATCACTGAAAATTAAAAACTTTTTGCAAAGATATCCACACATAGGAAATCTTTTCCATTGAGAACCATTGTATAACATTAACATTCTGGTTCAAACGTACATAACTTGTACCATCTCTTTTTCAGAGACTACAACATCAGCTGCCTTATAAACATTATATACAGACAACACACGAATCACGAGGCATCAAGCCAAAACCTCAGATCGATTTATCAAAAACACTGACTAAAAACTCTGAGGACCTGAGAGTACAGAGACGACACATAGGACTTTCTAGCTACATAACATGGCAAACAGTATCTCCACCTAAGGTGTCACTATTGTCCCTGATGTGATTGTTGCTGTCCTTTCCCTGCAAGATGTTCTCACTTTCTTCCATGCTCGTCCACCTAAAAATGTTGGATCCCACAGGGGTGAGACAATTGTAAATTGCCCCAACGAGAGATATAACTCTCTGCTAAAATATTGTTATAGCAGTTTATTCAAATAAACTGAGCAGAAGGATTTATATATAATTAACAGCAGGTAAAATCACTGTATGAACAGAGTGAAGTAATCTCCTTTTTCAAGGATAACATTGCATCTACTCATGGTAGACTCATAGTTCATTCATCTACTTGTAATGAATACAACAGATATGAATATCATCAATGAACTACATATATATAACAGAAATGTAACATCAGCCAATAAATTTCCGTATTCAATCCTTAAGCAAACATACTATACGGCTGATTTCATTTTGCAAACACACTTATGCCCTGAGGAGATGAGGTATACCGCTCATACTCCAACCGACCATTGCAAAGTCGAAATCGGTACCATACATAGGTCAATAGGAGAGCTGGATTCCCATGACCTCTCACATCATGGTCAGTGCAGGACAACAAGCAGGACTGTGTTAACTGCTCATAATAGCTTTCCAGGGTATACTGGAACTTTTCTATAGAGTTACAGCATCAACTGCACTCTCATCGGCCATCGAGAGATTTAATGTTTATCTCCTCGACCCGACATAAAATATTATTGGGAGATGTGTACAACATCTATCCCAATCATCAGGAGATTTGTGATACATCATCCCGGAAGCATGAAGGGTTGTGAGGTTTGATGTTTACCTTCCCTCAAATCTCTGCACAAGGACGTAAGGATATTTTCGCCCATTTACCCCCACATATTCAAAATATGTGTTCCGGGTTTTGCCGTGGAGCACCCGTTTCACCATCACCTATTCCTGACGATGATGGATCTATGGTCAAGGCTTCTACATGAAAAGATTTCACATGATTAATTAAGTACATTCTCATATTCTTTTAGCATCAGCCAAGTTCTCAAACAAGACATTACAACAATGCTATAAAGAGACATGTACTACTTTCATCAATTAATTATCAGTCTTTCAAAGACATTGGGAACTCAATCCCTCATTTCAAAATTGGGAATTCTCATCCCTTCACATTCTCATCACCATAATCATATTGTCCTAGGTATTCAAACCCTCAACTCATCATTGAGCATCATTACCATCTATTAGGTAACTATCATCTTCAGGTCATATGACCAAGGCATTCATGATACCTGTTACACAAGCATCACACATGACTCACAAGTTCACAAGATATCTTGTCACCTCTTTCTAGGCAAAAATTACTCATATGACTTATAAAATCCATGCACATTGCTACTTTTACTAAGCAAAAACAACATTAAGGCACATAAGGCCAATCAACATTTATTATATAAATGTCACAGCTCAACTATGGCTATAAACAACATGTCACAATACCTACATGGTTATTAGACATGATAACAGTCATACAAGTTATTCATCACATCATGTGATACAACAGTAACACCATTATTTCTTTACCAGAAATTAGGGTTTACTATCAAATAGGGTTCTCATTCCCTTTTCCCAAATTATGGTTACGGTTCCCCATTTCTCATTAATTAGGGTTTCATGATTATATTATTTGTCCAACCCTCAACTCATTAATCCATACCTCTGGGGCATTCAAAGGTATCATATTTGATTATTCAAGAACATTACTTTCATTATATAGCATTAATGATCATCAACTCAAGGTATGAGTTCATTTCTCATCCTCATCATGGTATGACTACATCATACTCATCATTGGCTTAACCCCATTCTCAAGGTACATTAATTTACACTCGTCAAAGTGCAACAACTCATTTCATTTCATTGTAATAGTTACATAACACACTTCATGTGTTTCTTACCCAATTATATTAAATTTGAAGTGTATCAAGGTATATATAAACCCTGAAGTGCTGAATGTGATAACTATCATATCTTTATATATCATTTTCTCATCATTTCAGACTCTCTTGAGTTAACCAACTTATCTTGTATTAAGATATTTCCCCTCTTAATACATTTCATCACTAAACACTCACCTTTAGCATATAATGCATAGGCCACACATTAGAATTGTCCAACTATCTTTAATGATATGGACTTGTCTAATGCTAAAGACATTGCTTACAATTAGGTTGCATATAATCAACCACATGAAATATTTCATCTTTATAAGGTCATTCCTTCTATTTCATCATTAGGGTTTCTTTATACCCTTGCTTAAAATTAGGATTATAATTCATTGTCATATTGCCCAGGATTAGGACTTTATGTATTATGTCTTCACATAAGAGTCTCATATACTTTCACCCTTCTTAAGGCCTCTCATCACAACATAGAATTAGAACATCATGTGATGTTAGCTCTTAATCAGGGTTTCTCATGGAATCACCATCAACTCGGGTTTCACATGGAATCACCCTCAACTAGGGTTTCACATGGAATCACCCTCAACTAGGGTTTCACATTGAATCACCCTCAACTAGGGTTTCACATGTCATTACATAACATCACCCTAAATTTGATTCTCACTTCACATCACCACATCAATGTTCCATATACATCATTCTAACTTAGGGTTTCTTATGACATAACCTTAGAATAAGATTTCACATGGAATCATCCTTAATTAGGACTCCACATGGAATCACCCTCAACTAGGGTTTCACATGGAATCACCCTCAACTAGGGTTTCACATGGAATCATCCTTAATTAGGATTTTTACCATAGTTACCCACAATTTGGGTCTACTATTCATCTTCATTAGGATTTCATTCAATTATCCATAATTAGAGATTCACTATTCATCCCAATTAGGTTTTTGCATCTCATTTTCCTAAATTAGAGTTTTACATATCATTACCCTGGATTAGGGTTATATCCTCACCCTAGATTAGGGTTACATTTAGAAATGCCCTCAATTAGGGTTAGAGTTCAATAACCATGTCAATTAGGGTTTATGTTCATGATTAGGGTGTCATGATCTCTTTACTTAAGGATCATACCCTTAATCACCACATGAATCATATTCATGTATGAATTCCATTCTTTCATCCTCTCAACTTGATTAGGTCATATCAACCCTTCAATCAAGAACATACAACTATGATTAACATAGTGTACCAAGTCATTGATCCTATAAGAATTTAGGGTTCATCCCTTAATTGGCACTAATCACTTAGGTACTATTAGGGTTTCAACCTTTGTACCTTTATTGATTATCATTACTAATCATCATTGGATCAATGGATCAGTCATCATCTTAATTCTTAAGAGATTCAATCACATTGTACCTCCATTACATAAGGTATCCAATTGAATTGACCAATTGAATCTTCAATTACAATAGGTGTCCAAGTGGATTAACCAATTGAATCCTCAATCAACTTTGACTACTTGATCCCCAAACGGTCTTGGTCTTTCAAAGTTCAAACGGTTTGAAACCGTTTGGTAAAGGTGGTGCTTGAGACCGTTTGCTAAAGCAACTTTTTGAAACCGCATGGGCTCAACCGGTTTGGGATCGTTTGGTCCCAAACGGTCTTGAGACCGTTTGGACTCAAATGGTCTTGAGACTGTTTGGTCCAAACCTCCTCAAAACCTTACCAACAGGTTGGGGGTCGTCCTCCTGACCCTCCCAAGCTCCCTTGGTCGTTTCTCAAGCAAGGAGAAGAAGTGGGGTCGAAAACGCCTTCCATTTGGCTTGTGAAAGGTTCTTTTATAAAAATTCAATGAGAGAGAATATGCTTTATAAAAATCCAATTAATCCCAAAAATATGGCCGCCACTTCCCCCTCAACTTCCTTGGGTCCAAGGATAACTTGTTTGACTCCAATTCCTCTCAATTATACATGATTTAAGGAAAAGCAAACCAAGCACCTTAAATCATATTATACTAATATCCATATATGAGTGGATATTTCTTTTTCTTATAAAATTGTGAGTGAGTTATCCATTCCCTTGGATATTTTCGTGGTCCTTTCAAGGCTCAAGGATGTCCACACACATCTGAATCCAACCATTTTAATTTTGGTTGAAGGCCCTTTAATTAATACATTCATTTTTCCCTAAATCGAGTTAGGGTTCCAATTAGGATTAAATCTTGATTGTTTTAATATCAAGATTCTCTCTCCTCCAACTTAATTCAAATGAGGGGCCTCTCTCATTTTATTTGGTCTATATGATTCCACGAAACATTATGGACCTTATTGAAGTGGTAAATTACATATTGCACCCTAGGTTTTGGTTAAATTGCACATTACACCAAAACTAGGTTTTCATGCACATACATTGCTTTATCAGCTCTTTCTTGGTATTCAGGCTTCCATAAGCCATACCTCAACATCATTTTCACTCTCATGATGCTTCAACACATGAGGAACATATTATCATGCATAATTTTCACATAAACCCCTCAACTTGGGTAATTTACACTTTAGTCCAAAACAAGCAAACATTGATTTCAACAATGTTCAAAAAGGACTAGAAAACAACATAAGTTCCTCTTGAGCCCTAATTACTTTTCACAAGATGAGATTAAGCATATAATCATCTTTCTTAATCAAATCACCTAGGGTTAAAGCATAACCCAGGTCAGGGATGTTACAAATCATAAACCCCTAACAAGGATTTCGTCCCCGAAATACAAATAAAGGAAGACAGATGTATTTTATTCATCATACTATCTAGTATTCACATATCATATCCTTATTATGGAGACACCATAAAGCTTTGATCATCACAAAGTGTTTTCATACAAAATTCTTATAGAATCATCACATCAGACACATGCTCCACTGTTCCTTATCATTAACTGCAGAGTCAATTTTGTGTCAAATAACACTTTTCTTGTTCAGAAAAGCATCATACATTCTTTATTAATATCATGTTTATGCAGAGTATAAACCCCTAACATATGATGTTCATATTATTTTATATAATCAGACTGATTTCATAGTTGACCACTCCAGGTAGCCAACCTAAACCATCTGATATCTCTCAGATACCATAATCTTTCACCTTGGTATCTATCACATGTGTTGAGAACAAATCACATATTTCTCTTCCTTTCATCTTGGAACATTAATTCTTACATATGTCCTCATCTTGGAATCAAAGTCCAAGATAAACTGATACTTTTCTAAGTATTTATCACATGAACATATTTATCTTATGCACATCAAGTGTCCTAAGACCCACTTGATTGCCATGTCCCTGAAAGGAAAGAAAACAAGGATTCATATTCCTCTTATTAATTCATGTATTTTCAACTATTCATGAAGCATTTACTCTTTGTCTCATCCTAGGTTCCTTGCCTTTAGCATAGGAATTTGTAACGATGATTACATGTCATTATCCCTTTCTTTTTTGTTATCTAGCATGTTTATGATCATCTCATGCTCTCATCACATTTCCCACTTCCTCAATATGGGAAAGATCTCTATTATGCTTGCAGCATTATTGAACAGGGTTCATCTCCCTTATTCCTATTCTTATATTATGAGGAGTACAATTTTAGTTCCTCATACAACATGCTCATCTGAGATTATCTCAGAATTCTCTTTCTTATGCTTAGGATATGACACATTTATTCATTCCATATTTATGATTTCATGATACTCATTAGATTGTCTCAGAATGACTACTTGATCAGGGCAATAAAAAAGACAACAACCTAAGAGTTTCCATACTCACTTTATCATCAATAGTTGTATACCTGGCCAAGGTATATAAATACTGAGATTAGGTGGTATGCACTTTGCATATTATCATATTCCTCCCATATTATCACAAGCATAAGGTTTAACATCCCTAAATTTTATCCAGACATTTCTTCTATACCTCATCTTTTCTTATAGAGGTAAGAACAACATAAAACATTTGTAATGTTTTACTATACATTACATAAGTCCTCATAGGACTATCAAGGAAAGTTCAATCAATTCCTTTCTCAGTTAATCCAGGAATTCATAAGATAACATATTTGAATGACATTATCTTCTCTAACTTGTCATAATTCATGAATTATTCACTGCCTCAGGCTAACTCTGCCTCAAAGGTTGATTCAACAGGCTGAGTTTAAGCACAAACTCTTTTTAAGTCCAGAAATTCATCATTTCCTTTTGCTTCAACCTGTTGATGTTGAGTATAAATCCTGTTGATATCTATAACATCATCACTGAGGCTGGTAATCTAGGTTACACTGCCAAAACTTGATCCACTATATACATTACTGTTGCCCTAATTCTCCAATAGTAATACTTAAAGAAGGATTTTGTTATCATAGATGGATCATCTAGGGAATTCTCAGGCAATTGTTTCTCCCTTGCCTCTTCCCATGCACCATTTCCTGGTGCAACATTGCTGCTCTCAGCAGCAACCTCCTCATGTGACCCAGTCATCTTTAAGTTCTTCTTCTCTTATACGAGCAGAAGAAACTATCAGATACACTGGATGACACCAGAACAGACTCTACTACCTTAGTCCTATGTCTCTGTAGACTCAACGAACCTAGAGCTCTGATACCACTAATTTGTGGCATCCAATTCACAAAACAAGATTAACTTAAGAGGAAGTGAAACATTTGCAGTGGATTACTGAAAATTACTGAAAATTTAAAACTTTTTTGCAAAGAGATCCACACATAGGAAATCTTTTCCATCGAGAACCATTGTATAACATTTACATTCTGGTTCAAACATACATAACCTGTACCATCTCTTTTCAGAGACTACAACATCAGCTGCCTTATAAACATTATACACAGACAACACACGAATCTTGAGGCATCAAGCCAAAACCTCAGATCGATTTATCAAACACACTGAATAAAAACTCCGAGGACCTGAGAGTACAGAGACGACACATAGGACTTTCTAGCTACATAACTTGGCAAACAGTATCTCCACCTGTGGTCTCACTGTTGTCCCTGATGTGATTGTTGATGTCCTTTCCCTGCAAGATGTTCTCACTTTCCTCCGTGCTCGTCCACCTAAAAATGTTGGATCCCACGGGGGTGAGACAATTGTAAATTGCCCCAGCGGCAGATATAACTCTCCGCCAAAACAATGTTATAGCAGTTTATTAAAATAAACTGAGCAGAAGGATTTATATATAATTAACAGCAAGTAAAATCACTGTATGAACAGAGTGAAGTAATCTCATTTTTCAAGGATAACATTGCATCTACTCATGGTAGACTCATAGTTCATTCATCTACTTGTAATGAATACAACAGATATGAATATCATCAATGAACTACAGATATATAACAGAAATTTAACATCAGCCAATAAATTTCCGTATTCAATCATTAAGCAAACATACTATACGGCTAATTTCATTTTACAAACACACTTATGCCCTGAGGAGATGAGGTATACCGCTCATACTCCAACCGACCACTGCGAAGTCAAAATCGATACCATACATAGGTCAATAGGAGAGTCGGATTCCCATGACCTCTCACATCCTGGTCAGTGCAGGACAACAAGCATGACTCTATTAACTACTCATAATAGCTTTCCAGGGTATACTGGAACTTCGCTATAGAGTTACATCGTCAACTGCACTCTCATCGGCCATCGAGAGATTTAATGTTTATCTCCTCGACCTGACATAAAATATTATTGGGAGATGTGTACATCATCTATCCCAATCATCAGGAGATTTGTGATACATCATCCCGGAAGCATGAAGGATTGAGAGGTTTGATGTTTACCTTCCCTCAAATCTCTGCACAAGGACGTAAGGATATTTTCGCCCATTTACCCCCACATATTCAAAATATGCATTCCAGATTTTGCCGCGGAGCACCCGTTTCACCATCACCTATTCCTGACGATGATGGATCTATGGTCAGGGCTTCTACATTATAAGATTTCACTTGATTAATTAAGTACATTCTCATATTCTTTTAGCATCAGTCAAGTTCTCAAACAAGACTTATTACAACAATGCTATAAAGAGACATGTACTACTTTCATCAATTAATTATCAGTCTTTCAAAGACATTGGGAACTCAATCCCTCATTTCAAAACTGGGAATTCTCATTCCTTCACATTCTCATCACCATAATCATATTGTCCTGGGTATTCAAACCCTCAACTCAACATTGAGCATCATTACCATCTATTAGGTAAATATCACCTTCAGGTCATCTGACCAAGGCATTCATGATACCTGTTACACAAGCATCACACATGACTCACAAGTTCACAAGATATCTTGTCACCTCTTTCTAGGCAAAAGTTACTCATATGACTTATAAAATCCATGCACATTGCTACTTTTACTAAGCAACAACAACATTAAGGCACATAAGGCCAATCAACATTTATTATATAAATGTCACAACTCAACTATGGCTATAAACATCATGTCATAATACCTACATGGTTATTAGACACGATAACAATCATACAAGTTATTCATCACATCATGTGATACAACAGTAACACCATTATTTCTTTACCAGAAATTAGGGTTTACTATCAAATAGGGTTCTCATTCCCTTTTCCCAAATTAGGGTTAGGGTTCCCCATTTCTCATTAATTAGGGTTTCATGATTATATTATTTGTCCAACCCTCAACTCATTAATCCATACCTCTGGGGCATTCAAAGGTATCATATTTGATTATTCAAGAACATTACTTTCATTATATAGAATTAATGATCAACAACTCAAGGTATGAGTTCATTTCTCATCCTCATCATGGTATGACTACATCATACTCATCATTGTCTTAACCCCATTCTCAAGGTACATTAATTTACACTCGTCAAATTGCAACAACTCATTTCATTTCATTGTAATAGTTACATAACACACTTCATGTGTTTCTTACCCAATTATACTGAATTTGAACTGTATCAAGGTATATATAAACCTTGAAGTGCTGAATGTGATAACTATCATATCTTGATATATCATTTTCTCATCATTTCAGACTCTCTTGAGTTAACCAACTTATCTTGTATTAAGGTATTTCCCCTCTTAATACATTTCATCACTAAACACTCACCTTTAGCATATCATGCATAGGCCAAACATTAGAATTGTCCAACTATCTTTAATGATATGGACTGGTCTAATGCTAAAGACATTGCTTACAATTAGGTTGCATATAATCAACCACATGAAATGTTTCACCTTTATAAGGTCATTCCTTCTATTTCATCATTAGGGATTCTTTATACCCTTGCTTAAAATTAGGATTATAAATTCATTGTCATATTTCCCAGGATTAGGGATTTATGTATTATGTCTTCACATAAGAGTCTCATATACTTTCACCCTTCTTAGGTCCTCTAATCACAACATAGCATTAGAACATCATGTGATGTTAGCTCTTAATCAGGGTTTCTCTTGGAATCACCCTCAACTAGGGTTTCACATGGAATCACCCTCAACTAGGGTTTCACATGTCAATACATAACATCACCCTAAATTTGATTCTCACTTCACATCACCACATCAATGTTCCATATACATCATTCTAACTTAGGGTTTCTTATGACATAACCTTAGAATAAGATTTCACATGGAATCATCCTTAATTAGGACTCCACATGGAATCACCCGCAACTAGGGTTTCGCATGGAATCACCCTCAACTAGGGTTTCACATGGAATCATCCTTAATTAGGATTTCCACCATAGTCACCCACAATTTGGGTCTACTATTCATCTCCATTAGGATTTCATTCAATTATCCATAATTAGAGATTCACTATTCATCCCAATTAGGGTTTTGCATCTCATTTCCCTAAATTAGAGTTTTACATATCATTACCCTGGATTAGGGTTATATCCTCACCCTAGAATAGGGTTACATTTAGAATTGCCCTCAATTAGGGTTAGAGTTCAATAACCCTGTCAATTAGGGTTTATGTTCATGATTAGGCTGTCATGATCTCTTTACTTAAGGATCATACCCTTAATCACCACATGAATCATATTCATGTATGAATTCCATTCTTTCATCCTCTCAACTTGATTAGGTCATATCAACCCTTCAATCAAGTACATAGAACTATGATTAACATAGTGTACCAAGTCATTGATCCTATAAGCATTTCGGGTTCATCCCTTAATTGGCACTAATCACTTAGGTACTATTAGGGTTTCAACCTTTGTACCTTTATTTATTATCATTACTAATCATCATTGGATCAACGGATCATTCATCATCTTAATTCTTAAGAGATTCAATCACATTGGACCTCCATTACATAAGGTATCCAATTGAATTGACCAATTGAATCTTCAATTACAATAGGTGTCCAAGTGGATTAACCAATAGAATCCTCAATCAACTTTGACTACTTGAGCCCCAAACGGTCTTGGTCTTTCAAAGTTCAAACGGTTTGAAACTGTTTGGTAAAGGCGGTGCTTGAGACCGTTTGCTAAAGCAACGTTTTGAAACCGCATGGGCTCAACCAGTTTGGGATCGTTTGGTCCCAAACGTTCTTGAGACCGTTTGGTCCAAACCTCCTAAAAACTGCATGGACCAAATATGGTCTCAACCAATCAAATTGGATTAGGGTTTCCAATGTTGATTCCTTCAATCATTGAATTCATGGAACCAATCATCAATTGGACCTATCCTCATACTTCAATTGAGTTTAATAGGTCAACCTTCAACTGATTTGAACCTCAATTGACCTGCAATTAGTCATCAATTAGGGTTTGAATCAATTGAATTAGGGTTTGAAATTGATGATCCTTCAACACTAATCAATGTAAGATTAGTTACTTTGAAACCATTAAACCGTCATCCAAATTGAACATGACCTGACCCCAAATGGTCTTGAGGTCGTTTGGATGACCACCAAATGGTCTTGAGACCGTTTGCCCATCATATCATCAAAATCCAGGTCAACCATTTAAGGTTTGGATCATTGGATTGATCACCAAATCAGCAATTGATTACACTCCAACTTAGTATCTTTGGATCTTCAATTGCTTAACCATACTCAACCCTAGACCTCCAAATGGTCTTGGGTGACCTCCAAATGGTCTTGAGACCGTTTGGGTGATCCCCTAATAGTTTTGAAACCGTTTGGGTCAATCAACCCAAGTTTCAAACTCAAACAAGTTGGAAATCAGCACCTAACCCGATTAGGGTTTTGGTGATTGATTAACCTTCAAATCATGAACCAATTAGAACTAACCAATCATAATTGATGGGTTATTAACCTAGATAATTTTAAATAGATCTCCAAATGGTCAACCCTGGTCAACACCATCAAACGGTCTGAAACCGTTTGTTCTCATGCGGTTTGATGAAACTGTTTGCTTCTAAACAGTTTGAAACTGTTTGCTCCCAAACAGTTTGGGAAACCGTTTGAGCAACTCACTAAAGACCGTTCACCTTGGATATTTGGAGAGGTGTGTGCTTATCATCTTCAACCTCTAAACTCATGAAACCTTCTGTGGTTTCCATGGTGATTGCATCCATCAACCAAATCAATTATTGTAAATGTAAAAATGATCATTATTTGATAAGGAATTGAATGCAATAACAAAATCAAGGGTTCAAGTTATAAAAACTGCCTCCAATTGATCTCCAAAGCTCCATGTTCACGGAAACAATGGTGGATGCAACTCCGTTCACCATTCCAAGGCTCGTCCTCAAGGTTTGAGTGAAAAGGAATGGTTAGAATTGAAGAGGAGATCGAAATAGGAAGAAATACATAATGTATTTTTTATTTCTACCATGGAATCAAGGTGAAATGAATCAAGAACCTTACCAACAGGTTGGGGGTCGTCCTCCTGACCCTCCCAAGCTCCCTTGGTCGTTTCCCAAGAAAGGAGAAGAAGTGGGGTCGAAAAAGCCTTCCATTTGGCTTGTAAAAGGTTCTTTTATAAAAATTCAATGAGAGAGAATATGCTTTATAAAAATCCAATTAATCCCAAAAATATGGCCGCCTCTTCCCTGTCAACTTCCTTGGGTCCGAGGCTATCTTGTTTGCCTCCAATTCCTCTCAATTATACATGATTTAAAGAAAAGCAAATAAAGCACCTTAAATCATATTATACTAATATCCATATATGAGTGGATATTTCTTTTTCTTATAAAATTGTGAGTGAGTTATCCATTCCCTTGGATATTTTCGTGGTCCTTGCAAGGCTCAAGGATTTCCACACACATCTGAATCCAACCATTTTAATTTTGGTTGAAGGCCCTTTAATTAATACATTCATTTTTGCCCTAAATCGAGTTAGGGTTCCAATTAGGATTAAATCTTGATTATTTTAATATCAAAATTGTCTCTCCTCCAACTTAATTCAAATGAGGCGCCCCTCTCATTTTATTTGCTCTATATGATGCCAAGAAACATTAGGGACCTTATTGAAGTGGTAAATTACATATTGCACCCTAGGTTTTGGGTAAATTGCACATTACACCAAAACTAGATTTTCATGCACATACATTGCTTTATCAGCTCTTTCTTGGTATTCAGGCTTCCATAAGCCATACCTCAGCATAATTTTCACTCTCATGATGATTCAACACATGAGGAACATATTATCATGCACAATTTGCACATAAACCCCTCAACTTGGGTAATTTAAACTTTAGTCCAAAACAAGCAAACATTGATTTCAACAATGTTCAAAAAGGACTAGAAAGCAACATAAGTTCCTCTTGAGCCCGAATTACTTTTCACAAGATGAGATTAAGCATATAATCATCTTTCTTAATCAAAACACCTAGGGTTAAAGCATAACCCAGGTCAGGGATGTTACACACATCATCTTTATTCTTGGTGTATGGCATGCGTATTGTCCTAACTCTCACTCCCATAACAAGAGGAAATAAGCATTTGGCTGCAGTCCAAATATAGAGTTCTTGTTCCAAGAGTAGAGATGGTACATCCCACCTTGCCAGTACACTTTCAAATCTAAGTTGAAACGTGCCACATATGTCTTTATATCACAAACATCATGACATCAAAATTACTTCCATGGAAAACTGGTCTCAAACCTACTTGGGTTACTACACAATCCTTGGTCATCTCCTCTAGGTCTATAGGGTGCCGACACTTTTGGAGTCATCCCTCTTCCCTTATGCATCCAGAGAGTGCCCTACTCATCTGCCCTTTGGGTCCCATGAGTTCATGAAGGTGATCAATGTCCTAACCCATGGCCCTCAGACAATGATAGTTGTCACCTCCCCACCCTATGGTCATGTGCAGCTAGGGAATTAGGCAACTCCTACTTCCATTGGTCTTATCCCCACCTGACCCTAGGATAGACTTAGGATTCTATTATAGTACATGTCTAGCTTGGAACCTTACCCAAGCCTTCATCATCTCTCTTTGCATTCACGACTGATGTTGTGAGGGGTTCATCAAACATACCCTTACCTTAAGGGTTTTTCTTTACCTCTACACATGAGGAGTACCATGCTCGAAACTATAGAGACTCAAATATCATCATGAGCATTGGGTACACTACTTCCCCTCTTAGGCCTAGGAACCCTAGGTTCTCCTTTGGGTACCCAACTGCATGCTTAAACTCTTAACCATGAATCAAGCATGCCCAAGGTATGTCATGTACTCCCATGATCCTGCTATATGAGCAACACCTCATAGTTGAGTCCTCCTCAAGGACAACAAACTAGGTATAATGCCTCACAACTGGTTACGTAAACCTCCTCAGGGTCTAAGGTACTCTTTGTCTCATCTCAGTAGGTAACCACTTATACCAGAGGCACATAGGTACCACAAGCATCCTCCTCTCTCTAGGGTTTGGTTCCTCTAAAGGAAACTAAGATAACATTAGCCTCTAGGGTCAAGCATAAGGTAACCAATATCATCCACTTAGGTCGCATCATCCTCAACTCCCCACTGTTCCTCATATCTCAGGGTTTTAGGCTTCCAATCCTCCTTGCTGAGGTCCTTCTTGCTCTCTCTAGAGCTAACTCCACATCCAACCATACTACTAGAGGTCCTCTCCCCATGAAGGATCAAGCTCACAGGCATACCTCTATGTGGGTGAAGCCTATGCTCAACCTTATGTTTTCTCATGATTATCCATAGCCCCTTATGCTTATCTCATAAGCCATCCATCATGTCCTTCTGGCCTCAGTTTTAACTTATTGCTCGTACTACTGATGTACTCTGGGTGCAAGTTATATCCTACTCGCAACAGCCCATAAGGTTTCTATAAGTTTTTCTCTAACCTTATCCATGAAGGAGCTACCTTTCGCTCATGCACGACCTTTCCCAGGGTTGGGTTGCTAAAGGTACTCGATCATCCAACCTATCATGGCTCATATGGCATCCCAGGCATGTCTATCCCAACGCCTGGTTTACCATGACATCTAACTCAGCATGTCATCTCCCTCTAACCTCCACTTAGGGTTAGGGTTAACATCATCCTCAGAGGATGTGCTAGGTCTCTACTTTTAATGGAGGTCCCTACCTCCAAGACTAACTCTCTCTACTTATCCTCCTTACAAGGAGTTCTATCCACAGGTCTCTCCTGAGGGCAATGACAACTCATGTCATACGACCTAATCATGTATCTATTCTTTAGTTTGCACTTAATCTATTAAGCTTATGTCCATGACTTCTTATTTACATGCTTTTCATTAATTTGGTGGAGGATTCCTTAGACCTTATTATCCTTACCCATACCTCAAGGGGGTGAGGAGAAGAGAGAAAACCCTAATCCTTAAGATCCTTAATAGAATTTGAGTTGAGAAGGGATGAATAAGATGAGAGAGTCCTAAGGGTATCTTATTTCAAGTCATATCCTAAGACATCGGCCAGGCAGTCACACAATCCGGGAGTCCTCATATTCTGACTAGCGGTGTGGAGGAAAATATTGCCAGCCCCCGGACGTGATCCTTTTCTAGACACCTCAATCTTTTGAACACTCCTCTAATAACTCCCTCAGTTCTATGGAATTTGTAAAATTTAATAATTATTAAAGATTAAGTGAGGAACATATGCTTTGATACCAATTGTAATGACCCCGCCTCCCAGTAACCCCCAATTAAGGGATACCAAAAGGTCGGTGTCGTTATCCCAATTAACAGGATCAAAGGTTCGACAAATAATCAATAATAATTAACAAATTTTACTAACTAAACTGGAAACTGGTATAAAATAAAACTTTGCATACCTTTTTCAAATCTGGGATATCTACATCTATCCGCATCAGGAGTCTACTCTAACTAATCCTCCTTTATACTTTAACTCTTAATTAATTTCACATATGCCACTTTACTGTTTGTCCCATTCAAGCTTGTACCTAAAACACCGACAAACAAAATGTCGGTCAGCATATCAAAATATGTCGGTATATGGGGACATCCAAAATTTCACAGATATGGCTAACAATTTAATAATCACAATAAAATTATTTAACAAGACAATTTACATTTTCAATGTGTCATTCTCCACTGCTTTTTCCCTAACCCTGGCATACCCCTCTAGGGTTTCTCTTTTGCCATTGACTTAAGGCCACCTTCTCAATCATGAGCTTGGTACCTGGGAGTCACCTCTCATGGTGCTCGATAGTCATGCAACATAGACCACCTTCTCATTTCCGAGCTTGGTGTCTAGGGTCATCTCTCAGGATGCCCATTGGTCTACCCTCTTGGGCCTTACCTTTATGGCATCTTCCATCAGGGTGGCATGTAGGTGCGAGAATACACACTTCTTTATAATTGTGATAACCATAGTGACTTTATAATTTTGCAAGTATGAACATCCAACTGTTTAGATTTCATTCAATACGAGGAAACATTCGGAAAACCCTCGGGAAACTACTGTGATTAACCATAATTAAACACATACCTATCAGGCAGCCTCAGGTGCAGGAATAATCCAAACAAGCAAGTAATCCAGAATCAAGCAAGCACACAATTTAGTCCTGAAATTACATTCAATTCCTTTTTATCAAAATCTATCCAAACCATCATGCTACTTATGGTTTCTATTCCTTTTTAGGGTTTCTTCCTCTTTTTAGGGTTTACTTTGCAATTAGGGTTTTACTTCCCTTTACTCTTTTTAAACCCTACTTTTCTCATCTATCCTTCACAAAAGTTATTAAGGTTATCTTTTACAAACACAAAACCTTAATTCAAGATTAATGCACAATTAACCGTCAATTAAGTCCATTAAGCATCTTTTACATTAAAGCTATCATTTTTATCCTTTTTAGTCTATGACAAAGTCATTATGCTCGTTTATCATCAATTCGTAGTTCATTATGCTCTAATTCACATATGACGTTATTTATAATTAATTATACCTTTTATCCACTAGGAAACCCTAATTTCAACATTAAGGGTATTTGTTACGACCCCACCTCTGATAACCCCCAATTAAGGGAGACCGAGAGGTCAAAGCCGCACACATAATTTCCGGATCAAGGTTCAGCAATTAATTGATAACAATTAATAAATTCTACTAGACTAAACTGAAAAGTTGTAATAAATAAAACTTTTACATACCTTTGAAAATTTGGAATTCTAAAACTTCTATCCAGAACTCAGGCTAACTAACTAATCCTCCTTGGACTTTAATTAGTATATTTCACAATATGACGGATTACTATTTGTCCTTTTCATTTTGTACCTAAAACGCCGACAAACAAAACGTCGGTCAGCCAAAGCTAGTATGTGGGGGGATACAATAATCATTCAATTATCTATAACAATGTATCGCATTCAATTATCATTTAACAAACAAGTTTACGTTTTAAGTATAACTACGCGATCCATGTGTACCCTGTCCCCTGCGCTGTCCCTGCAGTGGACCTGGATACTACCTCCCATGTGGTAGATTCCCATTTTACCCCTCATGACTTCACCTAATAGGTGAATCAATTTCTAGGGCTGAGTCACATGGCACTACCCGTAGGTAGCCCACTCCTTAACTCATGGTATGTTAAGAGTCTCATGGCACTACTCATGTGTAGCCCAGTTTCTAACTCATGATACCCTAGACCTTGCTCTAGGTTATCCTTAGCCTTTGCATAGCCACAGGGGTGGACTCAGATCTAGCTAGTTATACATATATACTCATAGTGATAGCCATAGTCACTTTATAGAGGCAGGAATTAAAACATCCAATAGTTATTTCACACATTTAGGAAAACGTCGGTAAATCCTTAGAAAACTATGTGGTATAGCCATAAACGTAACCACATACCTGATTTGATGAGTCATGCAGATTTTTGAACATATACTTCATGTATATACAATCAAGCCAATCAACAGATCCAAGAAAGTAATTCAAACATCACATAATTCTTGAAAAGAATATGTACTCTACTGTTACACACTTCATCAAGAATCTACTCTTTTTACTTAGATTCTCTTTCTAGGGTTTCTAATCTGCATTAAGGTTTCATTAATATTCATTAGGGTTTCTTAGATCGATTTCTCAAACTTCATCCCTTTTAGGTCAACAAACCCTAAAATACTCTTTTCCATTTATATAAACCCTAATTGCTCAAACTATTCATTTAATAGTATTTTATACTCAGATTGACTTAGGATCATCATATCCCTACTTGTTTATGGATTTGAACAATTAAAACATTTAAAAGTCATATTCACCTAAATTAGGGTTTTCAAACTCATTAATGCATATTCATGCACGAAACCCTAAATTAAGCCAATTATATAAAAAGATTATCTTTTTAGATCTTATTTTCACTTTTATGAACAATAGTCTTAAATTACCCATTGATCAACATTAAAACCATCTATCATCAAATCTAAGGGTTTTTCATTAATTAAATCATTAAAAATGATAGCTTTATGCACTTTTCATATTGCAAGCATATTTATGCACATAGTATCTAAATTAACCTAATTACATGCAAATATCATCATTTTTGATCTTAAAGTACCTCTTTACAATTAACAGGTTATTATCAACTGTAGTGCTCCATTAAACTCTACTAATTACAATAATCATCTCAAAGTAGAGTTTCTTAATCATTAAAGTATTAAAGATGATTACTTCAATTAATTTTCGGATTGCAATTAGAATCAGACTTCAAACATAATTTATTTGGGTTCCTCTCGTTCTGAGGATCAATTTTCATATAAGATTTGTCTCAATCCGAGTTACGGTTTATTAAATACGAATTTAACGAAATTCCACTAAGGATAACTTGATTATACCTCTTTTTGCTTATTTTCCACATATTACCATTATCTTCAATTTCTTTCTTACTAAAGAAATACTTAATTAATCTTTTCTTTTTCTTATTGCTTTCTTTTTGCAACCTTGGACTCCTTGGTACCCAAGGAACCCAAGAGGTACGAAATCCTCTTTGGATTTTCCTTCTAGAGGTTTCTACATATTTCTTTTCTTAAAAATTCAATTATCCATTTATTAATTGAATTTCCTTGTTATTTGGGCCCAATAGCCAATAAAGCCCACAAAGCAACCAATCAAGGCTATTGTGAAGGGTAACCATTCATTTATTTGAAGCAAATTATATCATTATTTATTCAAATATCTTTAATATGAACCAAAAAATTGGGGTTATAACATCCTTCCCCTCTTATAGGAATTTTGTCCTCAAAATTCAAACACGCAAACAAACAATTCAGGATAAGACTTTTCCATGTCCATCATTGGCCCTTATGTGGCTTTACCGTACTCATGGCGCATCCAAAGAACCTTTATCATCGCATATTCTTTTTTCTGAGTTCTTTCGTCCTGGCGTCTATATACTACACAGGTGACTCAGGCCATTTCAGCCTCTCTTGGGGCTCACTAGGTTCATTGCTCAGCACATGGTCGGGTACCTCACATAGTGCTCTAAATTGGACACAGGGAATACATCCCACATTACTTTATCCTAAGGGGTAGGGTCAAACCTAACCTTCTCCACCAATCATCTCTAATGGACCCATGTATCGGGGACTCAGCTCTCTTAGTTATAACTTAGAGGGGTCGGATTTTCATGTCACATTTTCTCCCACAGTAACTTGTATGTCAGTCTACTTTGTATCTGCTCACGACTCTCATCGTCTCTAGGCTCCTTTCAGCCCTTGCACGATCAAAGTGACTTCATCTACACGCACTGGGGTCCCTTTTTCTAACCATCATGTGGTACTTTTCTAACCATCATGTGGTCCTTTCACCAACATCACCTTACTGAAGTGGTGACCGACACAACCTCCCTTACAGAGCTTCATATAAAACCCAATACTGGCTATGGTGGTCATTGTCACATCTTTCATAGGACAAGAACTGTCTCTACATATCACTCTGAACGAGCACACATGCCCTCATCAGACCCTTTAGTCTGGATCATACTAACCATAGTTAGGGGTGATAACTATACTAACATTGAGTTCTTCATGTACCTACTTCCACTTTATGGAAGTGAACCTTTAGGTCAAACTCAAGAACCTTTGAACTCTCTTGATGGTGTAGTTGAACCATCTCTCTCACGGGTAGTTCAACTAGATCTGTCCCTTAACCGAACTCTTCCTTTCTCATATTATCTAGGTAAGGCGACCTACCATAACCCATATTGTATCTCGACCTTCTTTGGCCCAGGGAAGACCTATCAAAACATCCATAGTGTTGAGCCCCCATTCCCCCTCAGGGACTCTTTTGTCCTCTATGTCGATACACTGGGTTACTGGGGTTCGTCCTTTACATCCTGGCTTGCATGACCATAAACCACATGCAACTTCATCTAAGCATCCGAAGTGCTATTGTCATTTTCCACGGTGTATGGTGATCTTCAACCATGATTTCCTGTATGTCATGATTCTTTCAAGATCAAATCCTATGAAACCCTAAATTACTCTAGTCGGGGTTTCATCACCTTTTTTCCAAAGAAATGCATCTGAGGTTCTACCACCATCCTTTCATGGCATCAAGGACTAGACTAGCTAACCAAACAACCTTTAACTTTTCAACGTATCCTGTTTCATCTGAGTGTTATCCAAACACCTCTCCTTTTCGAACTTAAGGTTAGCCAATCAACCCTTTCTAACTTCTGGTCAAACAAGTCCTATGTATCTCAACCAGAGCATCCATTACCACTTCACATCCTTAGGTATTAGGTAACATTACACTTTCAAGTATTTCACTTATCATATTACCTCCAACTCCATGTCTATATCCATTAAGAACACTCTCTGATTTCATCATCATGGTGACCAAACTCAACCTGGTATAACTTGTAAGCTCCACATCCTCATAAGGTGACTACCTCATTCCTCTAAGTGCTAGAAAACCATCCATGTATCATTCACTTTACCAGGATAGGTTATCTTCTCTATCTCCATTGCTGGTGGCAACGTTCCAACCTACATCATCTCTTATCCTTGGTGTATGACATGCGTAATGTCCTCTCTCTCACCCCCATAACCAGAGGAAATAAGCATTTGGCTGCAGTCCAAATACAGAATTCTTCCTGTTCCAAGAGTAGAGATGGTACATCCCACCTTGTCCATACACCTTTACATCTAAGTTGCACGTGCCACATATGTCTCTACGTCCCATACATTATGATATCAAACTAGTCTTAAACCTACTGAGATTTATATCCTTGGTCAATATCTCTAGGTCTATAGGGTACCGGCTCTTTTGGAGTCACACCTCTTCCCTCATGCATCAAGAGAGTGCCCTACTCATCTGCCCTTTGGGTCCCATGAGTTCATGAAGGTGATCAATCTCCTAACCCATGGCCCTCAGACAATGATAGTTGTTACCTCCCGACCCTATGGTCATGTGCAACTAGGGAATTAGGCAACTCCTTCTTTCATCGGTCTTATCCCTACCTAACCCTAGGATAGACTTAGGATTCTCCATCCTAGTACATGTTCACTTAGAACCTTACCCAAACCTTCATGATCGATCCCTGAAAGTTAATGATATCTTGGTTGCCTTTAGAGGGACCAAACCCTAGAGAATGAAGTGAAGCATCTGGTGCCTATGTGCCTACGGTATAGGTGTTTACCTTCTGAGGTAGGAAGAAGAGTTCCTTAGACTTAGAAAGGTTTTGTAGCAGGTTATGAGGCCTTGTACCTTGTTGGTTGTCCTTAAGGAGGATCCAACTCTAAGTGTTGCTCGAGTTGAAGGATAACAGGAAGTGCATGAGATGCCTTTTTGCAAGCTTGATTCATGGTTCAGAGATAGAGCGTGTTGTTGGACACCTAAAAGTGAACCTAGGGTTCCTAGGCCTAAGAGGGGAAGTGGTATACCTAATTCTCATGATAAGAAGTTGAGTTCCTATAGAAGCGAGCATGGTAATCCTCATGTATAGAGGAAAAGGGGAGCCCCTGAAGTTTAAGGTGTGTTTTATGAACCCCTCACAGCTAGGTTGATGATAAAGGAAGGTATGATCTTGATCCAACATTAAGGAAAGAGGAAAAGTATGACCTAGCATGGTTCGGTAGGTGATCTGCTTGTGCCTTAATGGCTTGCTAGGGTTAAGTAGGCTCGTGTAGATGTAACCCTAGACCTAAGAGCTTTTGTGGCCTTAGAGATAGATTTCCTCCCATCCTGGGAGAGAGATACCCTTGATGGAGTGTATATCAGTTGTGGTTAGTTTAAGGTAACCTAAATAGGTCTCTTAGGACCTTGAGAAGCTAAGTGAAAAGTACATGAGGATTACCATGCTTTTATTACACACTTTATCACGTTCAATTATAATTTAGGGAAGTACGTTTTAAGTATTACAAATTTGATAATTATTCTTGATTAATTGTTGAACCTTTGATCCAGAAGTCATTGGTGCGGCTTAGACCTCTCAGTCTCCCTTAATTGGGGGTTATCGGGACCAAATGTTACGACCCCACCTCCCGATAACCCCCAATTAAGGGAGACCGAGAGGTCGAAGCCGCACCCATGACTTCCGGATCAAAGGTTCGGTAGTTAACCAAGAATAATTATCAAATTTTAACATACTAAACTGAAAAGCTGTAAGAAATAAACTTTGCATACCTTTTGAAATTTTGGATTTCTAACTTCTATCCACTTAATGATTCTACGCTAACTAATCCTCCTTGTATTTTTTTTTTCTTCATGTATTTCACAATGTGACGATTTACTGGTTGTCCTTTTGGCTTGTACCTAAAATGCCGACACACAAAACTTCGGTCAGCCGAAGCTGGTATGTGGGGGAAACAATAATCATTCAATTATCCATAACAATGTATCACATTCAATTATCATTTAACAAACAAGTTTACGTTTTAAGTATAACTACGCGATCCATGTGTACCCTATCCCCTGCGCTGTCCCTGCAGTGAACCTGGATACTACCTCCCATGTGGTAGATTCCCATTTTACCCCTCATGACTTCACCTAATAGGTGAGTTGAGTCACATGGCACTACCCGTAGGTAGCCCACTCCTTAACTCATGGTATGCTAAGAGTCTCATGGCACTACTCATGTGTAGCCCAGTTTCTAACTCATGATACCCTAGACCTTGCTCTAGGTTATCCTTAGCCTTTGCATAGCCACAGGGGTGGACTCGGATCTAGCTAGTTATACATGTATACTCATAGTGATAGCCATAGTCACTTTATAGTTGCATGAATTAAAACATCCAACAGTTATTTCATGCATTGAGGGAAACGTCGATACAAACCTCGAAAAACTAATCTGTATAGTCATAAGCATAACCACATACCCGATTTGATGAGTCATGCAGATTATTGAACATATACTTCATGTATATACAATCAAGCCAATCAACAGATCCAAGAAAGTAATTCAATCATCACATAATTCCTGAAAAGAATATGTACTCTATTGTTACACACTTCATCAAGAATCTACTCTTTTTACTTGGATTCTCTTTCTAGGGTTTCTAATCTGCATTAAGGTTTCATTAATATTCATTAGGGTTTCTTAGATCGATTTCTCAAACTTCATCCCTTTTAGGTCAACAAACCCTAAAATACTCTTTTCCATTTATATAAACCCTAATTGCTCAAACTATTCATTTTATAGTCTTTTATACTCAGATTGACTTAGGATCATCATATCCCTACTTGTTTATGGATTTGAACAATTAAAACATTTAAAAGTCATATTCACCTAAATTAGGGTTTTCAAACTCATTAATGCATATTCATGCACAAAACCCTAAATTAAGCCAATTATATAAAAAGATTATCTTTTTAGATCTTATTTTCACTTTTATGAACAATAGGCTTAAATTACCCATTGATCAACATTAAAACCATCTATCATCAAATCTAAGGGTTTTTCATTAATTAAATCATTAAAAATGATAGATTTATGCACTTTTCATATTGCAAGCATATTTATGCACATAATCTCTAAATTAACCTAATTACATGCAAAGATCATCATTTTCGATCTTAAAGTACCTCTTTACAATTAACAGGTTATTATCAACTGTAGTGATCCATTAAACTCTACTAATTACAATAATCATCTCAAAGTAGAGTTTCTTAATCATTAAAGTATTAAAGATGATTACTTCCATTAATTTTCGGATTTCAATTAGAATCAGACTTCAAACATAATTTATTTGGGTTCCTCTCGTTCTGAGGATCAATTTTCATATAAGATTTGTCTCAATCCGAGTTACAGTTTATTAAATACGAATTTAACAAGATTCACTTACTTAGCCAATCAAGGCGCGCCACGTCACCTCTATCTCCATGCTCGTAGCGATCAGGAAACATAACCAATTTACATTATTACCCTCGGTAAGTTGCTGGCTCATTCATCCCGCAGAGGGGTAGAAACATCCATCTTGGTTCTCCCTTCTTCAACCTCGGGCTGCTCCAGGGTTGCTGCCCTAGCCGCCGAGCTGCAGCCATCGTGGGCACGTCCCTTCTTCCTCGGGGCTCGGGGGTTGACGCTAAGGGCCGCCCCAACTCCGCCACACCTGGGCGCAGCTAGAGCGCCCCAAAACCCCGACTTTTCTGGTCATTTCCGCACACCACGGGCTTGCAACATCGGCCGTTGTTGCAGCCGTGCGGCTGCAGATAAGCGCTGGTTTAGGTGAGGGGTCGGCCACCTGCTACTCCTTTGATCACGTGGGATCGTCCTACATCCAGAGAGCGCATCGAACGGACCCTGGTTGCTCCGTGGTCGTGATACTCTCTGCACGTTAGGGTTTTGATATAGAAGAAGACGGAGAGGAGAGAGAGACGCAAGGAAACTCCTTGGGTTCATCCAAAGGGTCCACCCTTTTATAGATGAGGGTCTTTTCTATCCCAACATGCTTGCCTACGAAGGAATAAAGCCTAAACCTAATAGGACTTATATTCCTTCACTAAAAGCAAGCTTCTCTCTCTCTCTCTTTCATATTCCTTTATTATTCCTTCCTCCTATGATATTAGGATTTCGAAAATCCTTTCTCTTATCATCATCATTCTTGCATTTTAATCCATTAACCACGAAATCCTATTTTCCTTTATAGAAAACATCATCCTTTTAAACAAAATCACATAATTCATTAATAATGCAACACATTATCCTCTTATTTTTCCTTTTTAGTATTTTCTCTTTCTTTCCTCTTTATTGGGACTCCTTGGATCCCAAAACACTCCATTATTTCGAAATTCTTTTTATTGGATACTTATTATCCTTCTAGATGCATCTAAATGCATCATTTCTCAATTTCATGTTAATTTCTCATTAAATTAACTCTTTTGAGAATTCCTTTTTTATTTCTCTTCTATTTTCCTCATTGACATCCATTTTATCATTAGGAATCCTTGGGATACGAAATTCCACTAAGGATAACTTGATTATACCTCTTTTTGCTTATTTTCCACATATTACCATTATCTTCAATTTCTTTCTTACTAAAGAAATTACTTAATTAATCTTTTCTTTTTCTTATTGCTTTCTTTTTGCAACCTTGGACTCCTTGGTACCCAAGGAACCCAAGAGGCACTAAATCCTCTTTGGATTTTCCTTCTAGAGGTTTCTACATATTTCTTTTCTTAAAAATTCAATTATCCATTTATTAATTGAATTTCCTTATTATTTGGGCCCAATAGCCAATAAAGCCCACAAAGCAACCAATCAAGGCTATTGTGAAGGGTAACCATTCATTTATTTGAAGCAAATTATATCATTATTTATTCAGATATCTTTAATATGAACCCAAAAATTGGGGTTATAACATCCTTCCCCTCTTATAGGAATTTTGTCCTCAAAATTCAAACAAGCAAACAAACAATTCAGGATAAGACTTTTCCATGTCCATCATTGGCCCTTATGTGGCTTAACGTACTCATGGCACATCTAAAGAACCTTTATCATCACATATTCTTTTCTCTAAAGTTCTTTCGTCCTGGCGTCTATAAACTACACAGGTGACTTAGGCCATTTCAGCCTCCCTTGGGGCTCACTAGGTTCATTGCCTAGCACATGGTCGGGTACCTCACATAGTGCTCTAAATTGGACACAGGGAATACATCCCACATTTCTTTATCCTGAGGGGTAGGGTCAAACCTAACCTTCTCCACCCATCCATCTCTAATGGACCCATGTATCGGGGACTCAGCTCTCTTAGTTATAACTTAGAGGGGTCGGATTTTCATGTCACATTTTCTCCCACAGTAACTTGTATGTCAGTCTACTTTGTATCTGCTCACGACTCTCATCGTCTCTAGGCTCCTTTTAGCCCTTGCACGATCAAAGTGACTTCATCTACACGCACTGGGGTCCCTTTTTCTAACCATCATGTGGTACTTTTCTAACCATCATGTGGTCCTTTCACCAACATCACCTTACTGAAGTGGTGACCGACACAACCTCCCTTACAGAGCTTCATATAAAACCCGATACTGGCTATGGTGGTCATTGTCAAATCTTTCATAGGACAAGAACTGTCTCTAGATATCACCCTGAATGAGCACACATGCCCTCATCAGACCCTTTAGTCTGGATCATACTAACCATAGTTAGGGGTGATAACTATACTAACATTGAGTTCTTCATGTACCTACTTCCACTTTATGGAAGTGAACCTTTAGGTCAAACTCAAGAACCTTTGAACTCGCTTGATGGTGTAGTTGAACCATCTCTCTCACGGGTAGTTCAACTAGATATATCCCTTATCCGAACTCTTCCTTTCTCATATTATCTAGGTAAGGCGACCTACCACAACCCATATTGTATCTCGACCTTCTTTGGCCTAGGGAAGACCTATCACAACATCCATAGTGTTGAGCTCCCATTCCCCCTTAGGGACTATTTTATCCTCTATATCGATACACTGGGTTACTGGGGTTCGTCCTTTACCTCCTGGCTTGCATGGCCATAAACCACATGCAACTTCATCTTAAGCATCCGAAGTGCTATTGTCATTTTCCACGGTGTATGGTGATCTTAAACCATGATTTCCTGTATGTCATGATTCTTTCAAGATCAAATACTATGAAACCCTAAATCACTCTAGTCGGGGTTTCATCACCTTCTTTTCCAAAGAAATACATCTGAGGTTCTACCAGCATCCTTTCATGGCATCAAGGACTAGACTAGCTAACCAAACAACCTTTAACTTTTCAACGTATCCTGTTTCATCTGAGTGTAATCCAAACACCTCTCCTTTTCGAACTTAAGGTTAGCCAATCAACCCTTTCTAACTTCTGGTCAAACAAGTCCTATGTATCTCAACCAGAGAATCCATTACCACTTCACATCCTTAGGTATTAGGTAACATTACACTTTCATGTATTTCACTTATCATATTACCTCCAACTCCATGTCTATATCCATTAAGAACACTCTCTGATTTCATCATCATGGTGACCAAACTCAACCTGGTATAACTTGTAAGCTCCACATCCTCATAAGGTGACTACCTCATTCCTCTAAGTGCTAGAAAACCATCCATGTATCATTCACTTTACCAGGATATGTTATCTTCTCTATCCCCATTGCTGGTGGCAACGTTCCAACCTACATCATCTCTTATCCTTGGTTTATGACATGCGTAATGTCCTATCTCTCACCCCCATAACAAGAGGAAATAAGCATTTGGATGCAGTCCAAATAAAGAGTTCTTCCTGTTCCAAGAGTAGAGATGGTACATCCCACCTTGTCCATACACATTTACATCTAAGTTGCACGTGCCACATATGTCTCTACGTCCCAGACATTATGATATCAAACTAGTCTTAAACTTACTGAGATTTATATCCTTGGTCAACATCTCTAGGTCTATAGGGTACCGGCTATTTTGGAGTCATCCCTCTTCCTTCATGCATCAAGAGAGTGCCCTACTCATCTGCCCTTTGGGTCCCATGAGTTCATGAAGGTGATCAATCTCCTAACCCATGGCCCTCAGACAATGATAGCTGTTACCTCCCGACCCTATGGTCATGTGCAACTAGGGAATTAGGCAACTCCTGATTTCATCGGTCTTATCCCTACCTGACCCTAGGATAGACTTAGGATTCTCCATCCTAGTACATGTTCACTTAGAACCTTACCCAAACCTTCATCATCTCTCTTTCTACATTCATGGGATGACTTTCATCCTTTCATCGGGATCATGGCAACCTGCCTACCTTGGTCAAGCCCCATACCGGTTACCTCCATGGTAACACATTCATATGCAATTAGAGATGGATATCTATGGATCTACAGGTTCATTCTCATACCATGTACTTTTCACTTAGCTTCTCAAGGTCCTAAGAGACCTCTTTAGGTTACCTTAAACTAACCACAATTGATATACACTCTATCAAGGGTATCTGTCTCCCAAGATGGGAGGAAATCTATCTCTAAGGCCACAAAAGAACTTAGATCTAGGGTTTACATCTACACGAGCCTACTTAACCCTAGCAAGCCATTAAGGCACAAGAAGATCACCTACCGAACCATGCTAGGTCATACTTGTCCTCTTTCCTTAATGTTGGATCAAGATCATACCTTCCTTTATCATCAACCTAGCTGTGAGGGGTTTATCAAACACACCTTAAACTTCAGGGGCTCCCCTTTTCCTCTATACATGAGGATTACCATGCTCGCTTCTATAGGAACTCAACTTCTTATCATGAGCATTAGGTATACCACTTCCCCTCTTAGGCCTAGGAACCCTAGGTTCACTTTTAGGTGTCCAACAACACGCTCTATCTCTGAACCATGAATCAAGCTTGCAAAAAGGCATCTCTTGCACTTCCTGTTATCCTTCAACTCGAGCAAAACTTAGAGTTGGATCCTCCTTAAGGACAACCAAAAAGGTACAAGGCCTCATAACCTGCTACAAAACCTTTCTAAGTCTAAGGAACTCTTCTTCCTACCTCAGAAGGTAAACACCTATACCGTAGGCACATAGGCACCAGATGCTTCACTTCATTCTCTAGGGTTTGGTCCCTCTAAAGGCAACCAAGATATCATTAACTTTCAGGGATCAATCATGAAGCAACCACTATCATCCATTGTTCAGGGTTTTAGGCTTCCAACCTTCTTGCTGGGTTTCCTACTCTCTCTAGAGCTAACCCCACATCCAACCTCACCATTAGAGGTCCCTTCTTCATGAAGGATCAACCTCAAAAGCATGCTCTACATGGGTGAAGCCTAGGTTCGGACTTATGGTTGCTCGAGATCATCCATAAACCTTTATGCTCCATCATAATTCCTTATCCAGGGTTTCATCCTACTGTCAGCATTATGACGTGCCCTAGGTGCCAGCCATGCCCTACTTGAACAAGCCCATAGGGTTTCTATGGTCCTTCAATGACATCATCATCTAAGGAGCTATCCTTTACCCTATCATGCCCGACCCTTCACATGGTTGGGTTGCCAAAGGTGCTAGGTCACCCATGTATCATATGGCATCCCAAAGGCATGTCCTTTCAAACACCTGGTCCAACTCATCTCTCTCTACCTTCATTTAGGGTTAGGGTTAGCATCATCCTCAGAGGATGTGCCAGGTCTCTACTTGAAATGGAGATCTCTACCTCCAAGACTAACTTATCCTCCTGACAAGAAGGTCTAGCCTCAGGTCTCTTCTGAGGACATGAAAACTTATGTCATACGACCTAAGCATGTATCTATTATTTATTTTGCGCTTACTCTATTAAGCTTATGTCCATGACATCTTATTTACATGCCTTTCATTAATTTTGTGGAGGATTCCTTAAACCTTATTATCCTTACCCATACCTCAAGAGGGTGAGGAGAAGAAGGAAAACCCTAATCCTTTGTGTCCTTATCAGAATTTTGTGATGAGAAGAGATGAATAAGATGAGAAGTCCTAAAGGTATCTTATTTCGATTCATACCCTAAGACTTTGGCCAGGCGGTCACACGGGTTGACCCCTCTAAGTTATAACTAAGAGAGTTGAGTACCCGATACATGAGTCCATTATAGATGGATGGGTGGAGAAGGTTAGGTTTGACCCTACCCCTCAGGATAGAGTAATGGGAGATGTTTTCCATGTGTCCAATTTAGAGCACTATGTGAGGTACCCCGACCATGTGTTGAGCAATGAACCTAGTGAGCCCCAAGGGAGACTGACATGGCCTGAGTCATCTGTGTAGTTTATAGACGTCAGGAGGAAAGAACTCAGAGAAAAGAATATGTGATGATAAAGGTTCTGTGAAAGCACCATGAGTACGGTAAAGCCACATAGGGGCCAATGATGGACATGGAAAAGTCTTATCCTGAATTGTTTGTTTGCTTGTTTGAATTTTGAGGACAAAATTCCTATAAGAGGGGAAGGATGTTATAACCCCAATTTTTGGGTTCAAGTGGTGAGAAATATAATTTCTCATATTAAAGATGTTTGAGAAAATAATCATATATTTGGTTGAGAATAATTGGATTTCGTTTAAAATAGCCTTGTTGGTTGATTTGTGGGCTTTATTGGCTATTGGGCCCAATAAAAAGGAAAATAACAAAGGAAATTCAATTAGTAAATGGATAATTGAATATTCGAGAAAAGAAATAATGGAAACCTCTAGAAGGAAAATCCAAAGAGGATTTCGTGCCTCTTGGATTCCTTGAGTTCCAAGGAGTACAAGTTGCATAAATAAAGCAATGAGAAAAGAAAAAGGTTAATTAAGTATTTCTTTATGAAGAAAGAAACTGGGAAATAATGATATAATGTGGAAAATGAATGAAAAGAGGCATAAATGATATTTATTGGGGAAATTTTGTATCCATGTGGTTGTTAATATTAAAAGGAATGCCAATGAGGAAAATAAAAGAGAAATAAAAATAAATCCTCAAAAAGGAATATTTAAATGAGAAATAAACAAGATAATGTGAAATAAGGCATAAAGATGCCTCTAGAAGGATAATAAATATCCTTGGAAAAGGATTTCGAAATAATGGAGTATATTGGGATCCAAGGAGTCCCAATAAAGAGGAAAGAAAGAGAAAATACTAAAAAGGCAGAATAAGAGGATAATATAATGCATTATTAAGGAATTATGACGTATTGTTAAAAAGAAAGTAATTTCTATTAAAGGAAATAGAAATTTCGTGGCTAATGGATTAAAAGCTAAAAATAAAGACAATAAGGGAAAGGGAATTTCGAATTTCCTAATATCTAAATAATCAAGGTTTTTGAAAGAGCAAAGAAGAGAGAGAAGTTTTCTACACAATGAAGGAAGGTGGTTTTCTTATAAGAGAGGACTTATTTCCTCTTAGATGGGTACCTTAGGGCGAGGATATCCTCCCCCATAAAAGGGGTAGACCCCTGGTCGAGTTCAAGGAAGAAATCCCACGTCTTCCTCTCTATTCCCTATCTTCTTCTTCTTTGTTTCCTTCTGTAAACCCTAACCACAAGAAACTACATGATACTAGAGAAACGAGGAACCCAGGAGGGGTTTCGATGGTGGTAGGTCACGAGGAGAAGCCAAAGTAAGACCTGGACAGAGCCGCCAAGCCCTAAGCTACCGACCATGGCAGCAACACGGCTGCATGAAGCGGATAGTTCGGAGGTCCTCCCAGCCTGACTCGCGCCACCTTAGCGACTGTTTGCGGGCCTTGCAGATGCGCCAAGGTGCGCCGAGGGTCGGGGACCCATCCTCGAAGGCTGAAGAAAGTCCAGGAGTAGAGGACAAGCCGGCAAACCTGCAGGTCGTGCTGCGGTAAGCACAGAAGACAGGCCCGTATTCGGCCACCACGGTCGTGGCTTGGGAGCTCTGCAAGCGCAACCGAGGGCGGCGGAGGCAGGGAGATGATCTCCGGTGAGTTTCAGGTCTGGAGCTAGGAGCAAGGGCCACCCCTAGGTCTGCTCGCAGCGTCTAGGGCGGAAGCTTCGGGCTGTAGGAGGTAGAAGAAGGGAGGAGGCATTTTAGACGAGAACGCCCTCCGCGGGCTAAAGGCACGCGCAACTTACCGAGGGGAAAAATAGTAAAATCGATATGTTCTCCAAAGCAACGTTGTATGGCCGAGATGATGTGGCGCAATCTCATTGGCCAAAGGTATGTTTACTTTGCGAAATTCATAGCTAATAAACCATAACTCGGATTAAAATAAGTTTAATATGAAAATTGATCCTCAGAACGAGAGGAACCCAAATAAATTATGTTTGAAGTCTGATTCTAATTGCTATCCGAAAATTAATGGAAGTAATCATATTTAATACTTTAAAGATTAAGAAACCCTATTTTGATATGATTAATGTGTTTAATTGGGTTTAATGGATCTTTAGAGTTGATATTAATCTGTTAAATGTAAAAAGGAACATTGAGTTCAAAAAGGAAGAACTTTTCACATGATTAGTTTAATTTAGAATTTATATGCTTGAAATTGGAAAAATACATAAAGTTATCCTCTTTAATGATTTAATTAAGGAAAAACCCTTAGATTTGATGATAGATGGATAATTCAAGCTGATATTAACCTGTTGTTAATAAAAGTGAAAATAGGATTTGAAAAAGATGATCTTTTGATATAGTTGGTTTAACTTAGGGTTCTATGTACATGAATATGCCTTAATGGGATTAGAAACCCTAATTTATGTTGATATGAATTCTAATGGTTTTAATTGTACAAATCGAAGAATAAAATAGAAATATGATGATTTGAAGATAAATTGAGTATCAAAGATCTTTAATGTGAATTATTTGGATAATTAGTGTTTCCTAGTGTATAAAGGTGGAAATAGTAATAAATAAGGTTCATATATGTGAGTTGAACTATAATGAAATATGAATTGTCAATTTGAAAGAAACCGAAGATGATAATTAGCCTTAATGTTTTGGATATGACCAAAAAAAAGAATAAAGATAATAGTTTTAGTGTAAAAGAAACATATTAGATTTATTTGACATTCAATTGTGCCTATGACTCAGAAATTAGGGTTTGTGAACTAAAAGAGCATTAAAAGTGATAAATGCATAATAAGGCTAAAAACCTAATAAAACCCTAAGGTTGGCCTAGAAATTATAAGGTGGAATCCAAGTTGATCTTGTGGATGCTTTGAATAAAACAATGACACTTGGATGTTATGCATTATTTTTAGGATTTTGTTGATTGCTTGTTAATTGTGTTGAATGTTAATGCATGGACATCAAGTTACTATGGATCAGGTATGTGGTTACGATTATGAATAACTGCTATAGTTTCTCGATGTATTCTCGGATGTTTAATCGCATCGATTGCAACTAAACTATTGGATGTTTATTTATTTCATGCCACTATAAAGTGACTATGATTATCACCATAAATGTACATATATAACTGGCTAGATCCGAGTCCACCTCTGTTACTTTGAAAAGGCTAAAAAGGGGTAATCCAAGAGTAAGGTCTAGGTTACCATGAGTTAGAGACTCTTTAGCAAATCCCGAGTTAAGGAGTGGTCTACTTACGAGTAGTGCCATGTGACTCGACCCTAGAAACTGGTTCACTTATAGGTGGATCATGAGGGGTTTAATGGGGGCAATATAGAGGATGGGGTACTCTTGGATCGCGAAGTTATATCTAAAACATAATATTGGTTGTTAAATAAGTAATTGAATGATTACATTGTTATCATAGTTGCATGTTTGTTGTTTCCCCCACATACCAGCTATGGCTGACCGACGTTTTGTTTGTCGGCATTTTAGGTGCAATGAAAAGAACAAACAGTAAAGTGGAACATGTGATACTAAACGAGAATTAAAGTGCAAGGAGGATTAGATAGATTAGTATCGACGTGGATAGAAGAATAGAGATCCAAGTTTTAAAAAGGTATGTAAAGAAAAATTGTATTACCATTTTCAGTATAGTTTGTTAGAATTTAATAATTGTTTATGGTTATATGTCGAACCTTTGATCCGGGATTAATGGGTACGGCTCAACCTCTTGGTCTCCCTTAATTGGGGGTTATCGGGAGGTGGGGTCGTAACATTTTCAAGAAACTACTTGGTAATAATTTGTTATACTTAAAGAAATGTGATAAAGTGCAAAGGAGGTCTACCATAATTGTTATGACCCCACCTCCCGATAACCCCCAATTAAGGGAGACCAAGAGGTTGAGCCGCACCCATTAATCCCGGATCAAAGGTTCGACATATAACCATAAACAATTATTAAATTCTAACAGACTATACTGAAAATGGTAATAAAATTTTTCTTTACATACCTTTTGAAAACTTGGATCTCTAATCTTTTATCCACACTGATACTAATCTATCTAATCCTCCTTTCACTTTAATTCTATTTTAGTATCACATGTGCCACCTTACTGTTTGTCCTTTTCATTGTACCTAAAACGCCGACAAACAAAACATCGGTCAGCCGAAGCTGGTATGTGGGGGAAACAATAAACATGCAACTATGATAACAATGTAATCATTCAATTACTTCTTTAACAACCAATATTACGTTTTAGATATAACTCCGCGATCCAAGGGTACCCTATCCTCTGTGTTGTCCCCATTAAACCCCTCACGATCCACCTATAAGTGAACCATTTTCTAGGGTTGAGTCACATGGCACTACTCATAAGTAGGCCACTCCTTAACTCGGGATTTGCTAAAGAGTCTCTAACTCACGGTAACCTAGACCTTACTCTAGGATTACCCCTTTTTAGCCTTTTCAAAGTAACAGAGGTGGACCCGGATCTAGCCAGTTATATATGCACATTTATGGTGATAATCATAGTCACTTTATAGTGGCATGAAATAAATAAACATCCAACAGTTTAGTTGCATTCAATGCGATTAAACATTTGAGAATACATCGGGAAACTATAGCGGTTATTCATAATCGTAACCACATACATGATCCATAGTAACTTGATGTCCATGCATTAACATTCAACACAATTAACAAGCAATCAACAATATCCTGAAAATAAAGCATAACATTCAAGTGTCATTGTTTTATTCAAACATCCACAAGCATAACATTCAATTATCATTTAAAACGGGAATCTACCATAAGGGAGGTAGTATCCAGGTCCACTGCAGGGACAGCGCAGGGGATAGGGTACACATGGATCGCGTAGTTATACTTAAAACGTAAACTTGATTGTTAAATGATAATTGATTGCAATACATTGTTATAGATAATTGCATGATTATTGTTTCCCCCACATACCAGCTTCGGCTGACCGATGTTTTGTTTGTCGGCGTTTTAGGAACAAGCCAAAAGGACAAACAGTAAAGCGTCACATTGTGAAATAAATGAAGAAAAATACAAGGAGGACTAGTTAGCGTAGAATCCTTAAGTGGATAGAAGTTAGAAATCCAAAATTTCAAAAGGTATGCAAAGTTTATTTCCTTACAACTTTTCAGTTTAGTATGTTAAAATTTGATAATTATTCTTGGTTAATTGTCGAACCTTGATCCGGAAGTCATGGGTGCGGCTTCGACCTCTCGGTCTCCCTTAATTGGGGGTTATCGGGAGGTGGGGTCGTAACCACATACAGGTGTGAAGTAGTAATGGATGCTCTGGTTGAGATACATCAGACTTGTTTGACTAGAAGCTAGAAGAGGTTGTTTGGCTAACCCTAAGTTTGAACAGGAGAGGTGTTTGGATAACACTCAGATGTAACAAGTTACACTGAAAGGTTAAGGGTTGTTTGGTTAGCCAGTCTAGTCCTTAATATGATGAAAGGATGGTGGTAGAACCTCAGATGCACTTCTTTGGAAGAGAAGGTGATGAAACCCCGACTATAGTGGTTTAGGGTTTCGGAGGAATCGATCTTGAGGAAACATGACATACAGGAAATCACGATTGAAGATCACCATACACCGTGGTACTACCAAGTTAATAAGTGATAGTAGTACTCTAGATGCCTAAGATGAGGCTACACGTGGTATGTTGTCATGATAGGAGGTGAAGGATGAGCACTGGTAACCCAGTGCATTGATATAAAGGATAAAGAGTCCCTGAAAGGGGAGGGGAGTTCATCTCTAATGGATGTTGTAAGTATCCTCAGGACCAAGGAAGGTCGAGATGCAATATGGGCTATGGTAGATCACCTTTCCTAGATGACATGAGAAAGAAAGGGTTTTGTCAAGGGACAGATCTGGTTGAACTACCCATGAGAGAGATTTTTCAACTACACCATGATGCGAGTTCAAAAGTTCATGAGTATGACTTAAAGGTTCACTACCATAAGGTGAAAGTATGTACATGAAGAACTCGATGATAGTACAGTTTATCACCCCTAACTGATGGTTAGTATGATCCAGACTAAAGGGTCTGATGAAAGCATGTGTGCTCGTACAGGGTGATATCTAAAGACAATTCTTGTCCTATGAAAGATGTGACAATGACCACCATAGCCAGTATCGGGTTTTATAAGAATCTCTGTAAGGGAGGTTGTGTCGGTCACCACTTCAGTAAGGTGATGTTGGTGAAAGGGCCACAGGATGGTTAGAAAAGGGCCACATGTTGGTTAGAAAAGGGCCACATGATAGTTAGAAAAGGGACCACAGTGCGTGTAGATGAAGTCAAATGTTACGACCCCACCTCCCGATAACCCCCAATTAAGGGAGATCGAGAGGTCGAAGCCGCACCCAAGGCTTTCGGATCAAAGGTTCGACAATTAACCAAGAATAATTATCAAATTTTAACATACTTTACTGAAAGTTGTAAGAAAATAAATTTTTGCATACCTTTTGAAAACTTGGATCTCTAAACTTCTATCCATACCGATACTAATCTATCTAATCCTCCTTTGCACTTTAATTCTCATTTAGTATCACATGTGCCACTTTACTGTTTGTTCTTTTCATTGTACCTAAAACGCCGACAAACAAAACATCGGTCAGCCGTAGCTGGTATGTGGGGGAAAACAATAAACATGCAACTATGATAACAATGTAATCATTCAATTACTTATTTAACAACCAATATTACATTTTAGATATAACTCCGCGATCCAAGAGTACCATATCCTCTGTGTTATCCCCATTAAACCCCTCATGATCCACCTATAAGTGAACCAATTTCTAGGGTTGAGTCACATGGCACTACTCGTAAGTAGACCACTCCTGAACTCGGGATTTGCTAAAGAGTCTCTAACTCACGGTAACTTATACCTTGCTCTAGGATTACCCCTTTTTTAGCCTTTTCAAAGTAACAGAGGTGGACCCGGATCTAGCCAGTTATATATGCACATTTATAGTGATAATCATAGTCACTTTATATATTGCATGTAATAAATAAACATCCAACGGTTTAGTTGCATTCAATGCGATTAAACATTCAGGAATCCACCGGGAAACTAAAGCGGTTATTCATAATCATAACCACATACCTGATCCATAGTAACTTGATGTCCATGCATTAACATTCAACACAATTAACAAGAAATCAGCAATATCCTGAAAATAATACATAACATTCAAGTGTCATTGTTTTATTCAAAACATCCTCAAGATCAACTTGGATTCCACCTTATGATTTCTAGGCCAACTTTAGGGTTTTATTAGGGTTTTAGCCTTCATTATGCATTTATCACTTTTAATGCTCTTTTAGTTCACAAACCCTAATTTCTGCATCATAGGCACAATTGAATGTCAATTAAGTCTAATATGCTTCTTTTACACTAAAACTATTATCTTTATCCTTTTAGGTCATATCCAAAACATTAAGGCTAATTATCATCTTCGATTTCTTTCAAATTGACCAATCATATTTCATTATAGTTCAACTCACATATATGAACCTTATTTATTACTATTTCCACTTTTATACACTAGGAAACACTAATTATCCAAATAATTCTCATTCAAGATCTTTGATACTCAATTTATCTTCGAATCATCATTTCTCTATTTTATTCTTCGATTTGTACAATTAAAACCATTAGAATTCATATAAACATAAATTAGGGTTTCTAATCCCATTAAGGCATATTCATGTACATAGAACCCTAAATTAAACCAACTATATAAAAAGATTATCTTTTCACTTTTATTAACAACATGTTAATATCAGCTTGAATTATCCATCTATCATCAAATCTAAGGGTTTTTCCTTAGTTAAATCATTAAAGATGATAACTTTATGTAGTTTTCCAATTTCAAGCATATAAACTCTAAATTAGACTAATCATGTGCAAAGTTCTTCCTTTTTGAACTCAATGTTCCCTTTTACATTTAACAGATTAATATCAACTCTAAAGATCCATTAAACCCTATTAAACACATTAATCATATCAAAATAGGGTTTCTTAATCTTTAATTAATCAAAGATGATAATTTACACTATATTTCGAACTATGATCAGATTCAGGCTATAAAACTATTTTTATTGGATTCCTCTCGTTTTTCTGAGCAATTTGATATATAATTTTGCTATTTTCTGAGTTACCAATCAAGAGATACAAATTTTGCAAAATATTACTTACTTGGCCAATGAAAGGGTGCCACGTGTCCCTCTCCATGCGATTGCTCGCTAGCTGCGTGACTCGGCTGTTTTAAAAACATAACTAAATCCCATTTTTACCGCTGCACGACTCCTTGCTCTTATAGAGCCCGGAAGGGCAAAAACGTCCAAAGCAGCCCGTCATCTTCCTCCTCGCGAGCGTCTCCTATAGCCGCTAGGTCAGGGTTCTCGCGCGGCCGGGACCCTCCTTCTCGGAGCCTGATGGCTGCTGTCGATGCCACCCCTAGCTCTGTAGCATCATGTCGCCCCTAGGGCGCTAGTTGGCTCACATCCAATGCAGCTGGTTTGGGCTGGGGAAGAGTCGCAACCCACTGCTGCGTTGCAGCCGCGCAAGCTGCTGGTGCTGGAGTTCGCGGGTGTAGGAGGATGGGAATGATGGTCGACTTTCTGGGGTTGATCGTGGGTGTTTCCTTCTTCAAACAAAGTCATAAACGCCCCCATTGCTACAAGGATGGAACCCTACCCTCAAGGTTAGGGTTTTGACGAAGAAGATGAAAAAGAGAGGTATAACTGCGTGGAATTCCTCTAGATTCGCCCCCAAGCTTTCCCCCTTATATAGAGGAAGTCAACGAAGCCCTAGGATGGTTTTCCTTAACGAGACGAAGTCCCTCTTCTAATGGGAATCGTTTTCCTTCAAAGAGAAGCAATTCTTCTCTATTTCTCTTTCATATTACTTGGATATTAGGAAATTCGAAACTCCCTTTCTCTTATTTACTTCATGGTTGTTTTTTAATTCTTTGGCACGAATCCCTATTTTCCATTATAGAAAAAAAAATCATCCTTTTAACCAATACTACATAATTCATTAATAAAGCAACACATTACCCTCTTATTTTTCCTTTTTAGTATTTTCTATGTCTTTCCTCTTTATTGGGACTCCTTGGATCCCAAGTTACTCCATTATTTTGAAATCCTTTTCCAAGGATATTCATTATCCATCTAGATGCATCTTTATGCCTTATTTCACATTATCTTGTTTATTTCTCATTTAAATATTCCTTTTTGAGGATTTCTTTTTATTTCTCTTTTATTTTCCTCATTGGCATTCCTTTTAATATTAACAACCACATGGATACGAAATTTCCCCAAGAAATCTCATTTATGCCTCTTTTCATTCATTTTCCACATTATATCATTATTTCCCAATTTCTTTCTTCATAAAGAAATACTTAATTAATCTTTTCTTTTCCTATTGCTTTCTTTTTGCAACCTTGGACTCCTTGGTACCCAAGGAACCCAAGAGGCACGAAATCCTCTTTGGATTTTCCTTCTAGAGGTTTCCACATATTTCTTTTCTTAAAATTCAATTATCCACTTACTAATTGAATTTCCTTTATTATTTTCCTTTTATTGGGCCCAATAGCCAATAAATCCCACAACAAAAACATCAAGGCTATTATAAACGAAATCCATTTATTTGAAGCAAATTATATCATTATTTGTTCAAATATCTTTAATATGAGAAATTACATTTCTCACTAATTGAACCCAAAAATTGGGGTTATAACATCCTTCCCCTCTTATAGGAATTTTGTCCTCAAAATTCTATGAATCAATCAAACGAACAAACAAATGATTCTGGATAAGACTTCCTATGTCCATCATTGGCCCCTATGTGGCTTTTCCGTACTCATGGCGCTTCCACAGAACCTTTATCATCACTTATTGATTATATCCATGTTACGACCCCACCTCCCGATAACCCCCAATTAAGGGAGACCGAGAGGTCGAACCCGCACCCATGAATTCCGGATCAAAGGTTCGGCAGTTAACCAAGAATAATTATCAAATTTTAACATACTAAACTGAAAAGCTATAAGAAAATAAACTTTGCATACCTTTTGAAACTTTGGATTTCTAACTTCTATCCACTTAATGATTCTACGCTAACTAATCCTCCTTGTATTTTTTTTTCTTCATGTATTTCACAATGTGACGATTTACTGTTTGTCCTTTTGTCTTGTACCTAAAACGCCGACAAACAAAACGTCGGTTAGCCGAAGCTGGTATGTGGTGGAAACAATAATCATTCAATTATCTATAACAATGTATCCCATTCAATTATCATTTAACAAACAAGTTTACGTTTTAAGTATAACTACGCGATCCATGTGTACCCTATCCCCTGTGCTGTCCCTGCAATGGACCTGGATACTACCTCCCATGTGGTAGATTCCCATTTTACCCCTCATGACTTCACCTAATAGGTGAATCAATTTCTAGGGCTGAGTCACATGACACTACCCGTAGGTAGCCCACTCCTTAACTCATGGTATGCTAAGAGTCTCATGGCACTACTCATGTGTAGCCCAGTTTCTAACTCATGATACCCTAGACCTTGCTCTAGGTTATCCTTAGCCTTTGCATAGCCACAGGGGTGGACTCAGATCTAGCTAGTTATACATGTATACTCATAGTGATAGCCATAGTCACTTTATAGTTGCATGAATTAAAACATCCAATAGTTATTTCATGCATTGAGGGAAACATCAATACAAACCTCGGAAAACTAATTGGTATAGTCATAAGCGTAACCACATACCTGTTTTGATGAGTCATGCAAATTATTCAACATATACTTCATGCATATACAATCAAGCTAATCGACAGATCCAAGCAAATCAAGCATTCATCATTTATAATCTACATGTATATAAAACTTAAACTGTCACCTTCACATTATTAATCACATTAAACCCTACTCGACCCTAGTCTAGGGTTTAGGTTTTCTTAGCATCGAATTTATCATCAGGGATATGTTCCTAAACCCTAATCCATATATTTATTGATTTAATGGCTCAATAACCCTAATTCGCATTGGGTGTAGCCATGATCATCAAATCTATTTCATCCTAACATTATGATCACTTACATTAATTTAAGTCTAACAAATTAACAAGTTAGGGTCCTTAAACCTTATTATTCATATACATTGATTAGAAAGTCTAATTATCGTCATTAAGATCTTAATCATGTTAATTTACCATTATATTCCACATCATCGGTTTAAATCTCAAGGAAGCACATTTAACACGATCAACAATGTATTAATAAGAACTAGGGTTTCTATGTATTAATCACCCTACATTCATATACCAACTATACTTTTTGAGCAGGAATCATATTTAGGCAACAGGGGTATTTTATTTGGATTCTACTCATTCTCCGAATCAATTTGATATGTATTTTTGCTATATTTCGATAACCATAGCATTTACTAGAATTATTGTAAGATTACCTTTATTGGGCCAACCATGCACTGCCACATCAGCGAATACATGCTTCAATTCCCTTTTCCTTGTTGATGGTCGGTCTAGTTTTGAACCACCGGTTCATTACTTGAGTTGAGCGTTAGTCTGGTTCAGGGCTGAACCATTTCCCTTCTCTCTCACGTGATCTTCCTTCTCACGTGCGCGGACTGTACTGCCACCGATCAGATCAACCAAAACACTACGGCCTGCCGCCCAGAAGCCAAGATGCTGTCTTGTAGGGTTGCTTCTAGACGTGAGTCGCGGACATAGGCACTCTCACCCACCATGCTCCCATCACCTATCTTGCTGCTTCAGCAGGTCAGGAAGACACCTCCGCCGTGGGTGGATCGCAGGTGACTCCTAGCATCCTCACCGCCGCCTAGGGTCCTTGCCGCCTAACTCCACTCTTGTCGCCCGACACTAACATCCAGGGAAACTGAGTTCTTGCCCATCTGGGCTTCCACACATCCTCATGCCGCCCTTATGTGGCGCCAACATCGGAGACCTGATCGGAGGAACGCATAGAGGCTTCTTCCCTTCGCCGACGCATGTTGCTCGTTGTCGTCCTCCTTACGCTACACCGCCACTCGCTCTGGCCACAACGCCACCATCTGCCACCATCTCCCACAAGCACATGCACTGCCACTAACAACCATGCCTCGACGCAAAGCAGTAAGTGGACGTGGTTGCCGCAGACAACAACTCCAGGACTTCGTCGTTGGACATCTTGCGTTGTCTCGATGCCTTCAGTGGCTTGATCGTACACGCCGCTTCCTGGACGTCGTCCCTCGGCCGCCGCCACGGTCCCTTCTTCCTCTCTCATTGTCTTCCCGCGGACAACATCGACTGGGTGCATCGTGTGAGATTGAGGAAAAGATCCCTAGCCTCTCTCTCTCTCTCTCTCTATATATATATATATATATATATATCCTAGGAGAAACCCTACGTGATGGGAGGGAGAGACCCGATGGTCCAGAAGAGGAAACCTTCCTCGTATATTATCGAAAGAAAACCAACGTGAGTTACAATTACCCAAGATGGAAAGGTATTTCCATACGTGATTGCCAAAGAATAAAAAGGCAAAGACTTAAATTATATCTCTCCTCCCTTTTCTTAGGATAAAAGGTATTGACCCAAAGTTCTCAAGAAGGAACATCCATATCGTAATTCTTTAATATATTCCTTAAGGCAATTATCATCATTCTTTGGTAGGTTATCATAATCTTTCTCAAGTCATATTCATTTAAGTGTGATTCCCTTTATATATCGAACTTATTCCATTAGTCATCTCATAAAACAATTATATTATGGAATGTCTTTTAATTCTAACTTCTAGAATTATCTTTCTTACTATTATTTTCAAATAAACGAAGGTTAAGTCGAGATAATGTTATTTAGTGTGTCAAACATTCTGTTTCCAAGAATGACTAGATAATTATCCTTTTAATTATCTCACACATCATATACCTCTATCATAACCAAAGTCATTGTTGTGTATTTATGCCTGAATTCCTTTTATCTATTTATCTTTTTCCATTATTTGGACTCTTCCTCTTTTCTTCTCTTTTATATCTAATACTAGGAATCACAAAATTCCTATCCAAAGGGATATTTGAAAAAAAAAAGAATCCATTCTTTAAAGCAAACCATACAACCTTTTCAATCAAGTCCATATTCATGAAATTATTATATTTCAATTATAAAAACATATGCAAAATTGAGGTTGTAACATCCTTCCCCTCTTATAGGAATTTTGTCCTCAAAATTCTATCAAGCAAACAAACAATTCAGGATAAGACTTTTCCATGTCCATCATTGGCCCCTATGTGGCATTACCGTACTCATGGCACATCCAAAGAATCTTTATCATCATGTATTCTTTTCTCTGAGTCCTTTCATCCCGGCATCTATAAACTACATAGGTGACTCAGGCCATGTCAGCCTCCCTTGGGGCTCACTAGGTTCATTGCTCAGCACATGGTCGGGGTACCTTACATAGTGCTCTAAATTGGACACATGGAAAACATCCCACATTACTTTATCCTGAGGGGTAGGGTCAAACCTAACCTTCTCCACCCATCCATCTCTAATGGACCCATGTATCGGGGACTCAGCTCTCTTAGTTATAACTTAGAGGGGTCGGATTTTCATGTCACATTTTCTCCCACAGTAACTTGTACGTCAGTCTACTTTGCATCTGCTCACGACTCTCATCGTCTCTAGGCTCCTTTCAGCCCTTGCACGATCAAAGTGACTTCATCTACACACATTGGGGTCCCTTTTCTAACCATCATGTGGTACTTTTCTAACCATCATGTGGTCCTTTCACCAACATCACCTTACTGAAGTGGTGACCGACACAACCTCCCTTACAGAGCTTCATATAAAACCCGATACTGGCTATGGTGGTCATTGTCACATCTTTCATAGGACAAGAACTGTCTCTAGATATCACCATGAATGAGCACACATGCCCTCATCAGACCCTTTAGTCTGGATCATACTAACCATAGTTAGGGGTGATAATCTATACTAACATTGAGTTCTTCATGTACCTACTTCCACTTTATGGAAGTGAACCTTTAGGTCAAACTCAAGAACCTTTGAACTTGCTTCATGGTGTAGTAGAACCATCTCTCTCACGTTAGTTCAACCAGATTTGTCCCTTGACAGAACTCCTTCTTTCTTATGTCATCTAGGTGAGGTGATCTACCATAACCCATATTGCATCTCGACCTTCCTTGGTCTAGGGGAGACCTATCACCATATTCATAGTGATGAACTCCCATTCTCTCTCAGGGACTCTTTTGTCCTCTATATCGATACACTGGGTTACTGGGGTTCGTCCTTTACCTCAGCTTGCATGACCATATACCACATGCAACTTTATCTTAGGTATCTAAAGTGCTATTGCCATTTACCACGGTGTATGGTGATCGTCAACCGTGATTTCCCGTATGTCATGATTCTTTCAAGATCAAATCCTCTGAAACCCTAAACCAATCTAGTCGGGGTTTCGTCACCTTCCAAAGAAGTGCATCTGAGGTTCTACCACCATCCTTTCATTGCATTAAGGACTAGACTGGCTAACCAAACAACCCTTAACTTTTTAACGCATCTTGTTACACCTGAGTGTTATCCAAACACCTCTCCTTTTCAAACTTAGGGTTAGCCAAACAACCTCTTCTAGCTTCTAGTCAAACAAGTCAGATGTATCTCAACCAGAGCATCCATTACCACTTCACGTCCTTAGGTATTAGGTAACACTGAAGACATATACTTCCATGTATTTCACTTATCATCTCACCTCAAACTATATGTCCATCTTTATTAAGAACACTCTCTGATTTCATCATCACGATGATCAAACTCAACCTGGTATAACTTGTAAGTTTCACTTATCTCAGGATAAAACATCTTCATAAGGTGACTACCTCATTCCTCTTAGTCCTTGCAAACCATGTATCATTCACTTTACCAGGGTTATCTTTTCTATCCCTATTTCTCGTGGTGACGTTCCAACCCACATTTCTATCCCTATTACAAGGAATCTATTAAAAATAATTGTAGCATCCAATTCCAATTCGTTTTACAAAAGTGCTTTAAATTGCTAGTAAAATACATTTAAGTTATTTGGAAACCCTAAATATCTATAAAGGATGTTTCTTTGTAACATAATGGGTTAAGTTGAGGGTTATGAACCTGTTAATTAATAATATGAGGTTTCTATTCATTTTTGAATACCAATATGGCTAAATTAGGGTTTATGTCTATGAATGAAAGATAATGTACATGAAGACCCTAATTTAGGGTAAAAGAAGAAGGATACCTTGTTATTTTGATAAATTGCTAAATAATGATCCTAAAATTGTTAGGAATATAAAAAGGAGATAATTTAAAGGTTCTACATGGATTTGATGAATTAGGGTTCATAGCGATTGAAAATGAAAGCAAAACCCTAATTTTCAAGAAAACCCTAAAATTGGATAGAAACCCCAAGGGACATAATGATGCTGGATAAATATTAATAAAAGTAAATTTGTGCTTTTATTTCAGGGTTTTTGTGCCTTTTCTTGCTTACTTGGATATTCTATTTCTTCATTCTTGATTCTGTATCTGAAACTGCAATAAGAGGTATGTGGTTACGTTTATGGCTATACCACATAGTTTTCCGAGGTTTTATCGACGTTTCCCTAAATGTGTGAAATAAATGTTGGATGTTTTAATTCCTGCCACTATAAAGTGACTATGGCTATCACTATGAATATATATGTATGACTAGCTAGATCCGAGTCCACCCCTGTGGCTAGGTCAAGGCTAAGGATAACCTAGAGTAAGGTCTAGGGTATCACGAGTCGGAAACTGGGCTACACATGTGTAGTGCCATGAGACTCTTAGCATACCATGAGTTAATGAGTGGGCTACCCACGAGTAGTGCCATGTGACTCAGCCCTAGAAATTGATTCACCTATTAAGTGAAGTCATGAGGGGTAAAATGGGAATCTACCATAAGGGAGGTAGTATCCAGGTCCACTGCAGGGACAGCGCAGTGGATAGGGTACACATGGATCGCGTAGTTATACTTAAAACGTAATATTGTTTGTTAATTGGTAATTGGATGCAATAATTTTTTATAGATATTGCACAATTAGTGAATCCCCCCCACATACCATCTTTGGCTGACCGACATTTTGTTTGTCTGCGTTTTAGGTACAAAACAAAAAGGACAAACAGTAATCCGTCATATTGTGAAATATACTAATTAAAGTCCAAGGAGGATTAGTTAGTTAGCCTGAGTTCTGGATAGAAGTTTTAGAATTCCGAATTTTCAAAGGTATGTAAAAGTTTTATTTATTACAGCTTTTCAGTTTAGTATAGTAGAATTTATTAATTGTTATCAATTAATGGCTGAACCTTGATCCGGATGACAAAAAGTTATATATGAAAGTTGATCCTCAAAAACGAGAGGAATCCAAATAATTTATGTTTGAAGTCTGATTCTATTTGCAATCCGAATATTAATGGAAGTAATCATCTTTAGTACTTTAAAGATTAAAGAACCCTAATCTGATATGATTAATGTGTTTAATAGGGTTTAATGGATCCTTAGAGTTGATATTAATCTGTTAAATGTAAAAAGGAACATTGAGTTAAAAAAAAGAAGAACTGTTCACGTGATTAGTCTGATTTAGAGTTTTAGCCTTCATTATGCATTTATCACTTTTAATGTTCTTTTAGTTCACAAACCCTAATTTCTGCATCATAGGCACAATTGAATGTCAAATGAGTCTAATATGTTTCTATTACACTAAAACTATTATCCTTATCCTTTTAGGTCATATCCAAAACATTAATGCTAATTATCACCTTCAGTTCCTTTCAAATTGACAAATCATATTTTATTATAGTTCAACTCACACATATGAACCTTATTTATTACTATTTCCACTTTTATACACTAGAAAACACTAATTATCCAAATAATTCACATTAAAGATCTTTGATACTCAATTTATCTTCAAATCATCACATCTCTATTTTATTCTTCGATTTGTACAATTAAAACAATTAGAATTCATGTCAACATAAATTAGGGTTTCTAATCCCATTAAAGCATATTCATGTACATAGAACCCTAAATTAAACCAATTATATAAAAAGATCATCTTTTTAAATCCTATTTTCACTTTTATTAACAACAGGTTAATATCAGCTTGAATTATCCATCTATCATCAAATCTAAGGGTTTTTCCTTAGTTAAATCATTAAAGATGATAACTTTATGTACTTTTCCAATTTCAAGCATATAAACTCTAAATTAGACTAATCACGTGAACAATTCTTCTTTTTTTAACTCAATGTTCCTTTTTACATTTAACAGATTAATATCAACTCTAAAGATCCATTAAACCCTATTAAACACATTAATCATATCAGATTAGGGTTCTTTAATCTTTAAAGTACTAAAGATGATTACTTCCATTAATTTTCGGATTGCAAATAGAATCAAACTTCAAACATAATTGATTTGGATTCCTCTCATTTTGAGGATCAACTTTCATGTATAACTTTTTTTCATCCCAGCTACGAATCTTAAGTTATGAATTTTGCAAGAAAAATACTTACTTGGCCAATAGCATGTTGACACGTCAGCATAGCCATGCAACGCGCCCCTTTGGGAAATATAACCCAATTACGATTCTGCCCTCCATTAAGTGTAGGGTTCTGTAGCCCGTGAAGGGGCATTCTCGTCCACGAGACCCTGTCATCGTCTTCCTCGCGTCTTCCAGCCGCGGACGCCCTAGCGGCCAAAGGTGGAGCTCGCCCCCCCTCATCCGGTCCTCATCGGACATCACAGAGGACCTCCCCGCCTCCGACGGCCTCCTCCGCACCCGCCCATGCTGCGGTCGGAGTCCAGATGGTCGGGGGAGGGTGCGGCGCTTGAGCCTGCAACCTGCAACCACGTTGCAGCCCTCCGTCAAACTCACACAGATCAGGAGCAACATAACGCTGCTCAAACGTCCACAGGTCAACGGTGGGACTTCATGCTTCCATTAGAATGACACCATGGCCCCCCGTGGCTGTAGGGTTAAAACCATACCCTTATGGTTAGGGTTTCGGTGAAGAGAAACAAGAAGAAGATAGGGAAGACAGTGGGAGGGGTGGAAACTCGCTGGAACTCATCCCAAAGTCTTACCCTTTATATAGGGGAAGTCAACGAAGCCCTAGGAATACTTTCCTTAAAGAAACGTAGTCCCTCTTCTAATAGGATTTGTTTTCCTTCAAAGAGAAGACATTCTTCTCTCTCTCTCTCCTTTGATATATCCTATTACTTGGATATTAGGACTTCGAAATTCCTCCTCTCTTATTTACTTAATAGTTGCTTTTTAATGTTTTTGCACAAATTCCTATTTTCCTTTATAGAAAAAATCATCTTTTTAAACAATTCCCTATAATTCATTAAAGAAGCAACACATTATCCTCTTATTTTGCCTTTTTAGTATTTTCTCTTTCTTTCCTCTTCATTGGGACTCCTTGGATCCCAAGATACTCCATTACTTCGAAATTCATTTTATTGGAATACTCATTATCTTTATTAATGCATCGATATGCATTATTTTGCATTATAGACTGCACAGGTGACTCAGGCCATATCAGCCTCCCTTGGGGCTCACTAGGTTCATTGTTCAGCACATGGTCGGGGTACCTCACATAGTGCTCTAAATTGGACACATGGAAAACATCTCACATAACTCTATCCTGAGGGGTAGGGTCAAAACCTAACCATCTCCACCCATCCATCTCTAATGGACCCAGGTATCGGGGACTCAGCTTTCTCAGCTGCAGCTCAGAGGGGTTAGATTCTCACATTATATTCTCCCACAGTGCACTGCATGTTAGTCTACTTTGCATCTTCTCATGACTTTCGTCATCTCTAGGCTCCTTTCAGCCATTACATGATCAAAGTGACTTCATCTACATACATTGTGGTCCTTTTCTAACCATCATGTGGTCCTTTCACCAACATCACCTTACTGAAGTGGTGACCGACACAACCTCCCTTACAGAGCTTCTTATAAAACCCGACACTGGCTATGGTGGTCATTGTCACATCTTTCATAGGACAAGAACTATCTTTAGATATCACCCTGTACGAGCACACATGCTCTCATCAGACCCTTTAGTCTGGATTATACTAACCATTAGTTAGGGGTGATAAACTATACTACCATCGAGGGAAGGCGAACTATTATAACCCATATTGCATCTCGACCTTCCCTGATCTAAGGGAGACTTACAACATCCATTGTGATGAACTCCCTTTCCCTTTCGGGGACTTTTATCCTTTATATCAATGCACTGGGTTACTGGTATTCGTCCTTTACCCTTGGCTTGCATGGCCATATCCCACATGCAACTTTATCTTAGGTACCTAAAGTACCACTGTCAATCATTATCTTGTAATACCACGATATTAAGTCATGATCTCCTGTATTGTCATGATTCCTTAAAATAGATTCCTCCAAAATCCTAATTAAACCACTCTAGTCGGGGTTTCATCACCTTCTTTTCCAAAGAAGTGCATTTGAGGTTCTACCACCATCCTTTCATTGCATCAAGGGCTAGACTGGCTAACCAAACAACTCTTAATTTTTCAACGTATCTTATTACATCTGAGTGTTATCCACACACCTCTCCTTTCCAAACTTAGGGTTAGCCAAACAATCCCTTCTAGCTTCAAATCAAACAAGTCAGATTTATCTCAACCAGAGCATCCAATACCACTTCACATCCTTGGTATTAGGTAACATTGAAGACATACACTTCCATGTGTTTCACTTATCATCTCACCTCAAACTCTATGTCTATCTTCATTAAGAACACTCTCTGATTTCATCATCATGGTGATCAACTCAACCTAGTAAAACTGGTAAGTTCTTTATATCTCATGATAAAAACATCATCATAAGGTGACTACCCCATTTCTCTTAGTGCTTGCAAACATCCATGTATCATTCACTTTACCAGGGTAGGTTATCTTCTCTATCCCCATTGCTTGTGGCAACGTTCCAACCTACATCATCTCTTATCCTTGGTGTATGACATGCGTAATGTCCTATCTCTCACCCCCATAACAAGAGGAAATAAGCATTTGGCTGCAGTCCAAATACAGAGTTCTTCTTGTTCCAAGAGTAGAGATGGTACATCCCACCTTGTCCATACACCTTTACATCTAAGTTGCACGTGCCACATATGTCTCTACGTCCCATACATTATGATATCAAACTAGTCTTAAACCTACTGAGATTTATATCCTTGGTCAATATCTCTAGGTCTATAGGGTACCGACTCTTTTGGAGTCACACCTCTTCCCTCATGCATCAAGAGAGTGCCCTACTCATCTGCCCTTTGGGTCCCATGAGTTCATGAAGGTGATCAATCTCCTAACCCATGGCCCTCAGACAATGATAGTTGTTACCTCCCGACCCTATGGTCATGTGCAACTAGGGAATTAGGAAACTCCTACTTTCATCGGTCTTATCCCTACCTGACCCTAGGATAGACTTAGGATTCTCCATTATAGTACATGTTTACTTAGAACCTTACCCAAGTCTTCATCATCTCTCTTTCTGCATTCATGGGCTGACTCTCATCCGTTCATAGGCATCATGGCAACCTACCTACCTTGGTCAAGCCCCATACTGGTTACCTCTATGGTAACACATTCATATGCAATTAGAGATGGACATCTATGGGTCTACAGGTTCATTCTCCTACCATGTACCTCTATGGTAACACATTCATATGCAAATGTTACGACCCACCTCTCAGTAACCCCCAATTAAGGAAGACCAAGAGGATAAAGCTGCACCCATTAATTTTGGATCAAAGGTTCGACATATAACCATAACCAATTAATAAATGCTACTAGACTAAACTGAAAAGCTGTAATAAATAAAACTTTTACATACCTTTGAAAATTTGGAATTCTAAAACTTCTATCTAGAACTCAGGCTAACTAGCTAATCCTCCTTGGACTTTAATTAGTATATTTCACAATATGACGGATTACTGTTTGTCCTTTTTGTTTTGTACCTTAAACGTCGACAAACAAAACGTTGGTCAGCCAAAGCTGGTATGTGGGGGGATTCACTAATCGTGCAATTATCTATAACAAATTATTGCATTCAATTATCAATTAACAAACAATATTACGTTTTAAGTATAACCAATTATTACCAAGTAGTTTCTTGATAAAGTGTGTAATAAATAGAGTTTTGAGGTACTCTTGGATCGTGGAGTTATATCTAAAACATAATATTGGTTGTTAAATAAGTAATTGAATGATTACATTGTTATCATAGTTGCATGTTTGTTGTTTCCCCCACATACCAGCTACGGCTGACTGACGTTTTGTTTGTCGGCGTTTTAGGTGCAATGAAAAGAACAAACAGTAAAGTGGCACATGTGATACTAAACGAGAATTAAAGTGCAAAGGAGGATTAGATAGATTAGTATCGGTGTGGATAGAAAAATAGAGATCCAAGTTTTCAAAAGGTATGTAAAGAAAAATTTTATTACCATTTTCAATATAGTCTGTTAGAATTTAATAATTGTTTATGGTTATATGTCAAACCTTTGATCCGGGATTAATGGGTGCGGCTCAACCTCTTGGTCTCCCTTAATTGGGGGTTATCGGGAGGTGGGGTCGTAACAGGGCTACTTACGAGTAGTGCCATGTGACTCAACCCTAGAAATTGGTTCACTTATAGGTGGATCATGAGGGGTTTAATGGGGACAACAGAAAGGATAGGGTACCCTTGGATTGCGGAGTTATATTTAAAACGTAACCTTGATTGTTAAATGATTAATTGAATGATTATATTGTTAACATAGTTGAACATTATTTGTTTCCCCCACATACCAACTTTGGCTGACCGACATTTTGTTTGTCGGCGTTTTAGGTACAATGAAAAGAACAAACAGTAAAGTGGCACATGTGGTACTAAATGTGAATTAAAGTGCAGAGGAGGATTAGATAGATTAGTATCTATATGGATAGATGTTTAGAGATCCAAGTTTTCAAAAAGGTATGAAAAATTTTATATTCTTACAGCTTTCAGTATAGTATGTTAAAATTTGATAATTATTCTTGGTTAATTGTCGAACCTTTGATCCGGAAGTCATGGGTGTGGCTTCGACCTCTCGGTCTCCCTTAATTGGGGGTTATCGGGAGGTGGGGTCGTAACATTTGGTATCAGAGCCAAATCACAGGGCCGCAGCTGTGAGCCAGGACCGCTGCAGCCAGCAGCTCTCCTCTACCGGTTGTGCCTACACGATGCCCACGGATGCTCCTCCTTCTGCACAAAGCCCCTACCTCTGCCCAGAGGCTTCGACGGTTGTGGCTCTGACGGATGGTTCATCCTCTAGATTTCTCCTCGCCATGCTGTTGTAGGGCAACTCCTGTCGAGAGGTGATGCCTCTGGTCGTGCGTCCGTAATATGCTCTGACGGCCTCGGATGCATGACTGCAAGGCGCCGCCGACACCCCATCGTGACCCTGTAGGTGCAGACCAGGTTGTGCGGACATCGACGCAAGATAACGTCCACCCACTGCCGCTGCAGGTCATCTCTGCCATCGCGGTCATCTTTCTCTCTCGTTGCGTAGGGCGAACCCTTCCCAGTGCTCTCGCTTGACGCACATCCATAGAGCGTGACTCTATACCCAACAATGCCAGAGGCTCCCTAGCGGCGTCCTCCTATCATCGTCGGAACTAGCCACAGGCACTCGGGCATGGTGAGGAACTCAGTTCCTTTCTATTCGTCCTCCACGCCGTTGTTCCCACACAAGCAGGCACCAAGGAGAGTCGGGGAAAGGCATACTATCACTCTACCGACGTTGGTTCCCTAGGAACGGAGGAGCGAGATGGATTTCCCTACGCATATATATACGTGTATGTATTCCATAACACTTAGGGTTTGAGACTCCATGTGATCCTGCTTTCCTATAATTTGTGGTGTCTTCGACAAACAAAGAAAGGATGGAATATGATTCCATCATCCTTTCCTTAGTTACAGCGTAATCCTTTTTCCTAAACAATTCATATTCTTTAGTCATTTAGGAAATCCGAATTTTATCTCCTTTATCTTCTTTATATTCTTTATTACATGCATAATTAGAAGTACCAAAAATCCTCTCTCTCTTATTCTCTTTTAATTTATTGGCCACGAAAACATATTTTCCTTAAGTAGAAAAATACTTTCTTCTTAACAAAACCACATAATTCATTAATTATGTATTCCCATTATCTTCTTATTTTATATTATAGGTATTTTCTATTTATTTTTCTTCATTGGGACTCTCTGGATCCCAAGAAACTCAAATATTTCGAAATTACCTTTTAAGGATACTTATTATCCTTCTAGATGCATCTAAATGCATTATTTCACATTATCTTGTTTATTTCTTATTAAAATATTTCCTTTTTGAGGATTTCTCTTTATTTTCCTTTTATTTTCCTCAATGGCATTACTTTTAATATTAGCATACTCATGGATACGGAATTTCACCAAGGAATCTCATTTATGCCTTTTTCCACTTATTTTCCACTTTTTATCATCATTTTCAATTTATTTCTTAATAAAGAAATACTGAATTAATCTCTTCTTTTCTTATTGTTTTCTTTTTGTAACCTTGGACTCCTTGGTACCCAAGGAACCCAAGAGGCATGAAATCCCCTTTGGATTTGCCTTCTAGAGGTTTCTAGAAATTCCTTTTCTTAAAAATTCAATTATCCATTTACTAATTGAATTTCCTTGTTATTTGGGCCCAATAGCCAATAAAGCCCACAAAGCAACCAATCAAGGCTATTGTGAAAGGAAACCATTTATTAAGGGAGCATGTTATTTGGGCTTCGACCTCTCGGTCTCCCGATAACAATCTGCGAGCATGATAACAAATTATTACCAAGTGGTCACCTAAATTAGGGAGTTGTGAGGGGTTCATCAAACACACCTTAAACTTCAGGGGCTCCCCTTTTCCTCTATACATGAGGATTACCATGCTCGCTTCTATAGGAACTCAACTTCTTATCATGAGCATTAGGTATACCACTTCCCCTCTTAAGCCTAGGAACCCTAGGTTCACTTTTAGGTGTCCAACAACACGCTCTAGCTCTGATACCAAATGTTACGACCCCACCTCCGATAACCCCCAATTAAGGGAGACCGAGAGGTCAAAGCCGCACACATAATTTCCGGATCAAGGTTCAGCAATTAATTGATAACAATTAATAAATTCTACTAGACTAAACTGAAAAGTTGTAATAAATAAAACTTTTACATACCTTTGAAAATTTGGAATTCTAAAACTTCTATCCAGAACTCAGGCTAACTAACTAATCCTCCTTGGACTTTAATTAGTATATTTCACAATATGACAGATTAGTGTTTGTCCTTTTCATTTTGTACCTAAAATGCCGACAAACAAAACGTCGGTCAGCCAAAGCTGGTATGTGGGGGGGATAAAATAATCATTCAATTGTCTATAACAATGTATCACATTCAATTATCATTTAACAAACAAGTTTACATTTTAAGTATAACTACGTGATCCATGTGTACCCTATCCCCTGTGTTGTCCCTACAGTGGACCTGGATACTACCTCCCATGTGGTAGATTCCCATTTTACCCCTCATGACTTCACCTAATAGGTGAATCAATTTCTAGGGCTGAGTCACATGGCACTACCCGTAGGTAGCCCACTCCTTAACTCATGGTATGCTAAGAGTCTCATGGCACTACTCATGTGTAGCCCAGTTTCTAACTCCTGATACCCTAGACCTTGCTTTAGGTTATCCTTAGCCTTTGCATAGCCACAGGGGTGGACTCGGATCTATCTAGTTATACATATATACTCATAGTGATAGCCATAGTCACTTTATAGAGGCAGGAATTAAAACATCCAACAGTTTTTCACACATTTAGGAAAATGTCGGTAAATCCTCGGAAAACTATGCGGTATAGCCATAAACATAACCACATACCTGATTTGATGAGTCATGCAGATTATTGAACATATACTTCATGTATATACAATCGAGCCAATCAACAGATCCAAGAAAGTAATTCAATCATCACATAATTCCTGAAAAGAATATGAACTCTACTGTTACACACTTCATCAAGAATCTACTCTTTTTACTTGGATTCTCTTTCTAGGGTTTCTAATCTGCATTAAGGTTTCATTAATATTCATTAGGGTTTCTTAGATCGATTTCTCAAACTTCATCCCTTTTAGGTCAACAAACCCTAAAATACTCTTTTCCATTTATATAAACCCTAATTGCTCAAACTATTCATTTAATAGTCTTTTATACTCAGATTGACTTAGGATCATCATATCCCTACTTGTTTATGGATTTGAACAATTAAAACATTTAAAAGTCATATTCACCTAAATTAGGGTTTTCAAACTCATTAATGCATATTCATGCACAAAACCCTAAATTAAGCCAATTATATAAAAAGATTATCTTTTTAGATCTTATTTTCACTTTTATGAACAATAGGCTTAAATTAACCATTGATCAACATTAAAACCATCTATCATCAAATCTAAGGGTTTTTCATTAATTAAATCATTAAAAATGATAGATTTATGCACTTTTCATATTGCAAGCATATTTATGCACATAATCTCTAAATTAACCTAATTACATGCAAAGATCATCATTTTCGATCTTAAATTACCTCTTTACAATTAACAGGTTATTATCAACTATAGTGATCCATTAAACTCTACTAATTACAATAATCATCTCAAAGTAGAGTTTCTTAATCATTAAAGTATTAATGATGACTACTTCCATTAATTTTCGGATTGCAATTAGAATCAGACTTCAAACATAATTTATTTGGGTTCCTCTCGTTCTGAGGATCAATTTTCATATAAGATTTGTCTCAATCCGAGTCACGGTTTATTAAATATGAATTTAACAAGATTCACTTACTTGGCCAATCAAGGCGCGCCACGCCACCTCTATCTCCATGCTCGTAGCGATCAGGAAACATAACCAATTTACGTTATTACCCTCGGTAAGTTGCTGGGCTCATTCATCCCACGGAGGGGTAGAAACGTCCATCGTGTCTCTCCCTTCTTCAACCTCGGGCTGCTCCAGGGTTGCTGCCCTAGCCGCCGAGCTGCAGCCATCGTGGGCGCGTCCCTTCCTCCTCGGGGCTCGGGGGTTGCCGCCAAGGGCCGCCCCAACTCCGCCACACCTAGGCGCAGCTAGAGCACCCCAAAACCCCGACTTTTCTGGTCATTTCCGCACACCACGGGCCTACAACAGCGGCCGTTGTTGCAGCCGTGCGGCTGTAGATAAGCGCTGGTTTAGGTGAGGGGTCGGCCACCTGCTACTCCTTTGATCACGTGGGATCGTCCTGCATCCAGAGAGCGCATCGAACGGACCCTGGTTGCTCCGTGGTCGTGATACTCTCTGCACGTTAGGGTTTTGATGAAGAAGAAGACGGAGAGGAGAGAGAGACGCAAGGAAACTCCTTGGGTTCATCCAAAGGGTCCACCCTTTTATAGATGAGGGTCTTTTCTATCCCAACATGCTTGCCTACGAAGGAATAAAGCCTAAACCTAATAGAACTTATATTCCTTCACTAAAAGCAAGCTTCTCTCTCTCTCTTTCATATTCCTTTATTATTCCTTCCTCCTCTGATATTAGGATTTTGAAAATCATTTCTCTTATCATCATCATTCTTGCATTTTAATCCATTAACCACGAAATCCTATTTTCCTTTATAGAAAACATCATCCTTTTAAACAAAATCACATAATTCATTAATAATGCAACACATTATCCTCTTATTTTGCCTTTTTAGTATTTTCTCTTTCTTTCCTCTTTATTGGGACTCCTTGGATCCCAAAACACTCCATTATTTCGAAATTCTTTTTATTGGATACTTATTATCCTTCTAGATGCATCTAAATGTATCATTTCTCAATTTCATGTTAATTTCTCATTAAATTAACTCTTTTGAGAATTCCTTTTTTATTTCTCTTCTATTTTCCTCATTGGCATCCATTTTATCATTAGGAATCCTTGGGATACGAAATTCCACTAAGGATAACTTGATTATACCTCTTTTTGCTTATTTTCCACATATTACCATTATCTTCAATTTCTTTCTTACTAAAGAAATACTTAATTAATCTTTTCTTTTTCTTATTGCTTTCTTTTTGCAACCTTGGACTCCTTGGTACCCAAGGAACCCAAGAGGCACGAAATCCTCTTTGGATTTTCCTTCTAGAGGTTTCTACATATTTCTTTTCTTAAAAATTCAATTATCCATTTATCAATTGAATTTCCTTGTTATTTGGGCCCAATAGCCAATAAATCCCACAAATCAACCAATCAAGGCTATTGTGAAGATTAACCATTCATTTATTTGAAGCAAATTATATCATTATTTATTCAATTATCTTTAATATGAACCCAAAAATTGGGGTTATAACAGTATTTAACCACAATTAGGAACTTTAATGCTCGAAATAGCTTAGAATCATTTATTCATGATTTTGAATAATTAAAGCCATTAAAAGTCGCATTTACCAATATTAGGGTTTTAAGGTTCATTAAAGCATATGTAACCCTAAATTGTGCAAAATTCATCTTTTTCGACCTTAATGTGTCTCTTTATGATTAACAGGTTAACATCAACTTTAATCATCAATTAAACCCTACTAATCACATTAATCATATCAAAATAGGGTTTCTTAATCATCAGTACATTAAAGTTAATAACTTCCATTACTTTTCAAATTGCAATCAAAATTAGGCTTCAAATATATTTTTATTGCATTCGTTGAGTTCTCCTGATCAAAATTCATGTATAATGCACATCTATCCGAGCTATCGTTAATGAGATATGAATTTCAGGAGCGCCACGTGGCCGATCTCATGCAATGCGGCTTGCTTTCTTTGGAAACATTTCGAAATGTCCAAAATACCCTCAGTTAATTTGTTGTTTCTTTCTACCCCAGAGGGGTAAAAACGTCCAACGTGCCCAAGCTTCTTCTTCCTCCTCGCGAGCTTCCAGGGCGCCGACCTGCAACCCTAGTCGCGAACAGCGTGACGTCTCTATCCCCTCCTCGACCCCGAAGGTCGCTAGGGAAGGTTCTCCTCCCTCCGCCGCACACCCACGCACCAGATGGTGCCCTTCTTTCGCAGCTAGGGCGGCTGGCCCACGTTGGTCGGGCCTACAATCCGCGGCCGACCTGGTAGTCGCGTTGCAGGTTGTTGCACGATGGTGGCAGCTAGGAAAGGTGGCAAACCACCCTAGATCCTAGGAGCAACTTCGAGTTTCCACTAAGATAGCACCACAGCTGATAAAGCCCCCGAAACCGCCCTATGTTCTCTTGGTTAGGGTTAGCACGAAAAGAAGAAGGTAGAAGAACGTGGGGTTCTCTCTTCCCTTCAAACCAAGGCTCTACCCCTTATATAGGGGTGAGAAATGAAGCCACAGGTTGGCTATTCTCAAATCAAAGAGCCCCTTTCCAAGTAGGAAAACAATTCCTTCAATGAGAAGTAACCTTCTCTCTCTTCATAACCTCTTTGATATTCTTATTTCTTGGATAGTTAGGAATTCGAAATTCCTCTCATTTATTCTCTTTAATCTTACCTTTTACTTTATTGGCCACGAAAATATATTTCCATTAAGTAGCAAATACCACTCCTTTAACAAAACCACAAAAAACATTAATAATGTATTACATTATTCTCTTATTTTGCTTTATTGGTATTTTCTCTTTCCTCTTTCTTCATTGGGGCTCCTTGGACTCCAAGAAACTCCAAGATTTCAAAATCCTTTTTATTGGATACTAATTATCCTTCTAGATGCATCTAAATGCATTATTCTTCATTATTTCTCATTATCTTGTTTATTTCTTATGAAAATAGCTCTTTTTGAGAATTTCCCTTTATTTCTCTTTTATTTTCCTCATTGGTATTCCTTTTATTATTAGGAATCCTTGGGATACAAAATTGCACTAAGGATAACTCAATTACACCTCTTTCCACTTATTTTCCACATTTTATCATTGTTTTCAATTTCTTTATTAATAAAGAAATACTTAATTGATCTTAGACGACCAACTTATGAAAGTCTCAGAAGCTACCCCATGTTACTCGGAGTATGTGAACTACCTTGTCACTGGTGTCATCCATGCTGAATGCACCGGAAATGCACTGAAGAAATTCATGCATGATGTGAAGCAGTATCATTGGGATGAACTGTACCTCTTCAAGCTCTATGCTGATGGTCTCTACAGACGTTGTATTACTGAGGAAGAAGCCCAACTCATTTTAGAGAAATGTCACTCAGTCCCAGTTAGAGGCCATATGAGTTCTAAGAAAATTGCATTGAAAGTTTTGCAATGTGGTTTCTTTTGGCCAACCATATCCAAAGATTCCTACAACTTTGTTCTAGCTTGTGATAAATGTTAGAGAACATGTAACATTACAAAAAGAGATGAGATGCCACTCAAGTTGTGGCAAGAAGTCGAGATATTTGATGTTTGGGGAGTAGACTACAAGGGTCCATTCCCATCCTCACATGGATTTTCCTACATCCTAGTCGCGGTTGATTACATCTAAAAATGGGTAGAGGCCATACCAACTGTAACTAGCGATTCCAAACCAGTTATCAATATGTTCAAAGATATTATTTTTCCCCATTTAGGAGTCCCACACACTGTGATATCTGACAGAGGTTCTCATTTTCTGGAAAGAAGCTTTGAAGCATTGCTAAGGAAATATGGTGTAACACATAAGGTAGCCTCACCCTACCATCCCTAGACAAGTGTACATGTAGAAGTTTCTAACCGTCAACTCAAGGCTATCTTAGAAAAGACAATAGGCCGCAACCGAAAATATTGGTCAGTAAAAATCAACGACGCCTTATGGGCCTACCGAACCGCTTTTAAGACTCCTCTTGGAACTACACCATTATGATTTATATATGGAAAGTCATGCCACCAGCATGTTGAACTCGAACACAAAGCATGGTGGGCAATCAAACAGCTAAATGTTGACCTGAAGAAAGTTGGCCAAGCCAGGATTCTACAACTTCAAGAACTGGAGGAACTCCGGATGACATCTTATGAGAATGCACGAATCTACAAAGAATGCACCAAACTTTGGCACGATGGTCATCTAAAAATAAAGGACATATAAGTGGGAGACCAAGTTCTATTGTTCAACTCAAGACTGAAGTTATTCCCAGGGAAACTCTGTTCTCACTAGTATGGACCTTACATTGTCAAGAACATGTACCCACATGGTGCTTTCTCTTTATGGAGTGAAAAGTCAAGTGAATTTTTGGCCAACAATCAACGCTTGAAGAGTTATTTCACCTTAACCGACATAGGCACTGAAGCAATGATGGATCTCATCAATCCAACATATCCACAAGAAAATTGAAGGAATCAAGTCGAGCCATCGACGTAAAACAAAGGTGCTTGTCAGGAGGCAACCCGATCAATAATTTTGTTTTTACTTTTAATTTTGAATTAGAAATTTTCCTTAATTTTGTTTTTACTTTTAGAAAATTTTGCACTAAATAAAAATCGCATCGCGAGATGCTATCTTAAGTTTTGACTAGTCTTCATTTTTGAGATTTTTAGATGGAGGATACACGCTGATTGGAACGCAACCACATCTGGTTGTCCAACCGGCATGAACTTTCCCCTCCATCTCGGATTTAGAGTTTTCTCAGGATGAGAAGAATTCTACGTTTGGGGTAGAGGGTGGGTGGTACATACTTTACTTTCCACCTACACCCATCTTTTTCAGACTAATATTTCATCGTTAATTTATGATCAAAATTTTCAAAATTTTTAAAAGTTTTTCAAAGATATTGAACAGAAACTTGATGAAGTTTTGACGCATGTCGCTTCAACAAAAGTCATTACCTAGTTGGGTAGTTTCTCTCTCTATGCATTTCGAATCATTATACCCTCCTTATTCGAAGCAAATCCTCAAAAGAACCTCTTTTTGAAACTAGCCTATTGATTGAAATCATCTTGTGAAGCTTATGAATCCTAACATCATGATCCTTCTACAAAAATGGCAAGTATCTGTCGAACTGATAGGGATCAAACATGTCATTCTTCCTAACTGACTAGTGGGACAATAGCATGGAATCTCCACCGGATCCTCATCAAGTCATTATTTGAGCAGAGTACGATAAAGAGAATGACCTGGTGCACTGAATTGTAAATCGAGTTACATTCTGATCTGAACTCTCTTCTACGCTTCTTCTATCATCTTCGTACCCCTCCGCCCATCATAAAGAAACAAAAATAGCCAAAATATTACCAAACACTACGTTCGGGGTGGCACACCACTTCCCTCTATATCCGCTTCTTCCATACCCCTCGATGAAATAGGGGTGTATCATCAAGAAAAGATGCCAATGCGCACACAAAAAATGCAATCTCGAGTCGAATAGAGGAGAGATTCGCACAAAAATACAATCAATGTAATTGCAACCATATAAATAAAATCTCGAGTTGAATAGAGGAGAGATTTATTTCTTCCTTCCACACCACCCTTCACTCCCTTTTCCACCTAACGACACAATGAATGCCTCCGCTATCCTGAAAAATACCAGTGTCAGATCAGGTGCACACTTGTTGTTCTGCGGGTGTCTCTAGACTCTCACAAAACTCATAGAAATGCTTGTTGTTGGAAAAAGTGAGGAGAAAGTGATGTTGGGAAATGAACTTAGGAACGAAGATATGGTAAGATGTGTTCGGTGATCTCAGAAAGTTGAGATGCTTGATTATACTGAGCAGAAGGGAAACAATCCTGATGTGAAGAAAAGGCAATCACATGATTCAAAAGTATTCATTTGGCAACTATTTCAGATTTTGTGTTAGTCGAGGACAAGCAACTTTTAAGTTCGGGTTGTTTTGATGAATGCATATTCATCATGATATTCAGTCGCCATTGTGGGCCAAATTCGACTCAATACATTTGATTTCATCTCCTAAATCTTACAATATGCAATTTTGCCTAATTAGTTGAATTATCGAGTTATTGACTAAATTCTATATTGATTTCATGCAGGCCACGATTGAGGTTGAACCTTCAACTAGGGGGACCGACCTCCACTCAATCCTAGATCCACCTCCATCATCCATCTCAACCATTTGATCACATTTTAACGCCTCCTCACTATTTGACCATTCGATCCTGACCAAGTGGTCTTGAACTCTCAGTTTGTCCATTAGGTCATGGCCTCTCGGTCTACTCTCTTGGATTAACCTTGCGTTCTTGACCTTACTCGGTCTTGGCCCATGCGGTCTTGCACCTCCTCCTTTTAGTTTGCACCCATTCGGTCTTCTTTCCATACGATCATGACCTCATTCGATCTGGACCATTTGATCTGCCCTAACGGTTTTACACCCTTAACCTCCCTCACGGTCTCAAGACCGTAAGAGCCTTCACGATTCCTGTAACATCCCAGGATTTGAGACCTTGGATAAGTTGATCTTAAAAGGAATGATTGGACTACCCATATCACTAAGGTGCACCTCCTTTTCCGGGAGCCCATCACTAAGAACTCCATAGTTAAGCGTTCTCAGCTTGGAGTAGTACTAGGATGGGTGACCAGTCGGGAAGTTGATCCTGGCTTGTGTGTCAGTGAGGACAAAGTGCGCAGTTAAGGCTAGTGGTGGTTTGTGGGGACATTCATCATTCCTAAAACTCTACTATAGCCTTGGGTAGTTAGCCCGGGCATTACAAATGGTATCAGAGCCATAACCCCTCCAGTACGTGGGGCCCACATGGGCATGGCATGCCAGTCTTGAGCCGTGCGGTCCAGGCATGTAGGAAAGGGTTGTCCATGGTTGACGTAGCCACTTTTACGCTGGTATTCCGTGATCGGGAGCTGGGTGTCCATGGGCCATTGTGGGTCTGCACTGAAATGGGGTCAGATTATGAGGCCATATAGTTGAGACTTGATGAGGACGTCAAGAGTCTAAGTGGGGGAGATTGTAACATCCCAGGATTTGAAAACTTGGATAAGTTGATCTTAAAAGGAATGATTGGACTACCAATATCACCAAGGTGCACCTCCTTTTCCGGGAGCCCATCACTAAGAACTCCATAGTTAAGCATGCTCAGCTTGGAGTAGTACTAGGATGGGTGACCAGTCGGGAAGTTGATCCTGGCTTGCGCATCAGTGAGGACAAAGTGCGCAGTTAAGGCTAGTGGTGGTTTGTGGGGACAGTCGTTATTCCTAAAACTCTACTATAGCCTTGGGAAGTTGGCCCGGGCGTTACAATTCCAAGACCGTAAGGAGCAGCAACGCCCTGTACTGATCGTGCACCACTTCCCCAATCCACAACAGACGCCCTCGCTCCTATCGCGACTACCACTAGTAGCTCCGCCTTCCTTCATCGTCGTCCATCATCCCTCTTCCTCCTCTCCTGTCTACGACGCCACCTGCTTCCACCTGTGTCATCCTCCACCTCTGCATCGCAATGCCGCCTTCTCGCGGTCTGGTTCGTGACCTGCTTCCAACTCCTCACTTTCCTCTACCTCCACGACTCCCACCTGCAACAAGCCGTGCCACCACCAGACCATGGCAACGACTGACACACACCCGACGACACTTGTGATCTCCACCCGCGTCCTCTATGACTACCTCGCCCTCCACCACATCCGTCCACAACAACACCACCCACATGCCCTAGCGTTCTTGACAAACATTCTCAAGACCAATGATGGTTGTAGTTGTTTCAAGACCGCTAGGCTGCGAAGAATGTTTGGCGAAGACCGCGAGACGCCGAAGATGAGACCGCGAGACTACATGACGACAAAACTGTTGGGCGTTCATTTCCCACCCTGCAAGGAAACTTAGCAGTTTCCAAACTGAGAAGGAAGCCTTGCGGTCTGCAAACCGTGTGGGCGTAAGAGTCCAAGACTGAGAAAGTGCTTGAGCACAAGACCAAGAGAATGTGTGAATACAAGATCTTGAAGGCCCACACGGTCTCAAGACCGTGAGGAAGGCAATCGATCGATGAACCGTAAATGGTTTCCCAAAACTGTGAAGATACTAAACCGTGAAGAAGACAAATCGTGAGAGACTAAACCGGTGGATCTCTAAAATTGTGAAAATTGCAGAAAGAGTCCAAGCCGAGAGGGGCACTACCAAAGTCTATAAATAGGACCAGTAGGGTCCTCATTCGGGCATCCAACCCGGGGACACCGACAGGCTGTCTGAGTACTAGTTTGATCCTGATCATCACGTACATCCACAACCTACTTCTCCTGCTGCGAGTAAGGAGGTCAAGAAGAGAAGGAAGGAGGAGAGAGAAAGTTTTCCAGGTCTGCCTTGGTGTCCCTCGTTCCTCGTCCAGATCTGCTCCGACATGACATAGAAGATCGCATCAGATTCACCAAGTTGGGACAACCTTTTGCATCATGCTCATTGCGGAATCTTCCCTCTCTCTTATTCTTCTTGTTTCTCACATCATGAGCGAGTAGTTCCTTTTCATTGGGGTGCGGGGACTAGCCCTGCTACCCATGCTTTCATGTCTTTTCATTTTAACATTCCACGACAATATATATAACTTTTCATTTCATTGTTAATCGTCGATGTTTGCTAGTAGATCGATAACCTGCTTGCTTTTATCTTGTTCTTTCCTATGTTGTGAGAACTTCAATATGTAGGATAGGATGTCGATTAACGCGGTTGACTCCCTAACTAGAAATAGAAAGGGATTCCTTGAGGTCATAAGTGAATGATCCGTGAGGGTACGAGCCATCTAGCCCATGGTGACACTTCTGTGTGCCTAAACATCCCTCAGGGAGGGCCACAACTTTAGTTGGATATCTATATCTTCGTAACCGTAAGTGCATGATCCGGATGGCAACGATACATCTAATGCCTAAGGTGATGCTTACATAAACCTAAACATCCCTCAGGGAGGGTTCACAGCAGTTCTATTTGGATAGTAAGATCTTGCATGGATGTTTATGTTTGGATGTGTTTGCATGTGTAGAGGTGGTGAAACCCGATACCACCCCATTGATTCCCATCATTAATCATTATTCAACTTTAATTCTTCTCTTCACTTTCTTGCAATTAGTTTAGTTAAACTCAAATCAAAACTTTGTTCTAAATATTATTCTTACTTGAACTAGACTAGACTAGCAATGATTCTTAGAAACATTGTCCCTTGGGATTTGATCCTTAACTATACTGCGATAAGACCCGTCCGCTTGCGGGTGGTGTTATTGCACATGGTTTTAGTAAAAACTCTGGGATTTCAACCCCGAGTGAATTTGTTAGTGCGATAATAGACCACATCAGGCCGCCACCCGCTCGTCTCGCTTCGGAGATGGTCATATCAGTCCTCCTGGGCACCCGCCGTTCTTTGACATAACAAGATCTATAAACTATCCTATTTGCATTTGCATTGGGAAACCACATCTTACATTCAGGGGGAGCAAAGGTAGAAAAGAAATCTCGAGTTACATCAGGAATAGGAAAAGGGGATCAATGCACAAACTGAGATGCAAGCAACCATAATCAACCAAGAACACATATAGGGTTTATTGGCCATAACCACGCTACACAACCACCACATAAACCGTTTAAGGGTGACGTGTATCAAATGCATTTATGTACCATATCATATATGTATATTGGTTTTTGTGGATTTAAATTGGACATACATATAAGCCAGTTAATTATTCGCATCGTATGCAATAAATAAAAGGTGTCAAACCAAAAACTGATCATATCAATTATCCTAAAGCATAGAACGTTGATGTGGCTCTGATACCACTGTTGGGTTTTAGGTGAGGGAGAAGGCAATGGAAACAAAAATTTTCTCTCACCACAAAACCATAACCACAGACCGCATCAACGACTATGAAATAGGAAGGATGGTTTTAGCGAGGTGTACCTGTTCCTGAGACTTGCTCAGCGACAATACCTCACAGCTAGTGTGATCTTCAACCACCTAGTCTTTGATGATATCTGTGCAGCTCCTGGTCCTGACCTGGACTGCGGTTGGCAGTCATCCTCCTGAGCGGCAGAAACCTCCCGCCTCTATAGATAGTCCACACGGACCACCGGGAACTCTAGTCGCCCTATCCTACATTACACTAGAAGGAGTCATCCCCTTCTGTCGGCGTACTAGTCACTGACACATTCTCCCACAACCAGTTGTTGTCCTACAGTTGTCTTTCCCTCATTATTCCTCCCTGGACGGGTACAACTTGATTGGGTTGTCATAGCTACCACAACCAGAGAGGACAACAACTTTGTAGATCAACTGATGTTCTTAGTTGTGCTATATGAGAAGCCCCCAGTACCCCTCTATATATTGGAGGGGTCAGGGTCAGGGTCAGGGTTCTCAGCCCCGGGCAATGTAGGATTAATGTGGGAGTAGAAGGGTCCGGAATTTCCATGAACTGATTGCACTGCGGCAGCCGAACCAGTCATTTCACAAACAAACCGGTCAGTTGGGAGTGTGAGCCAGTCGGTTCGGTCCACATCCCACACTTCCCTCCAATTGACTTTCCTTGTTCGTTTCTAATTAATACTGATTTCAATTCTTATCCCAATCGAATTGTACAAGTGAAATGAAAAACTTTTCTCACAACACATGAACCGGTCGGTTCACCAAGTGAACCGATTGTCTCACTGACCATGAGCCAATCAGTTCACCCAGTGAACCAGTCGGTTGGTGGTCTAGATTGTGCAGAACACAGTCAATGCAATTCTCAATCAATCTAACACTCAAATCAATTAGTTCAACACTTGATTGATGATTCTGAGTCAAGTCAATTGATTGAATGTTTGATTGAGTACCTAAAAACCTTTAGTAATCAATTCAAACATCATTCATGGATAAACTCCTCTTCCAATTAAATCCTTTGTGTGTGACCCTATAGGTCCCATTTCACATTGGCAATGAATGTCCATAACTAGCTTATGACATCACAAGCAAAGAGCGGTGTCTAGTCGCACATCAGTGCTACCCAAGTGAAAAGGAAAGTTTGAGAAAAAATTTCAATCCTATAGTCTATGATTGGTGTTCCAGTGAATGTATAATTCCTTTGTCTCTGATATATTGAATGAACTCAAGGCATGGAGCTAACATCTTTTCAATGTTCATTCATGTTCCTTGATCCAAAGCAGACTGTCTGAGATATGTGTACCATCAATATCACATATTGACTCACACGTCCATGTGCATGCCTTTCTCAGTCTCTCTTATCAAGTGGCCATGGACATCATACTCCCTCAAGAGGGACAAATCCCATATCTATCACTAGCAGTCAAAACCCCATGTGTCAAAGTCACCCAATCATCACCTTTATAACAATCCATATTTCTAGACCGCGTTTGATGATTTCAAAGTGTACCCAACCACATGTGATGAGTGTAATGATTTCAGGTCTAAGAATCACAATCACCACCATCACTGTGAGAGATGACTGTGACTATCATGTCATGGTTCCATGTGTCACTCTCGTAGTGGGTCTGTCCGATACACTGTTCTCTAACATGTATCTATGTGATTGGTTTGGTATCATATATCATGACCAATGAGACTCTGTCATCAACCAACTCACACTCTAGTATTTCTCTGTCATTGTTTTCTATCAACCTTCCATAATGAAATCCAACTAGGGACAAAACAAGAATGTACAAACTCTTAGCATCTTTATGATCTCATTCTTCAGGTCCTTAACCTGAAGACATACATCATTGAGTATTGTCATTCTCTAGACATTCATTTTGCTCTATCATTATCTCATAACTGATTGAACTAGAATGAATTGGAAGCTTGCCTTTGATGTTTATCAAATCAATCATAATGTATCCCAATACAATCATCATATGATTGGCTCTCAGGGCATACATACCAATAGTTTTTATTTTTGTAATGCAGCCCCGATAAGTTCTAGCACTAGGACTTGGAGTATGTTCTTTTATACATCCACGTATTTGTGTATTATTACACTTCAATGGTAGATAATTGAAAATGTCAATGAGTTTAAGTAGTAGAACTCTGATATTTCATCAAGGATGCATGTAATCCTAACATGTCATTGACAAAGGAAATGACATGTGCAAGTAGGAGCCTAGTCTTCTTGCATTTTTCATAAAGTGCCAGACAATTTGGCATTTTCATCCCAGCATTTTGTAAAAAATTTCTCAATGTCATGCTTCTTTTATAAAGTGTTTCTTGGATCAAAGGGCTCTAGAGGGGGTGAATACAGCTAAAATCACTTGCAGAAAAATTGTTGAACCTTCAAGTTACTTCAACTTGACAAAATTCTAAAAAGTGAATTTGATGGCAATATAAACATGCATAGCAATGATGAGAGAGATTGAAACAATCACTTGAACAAGTTGTTTTAGATTGTTTTCACTCTCGAAACTAGGAAAGAGCCACTCTACTACCTATATAGGATAAGCCCTAGGATTTTACAACCTATGCATACTTATATTCCATTATAAGATATATAGTTGACCTTACTTTTCTAGGACAAGGATATCTAACTTCCCTTTTGAGGTCAAGGGAGCCAATAACCTTACAACCAAGTCTTGCCTATCCGGAGCTAGAGTCTTATACCTCACCAAGGTCTTATCCACTCCTACAAGCAGCTAGACACCTTCGCCAAGGAGATCCCCTCTTTGCAATGAGTCTTCAGCCTTGAAGGATTCACCCACTCTACTCCTGGATCTTCAACCTTATCCTCCTCCTTCACTTCTTCTATAGCTTGAAGAAGCTTGCACCTTCTCCTTCACTTGCATAACCTTTCACCAACTTGAAGAAAGGGGTCAGGAAAAAAGAAGCTTTGAGAGATTTATAAGCATACCATGAAGTATCTCTCTCACACAAATCCTATCTCACTCATATGGATGAATTGAAGTGTAATTAGGAGAGAGAAAGGGGATCAAGTGGACCTAAAGTAGTCAATTATAGCAAGGACCTTGAATAGCATGAATGAACTACCTTGAAATGAACTCCAAGAGGTCGTATTTATAGTTGGGGGTGTCCACTAGAGTGTAGGAACACTTGGGAACGTAATATAGCCATTGTGAGGGTTATAACAAATATAAATTTGAGTTTTACAACTCTTCAACGGATAGAGTCACTTCTTCTACACATTTTGTATAGTGTATTTAATTGAGTTTTCATAAAGGTCACTCGACCATTTTCACTATGCAACAAAGACAATTTGAAACATCGGTCGAGTTTTTCCTGTGTGCAACTTGATCGATTGCTTGAAATTAGTTTTGATGTTTGCAAGTATCGGTCGAGTTCTTTGAGTGGTAAACTCAACCAAACCAAAGAATTCTCAAAATCCATCAAGGAATCAGTAGAATTTGAATCTCGACAGACAAACAACTTGTAACGAATTTTTGAAAAATCTTTTTCAGTGATCAAACATTCGAATTAAGGGTTCCTAATTTTTTATCATCTTAGTTACAAGTCATATAATAAATACAAATGATTAGAAAAATCATCTAAGGTGATTTGAGTGTCTTCCACAAAAGTGCATTTGTGTTGTACTTGACTTGAACTAGAACAAGCTAGGGCTTGATGGATTTGATCATTTTCATGTACCTAATGCGTGAAATCAATCTCAAACAAACATTTTAGATACATATGAATGGAATGGTAAAGTCATTATCAAAATATGGTCAATGTGTCACACTTAGGTCAACACTCTCCCCCTTTTTGACAATGATAAACCATTCTTCAACATATTGAAAAGGATATGAAATTTAAACCTTTACCTTTGAGAAAGGATGTGAGAGTTAAACCTTTACCTTGTGAATTGCAAGGGAATACAATAATGAACAATATGAATTGCTCCCCCTCAATTTGTTCTTACCTATGCCTGCATGGTTAGTCTTTCCACAAATAATTGTGGCACATCTATGTACTATATGGTCCTCTAGCAAGTCACATAATACACCTATAATTGACGAGAAATGGATCATATAATTAATAAAATAATATATCTGAGCTCACACTTCTCCCCTTTGGTACATGCAGTACATGTTCCCTCCCCCTTTATCATTTCAAAAATGCAGCGGGGGTAGAAGAGATAAAAGCATAGGTGTTCTCCATAGGCATAAGTTAAAACAAGCAACCACATATAGCACACACCAAACAGAGAGAGACAAGCAATACAATGTCATAATCAAAACATGGAAAATATACCAAGAACATATAAGATAGAGAGAATCAAATATTTAAGGTACATGAAATTAGGATTACAACACTAAACATGCCCTCTCAAAATAAAATGACAAACCAAAAAGAAACGATAAAATGATAAAATAGTATGCCTCAGATACATAGTGCCCAAATGTTCTAGTACATGATAGTCCACAAAAAGATATATATGAGAGAACTCTAAAGACTATAGAACTAAACATCTACACTATTTACAAAATCAACTCCATCATCATCGTCGTCCTCAAGATTGTAGTCACTGTCATCATCATATGGTTCAACATAGGTATCAGATGTGGCCTCACCATCATAACCAGAAGAACAAACAAAGTTGTCAGCTGAACCATCCTCAAAACCATCATCCTTGGCATCCTCAGCATCCTCAGAAACATCCTGGTCTGGCATCTGCTCATCAACTGGAGGTCCAAAGACATGACCATGCCACATGGCATTCTACTCAGCCCATGACATGCCACATTGATGTTATGCATTTGCTTGCTCAAAGAAAGGAGCAGAAGTCTCATCAAGACTAGCAAGCAGAGTGGCAACAAGACCAGTAGGCTGAACCAGTGGAGGAAAAGCACCAGGGCTAGGGGAAGGTCCACCATCAGCAATAGGGGTAGTAATAGAAGCAACAGGAGGTGGTGGGTCTGGGTAGAACTGATTGTATGCATAGGAGACATAGTCAGCTCTAGGATATGCCTGGTAGGTAGGGTAGGGATGGCTACATGATAGGTTCCTGGTTGACATGATCTAGAAAATGTCATGGTGGAGATGATCACAAACCTAATGTCTTTACACATGTTTATGCAATAGATATCCCATGAGGGTTTCTTTTGATACATTAAAAAAGGCATGATCAGGGAAGGGTGGTAAGGGTGGTGGAGGGGCATGGGTGAAGGTGGAGGCTCCAAGAGTGGTAGGGTATGTAGGAAGAAAGGTTTTCTTGATGGTAATCTCACTGAGGCTGACTCCTCTCTAACTGGATTTGTGGTGGAAATCATGGAAAAGGGATTTCTGAGTCACAAAAGCAAAGATACCACATATCAAGGTAGAATAAGGAGGATGGGTGCCAGAGGTGTTCTTCCCTAAGTCAAAGAATGTCATGTGATGAAGAATGTAGTGAGACCACTTGACTCTGATATTTTTTAAAAGATAGTACATTATCACAACAATGTTTTCTACAATCTCTATTTGATTTTTCTTCAGATGGACATTGTAGTTAACAACCAATGCAATAAGATGGTTTTTGATATCAAGGGAAGAGGATGGCAAGGTTGACTTCTTCCTACAGGGGACATTGGGCTTCTTCAAAAACTTATAAATATTAGGAAGTGTAAGATCATTGCTTTTATAGAAAGCCTCAGGGTCAAGCAAGTCATAATAGTCAAGGTAGTCAGACATCCATGAGTTAGTAACCTCAGTACCATTGAAATAGATATTCGAGGAATCTTTAGAGATGGTAAATTTGGCACCGACTATCATAGAAGTCAGAATTACCTGAGTATCGGGTGGTGGCACATTTGTAGTGCACATCCATTGGAGATTTGCATAAAACTCATGAACCACCTTGGTGCTAGTGATATAATTTGGGTAGCATAGGCGTTCTATGCACAATATGTTAAGGGGATGGATCGAAAACACCTCAGTGTCCTCCTTAATAACTCAATCATGGTGAAACGAGGTTCATATAAAGCTCAAAAAGGGAAAGGATTTCTAGGAAGGAGTTCCTTATAGAAATTTATAGTTTGTCAGGATAAGGAGGTTCCATCATAGGAAACGGGGCAAAGAGCATATGAAGACGATGGTGCTCCAATAGGGACGACTCTTTTCCTTCGATGTGAGGCCATGAAGGCAGATGGAGAAGAGAAGATCACCAAAGGAGAAAGAAAACACCACAAACAGGTTGTCTAGCTATCTAGGTCGAGGTGGAAGGGGTAAGGGAGGCTAAATGAGGGTTGGGAGATGAAGGTGGAACCTAGGGTTGGAGAACTAGAGCATTAGAGCTTGGGATATGTAACATCCAAAATTTGTGAATAAAATAAGTTTAAGGTCCTTAGTGCAAATTTTCCACTTCTATTTTTCAAGATCCATATAATTTATGTAAATGATCAAATATAATGAAATATTCCATCCTACTTTGAATTTTAGTTCAAAATATAACTCACCAAGAAAAAGATAATTCATTTTAATTCATATATATTGAGATATTGACATTTTTTATTTGAATGAAGAAAAGGTAGATAGAACCTATGGTAGAAATTTGAGCTCAATTGGACCTTGTTTGATCCCTCTAATGAATTCATAAACTTTCAATATAGTTTGAACCCTAAATGACCTGTTAATTGAATAAATATATCCGATTTCAAAAGATTTGCTTCCTATTTCAATGTCACACGGAGCATTATTCTTTTTTTTGCCCAAAGTCTGTGGTCACGCGTGCCTGTTTTATGTCGAATCTCTCCCAACCGTCAGATTTGCATCGTGGGGCCATGGACTCGTCTCCTACCTTGAGTAGGAGACTGAGAACAGGCAGGCTACGTGCATTTTCTTCTCCGAACCCAATCTGTCCCCACAATGTCTCGATTTCTACGTTCTCTTCACCAATGAATTTGGGATCTTCATGCAATCTTAACCATCCCAGGTTCGAGGGGACTCTGTGCCCTAACTAAGAAATGCCCAATAGGGCTAGAACTCCTCCCTCCGCCAACTTTTTACAGAGGAATCTCCAGCCAACCAAACCTATATATAAGGGGTTGTAAATGATTGCAAGGCTTAGATAAGCCCTCCTCTTGTGCCAATTTCTCATCCTTTACCTCAAGGCGCCTCGAAGAACTCATTTTTATCTCCGACAAACACTTCATGAGGCCGGTCCCCTTTGCCGCCTACTGTTAAATTTGGCAACAAGGTAAGCCTCTCTGGACCTTCACTTTGTTTTCCTTTGTTCCGATTTGTCTCGCGAGTTCCCTGATCACTATAACCTACAGCTCACCTCCAGGCCCTTGCCAATGTTTATGCCCTGGGCACATGGTGGCTTTTTGACAATGAAAATTGTACCTTTGTCTTTAGCGCTTCTTGGACTATCGTCTTGTGAAGCTTGTTCATGATTTATCACCCTTTTGTGTGCTGATCCCTTATCCATTGTTCTTGCTCTGTTGTGCCATGGAGACACATCTATTGTGAACTACTGACCACCACGAGACCCACAGATGGTCTCGTTGAGTTCCTACAACGATGCAGATGAGCACACGCTAGTTTGTTCATTTTCTTTTTCAGTTAACCGTGCTTTGAACCGTCTTGGCTCTCCCTGCTAGCCGACCATGGTCCTACCTAGATTTGGTGCTCCAGTGTGTGCTTGACACCAAGTCGTAGGTGAACGACTGTGCCAGGATGCAAGAAACTTGATGACCGCCTCAATCTCATGCGTACGGTGTTGGTTCTCAGTGTGGACGAAGGAATCGGAAACCTCAGAGCTCCATGGATTGGCTGTCAAAGCAGTAAGTGAAGGAGAAGATGGGAAAGGGTGATTTTACCCCTCTACCCTAGTTTCGTAGATAGTGTGATTTTTCGAATGAGGGTAAATTAGGGTTTTTCATATTTTTTCGTGTGTTTGGCTGACTGGGAAAGTTGGCCCTTGTGGGTGACTCTAAATGGCCCAACTATCCAAGGGCCCCTACGGCAACCAAATAATTACACATGTGGCTTTTCCCAAAACTATGATTGGTCAGTTCTTTGAAATATCACACTAAATCAACCGCTCATTAGAGAAATAAAAAAAATATGTTTTGGAAAGGTTTTTCGATGGAGAACACGATTTTCAGGTTTTTAAACCCTAATTTCACAATATGTGACCATGATTTCCTAGAAGACTTAAATTAGGGTTTAGGATGGTGTTTAAAGTGATAAATGATATAAAGCATGATTAATTTCAGGAAAATTTGGAGTGACTCAGGATCAGGGAGACTATGTTAGGGATAGCTCCAATAAGGTAAGCGGGTCATGCCATCATACATACGTACCTTGGTTAAACTACATGTTATGTATGCTTTATGATTATGCTTTAAATTCTAAGTTAATGAATGAAATTAAGATTATGATCATGTCTCATATTATATCATTGCATGTTGTTTGTTATATTTATAAAGTCCTATGTTTATCACAGATGATCATTAGTTTAGTGATGATGACCATGTAATGATTAATACATTTAAGAAAGAACCATGTAAATCATGTAATGAGGGAGAAATCCCATTATGTCAAAGATTTAATGTTCAAGGCTATGGTAATATCCACTTTAAGAATCTAGTTATAAGAATTTGATTATGTTTTATATGCTCTCGCCATCATGGACCTCAAGGGGTCGTTATGGGCATTCGTTCCAGTTATGGGCTTTCATAGCCAATCATGGACCTCAGGGTCGTTATGGGCTTTTTAGCCAAACCATGGGCATTCGTGCCAATTATGGGCTATTAAGTGGGAAATCATAGAGTGTGCATATTTTACTTATTCATTTCTTATTTATGTCAAGTAATTAATTTCAAGAATGCTTAAGTTAAATTCATGTCAAGTTTTCCTTTCAAGTCAAGTATATGCTTATTTTCAGTTCTTATAAAATGTACGGTGCCGCTTACTGATGTTGTTGCTTTGTTTCGCATGGTCGTGGGATGAGATGTCTGTAGATCAAGGAGCAAGAGGGAATTGAAGCGAACCTTTAAGTGTAGCTGATTCAAGGGAGACTTTAGCTTGGTGGGGTGCCATCTACCACTCCATAGATTATCTAGTTTAGTTTCAATTTATGCTTTAGATTTGATTATCCTACATGTATTAGGTTTTGAAATAAGATGATATAGTTTATGTCTTTCCCTTTTTATGAACAATGTATGAATCTATTTTGAGTTAATGCATGGTGTTTCATTTATCTTGTTGTATTGATTATCATGTTTTGTGACGTTCCTCTGAGCTGAGCTACCCATGTTATGGACAACATCAGGTTCTAGATGTATTGTTGTCATGTATGTGCTTGGAGGGGCTTTAAAATATGGTATCAGAGCAATGAGTAGATGGCCACTAAGCTAAAGATTCACATGTTCTAACCCTAGGTATAACTTGTTTTTCTAGATGGCTCCTAAGAAGTCTGACAATGAAAAGGATAGGGAAGATGGTGCTAGCTCTTCTAGTGAGGGAAGTGGATCAAGGAGGAACCCTAAGGAAACCCTGGAGGAATTAGTCCAACTACTCACTAATGCCCTAGGACAAGGACAATGTCAACCCATACACCATGGACTTCTTGAAGATCAAGCCTGACTCCTTTGCTGGAGAAGGAGAGGATGATGTCATCACTAAGGGAGAAGAATGGATTATGAGCATGGAGCATTGTTTTCGTGACCTGGACTGCCCTCAAGAGTCTAGGGTTCACTTTGCCACCCACATGATGAAGGGAGCAGCCCATACATGGTGGGAGAACTTCCTCAACTCAAGAGCGGCTGTTGCACCTGCACTCACATGGGAAGGATTTGTTGAAGCCTTCCAAGAGCACTATGTGTCTGAAGCCATGATAGAGAAGAAGGAGCTAGAGTTTGCCAATCTTGCTCAGGTTGGTTACATGACGGTGACCCAATATGACATGAAGTTCAGGATTTTGTAGAATTATGGATATGACTATGGTGAGTGACACAGGACAAAGAAGTTCATCTGAGGACTTAAGCCAGACTTAAGCTTTTCCCTGTCAGGAAGAGGACACAAAACCCTTCAAGCTGCTCTAGATGCAACTTTAGAGCTAGAAGACCACCCAGGAAGGTCTCACCAGAAGGAAGGTCACCGGAAGAACAACCTGTATCAACTTCCCAACAACCATAAGAGGAAGGCACCTGAACCTGCTGCAGAAGTTGAGAGGCCCTTATGCCCAACATGTAAGAAGAACCATGCAGGTCCATGTAGGTATGGTACAACAACATTCTTCTACTGTGGAGAGAATGGACACCACAGGTCGACTTGCCCAAATATGCTAAAGAAGGAGGCAAATCCAAATCAGAATAGAAACCAAGATCCTCCACCTAAGAGGCAAGCTAGGGTCTTTGCCATGGACTTAGAAGATGATGATCAAGGTAACCTTTAATTCATACATTTCCAGTGCTAAATGTTGAATATATTCTTTATAAAAAAGTTATAAAACTTAAGAGGGGATAACTGAAACCCTAGGGTGGGTAGTAGTCTAAGAAAAATTTTGAGGACATAATTTATTTAAGGTGGGTAGAATTGTAACATCCCAAATTTATGAATAAAATAAGTTTAAGGTCCTTAGTTCAAATTTTCCTCTTTTATTTTTCAAGATCCTAAGAATTTATGTAAATTATTAAATATAATGAAATATTCCATCCTACTTCGAATTTTAGTTCAAAATATAACCCACCAAGGAAAAGATAATTCATTTTAATTCATATATATCGAGATAATGACATTTTTTATTTGAATGAAGAAAAGGTAGATAGAACATAAATCTGATAATATAGGAAGATTCTAGACCCTTTAACTAACCTATGCTCAAAATTTGAGTTCAATTGGACCTTATTTGATCCCTCTAATAAATTCAGAAACTTTCAATATAGTTTGAACCCTAAATTACCTTTTAATTGAATAAATAGATTTGATTTCATAAGATTCGCTTCCTATTTCAATGTCACTCAGAGCATTATTCTTTTTTTCCCAAAGTCTATGGTCACACACACCTATTTTATGTCAAATCTCTCCCAATCGTCGAATTTGCATCATGGGGCCATGGACTCGTCTCCTACCTTGAATAGGAGATCGAGAATAGGCAGGCTGCGTGCATTTTCTTCTCCGACCCCAATCTGCCCCATAGTGTCCCAATTTCTACGTTCTCTTCACCAATGAATTGGGGATCTTCATGCAATCTTAACCATCCCAGTTCGAGGAGACTCTGTGCCCTAACTAAAAAATGCCCAATAGGGCTAGAACTCCTCCCGCCGCCATCTTTTTATAGAGGAATCCCCATCCAACCAAACCTATATATACGAGGTTGTAAACAATCACAAGGCTCAAATAAGCACCCCTCTTCTACCAATTTCTCCTCCTATACCTTGAGGCACCCTGACGAACTCATTTTTATCTCCGACGAACACTTCACGAGCTCAGTCCCCTCCACCTCCTATGGTCAAAATTGGCCACCAGGTAAGCCTCTCTGGACATTCACTTTGTTTTCCTTTGGTCCAGTTTGTCTCGTGAGTGCCCCGATCACCATAACCTTTAGCTCGCCTCCAGGCCCTTGCCGGCGTTTATGCCCTGGAAACATGGTGGCTTTTCAATGATGAAAATAGTACCTTTGTCTTCACCGCTTCTTGGACTATCGTCTTGCAAAGCTTGTTCATGATTTATCACCCTTTTGTGTGTCGAGACCTTATCCTTTGTTCTCACTCTTCCATGCCATGGTGGCGCATCTATCGTGAACCACTGACCACCGCGAGACCCACAGATGGTCTCATTGAGTTCCTACAATGATGAGGATGAGCACATGCTAGTTTGTTTGTTTTCATGTTTAGTTTATCGTGCTCTGAACCGTCTTGGCTCTCCCTACTGGCCGGCCATGGTCCTACCTAGAGTTGGTGCTCCAGTGCGTGCCTGACCCCAAGTCATAGGTCAACGACTGTGCCAGGATGCAAGAAATGTAATGGCCACCTCGACCTCATGTGTACGTTGTTGATTCTCAGTGTGGACAAAGGATTCAAAAACCTCAGAGCTCCATGGATTTCCTGTCGAAGCAGAAAGCGAAGTAGAAGATGGGCAAGGGTGATTTTAGCCCCTCGGCCCTAGCTTCATAGATAGTGTGATTTTTTGGACGAGGGTAAATTATGGTTTTTCCATTTTTTTCATGCATCTGGATGACCGAGCGAGTTGGCCCTTGTGGGTGACTCTGATTGGCCCAACAGCCAAGGGGCCCTCTGGCAACCAGATAATTACACACGTGTCTTTTCCCTAAATTGTGATTGGTCAGTTCTTTGAAATATCACAGTAAATCAACCACTCATTGGAAAAATATAAGAAAATACGTTTTGGAAAGATTTATTGATGGAGAACATGATTTTTAGATTTTCAACCCTAATTCGACAATATCTAACCATGATTTCCTAGAAGACTTAAATTAGGGTTTAGGATGGTGTTTAAAGTGATAAATGATATAAAGCATGATTAATTTCAGGAAAATTAGGAGTGACTCAGGATCAGGGATACTAAGTTAGGGATTGCTCCAAGTCGGTCATGCCATCATACATACGTACATTGGTTGAACTGCATGTTATGTAGGCTTTATGATTATGCTTTAAATTCCAAGTTAATGAATGAAATTAAGATTATAATCATGTCTCATATTATATCATTGCATGTTGTTTGTTATATTCATAAAGTCCTATGTTTATCATAGATGATCATTAGTTTTGTGATTATGACCATGTAATGATTAAGACATTTAAGAAAGAACCATGTAAATCATGTAATGAAGGAGAAATCTCATTATGTCAAAGATTTAATGTTCAAGGTTATGGTAATGTTCACTTTAAGAATTAGGTTATAAAAATTGGATTAAGTTTTATATGCTCTCACCATCATGGACCTCAAAGGGTCATTATGGGCATTCGTGCCAGTTATGGGCTTTCATAGCCAATCATGGACCTCAGGGTCTTTATGGGATTTTTAGCCAAATCATGGGCATTCGTGCCAATTATGGGCTCTTAAGTGGGAATATCAAAGAGAGTGCATATTTTACTTATTCATTTTTATTTATGTCAAGTAACTAATTTCAAGAATTCTGAAGTTAAATTCATGTCAACTTTTCCTTTCAAGTCAAGTATATGCTTATTTTCAATTCTTATAAAATGTATGGTGTCGCTTACTGATGTTGTTGCTTTGTTTCGCATGGTCGTGGGACGAGATGTCCCTAGATCAAGGAGCAGGAGGGAATTGAAGTGAGCCTTCAAATGTACTAATTCAAGGGAGACTTTAGCTTGGTGGGGTGCCATCTACCACTCCACAGATTATCTAGTTTAGTTTCAGTTTATGCTTTAGATTTTCTTAGCCTACATGTATTAGGTTTTGAAATAAGATGAGATAGTTTATGTATTTCCCTTTTTATGAACAATGTATGAATCTATTTTGAGATAATGCATGGTGTTTCATTTATCTTGTTGTAATGAGTATCATGTTTTGTGACGTTCCTCCGAGCAGATTTACCCATGTTATGGACAACATCGGGTTTGCTTCCAATGTCATGTATGTACTTGGAGGGGCGTTACAGGATAGGTCAATTTTTCTCAAGTTGAGAGGGATAAAAATCGGTTGATACCCTATTTTAATTTGGTACAGTTACCTTATCGGTCAAGTTCTGTGTGTTGGAAACTCGACGGAACAAGCAAGTCAATTAAGTTATCATATGGCGATCGCTCGAGTTGTTAGCAAGACAAACTCGACCAAATGGTCAACCAGGCCAAGACTTAGAAATTCATATCCAACCCTAATGGGTGCTATATTAATATAGTTTTCTACCCTACCATATGTTTTAGACATATTGAGGCAATTTCACTCATCATATGGTACTATTTTTCTATAAAATTTTCGTTTGCAAAAAATACCCAAAACAAGCGAAACAAGGCATGACAACATGTCAACTATTGCACTTAGCAAGTAAGAGATGATCAGTTTTAAGCAAGAAACATATAGCTAAGTGAAAAACTAGCTAGAATGGATGTCAATATCACCAAGAGAAGTTATAAACAATTTGGATCTAATAAAAGTAAATTTCTCTCTAGCTAGAATTTTAGTGAAAATGTTGTAGCTGATTCTGCGTGTCCACTAGTGTGATATAATATCCTTCTTGGCAATGTGGTCACGAAGAAAGTTGTAAAGAAGTGAAACCACCTTTCTACTAAAAAATTGAAGAATAAAACCTCCAATCCAAACACACCCAAAAAGGTATGATGGAGTGGGTGTAAAATTTTCAAATTTTATTACTGGTATTCACAACAACCACAGTATAGCAGCAGAATAAAACATGACTATATTCAATTTATTTAAACAAGGTAACATCTTAAATTTACATGTAAGGTACATCATAAGGATGCATGTAGAGGGAAATCTAAACCACCTCAAGATTGTCTCCAAGCTTTAACTTCTCAATATGAGTCGATGTCTTTATGCCATGTCCACCATATCCTTCACTTAGGGTTGGAAGCATACCCTAGCAAGAAGAGAAAAATAGAAGATATCAGCAAAGGCTGGTGTGTGCATACTAAAAAGTGAAATTAAGCAATATATGGAATAAAGGGAAACAAATTATGAAGGCTTCCCATGGAAAAGAAAAGTACCACCCAAGTGGGTATCAAGAGAATTGATCCACAATAAAAGAGATACTTGCCATTAATTCAACATATAAAAGTGGTTCCACATAAGCACATATGAAATTGGGGCACATAACCCATAGTCCATAAACATCATCCTACATACATGTGAGATAAACATAGCCCTAGAACAATATAAATAAAAATGGCGGCCAAGCCTCATAAACTTGAAATTTTGATAGAGATTGGCACATACCCAAACTCCCAATATATATAAATGTGGGCCAAACCTCATAAATTTGATACCCGGGTATGGGGAGTATAACCGCCATCCTAAAAGCATAAAGGGCACATAACCCAAAACTAATGCAATTACACTACTTTAGTGTTACTTAATCACATAGCATGTTAAATGTAGAGGCAAGTAGAATGTATAGTCATATTATACAAACTAGTCACCACATAAATGACCAACATATACATGCACCTCATAAGTGGGTAAAAGACATCACATGTCATCATATAGAGTTCCATCAGGTACAAAGCATATGAAAAGATTCCAAGAGAATATCCATGATCACAATATCAGTTACAAGTAAGATACTTCACATGAAGCATAATTTCAAAAGAAAAAGACATTGTGTATAAGCTCATATCCATAGGACCAAGAGAATGACAAAGAAACATAGGCTAATTGCTTAGAAGAATAATCAGGGATGCAAACATACCTCAACTTCAGAGTCTACTCTGTCCAAAACCAAGTCTAGGTCCAAGCCTAGGCCTTTAAAGAACCTATGATGCATATTTGTGGAATTAGGGTTAGGTTTCCATTAGTTATTCAAAACCCTAAGAATTGCCTTTTTATTATTAGTGGATTAGGTTATGAAAACCATGCCATGTTTTAGATTATATTTTTCTAATTCAAAGCATATTTTATTATATTTTTCTGACTGATAAATTATTAGTTATGAATTTTACAAGTTATTATATGATTAGGAAATTCCACTTAAATCACATATTTATAACATTAGATTCAGGAAACAAAATAGCACCATAAGATAGCTCTAATCTTCTGAATCCAACAACTATTTATTTGTAATTTTTGGGCAAAGAAAAAATTAGTTATCAATTTTACAAAACTAACCAATCAGAATCCAAGGAAAAACCAACTCACCATTTGATTAGAGAGAAATAAAGAGAGAGAGCTTAGTTGGCCCACTCTCAGGAAGCTACCTAATCCAGGCCCACTGCCACGAGGTACAAACTTGCCAAACTGAGAGAAAACATATACAAGGCGAAAAACCCTAAGTACCCCAGAGAGAGAAAAGGAAAGGGAGAAGAGAGAAATGGCAAAATGGTAAAAAGACGTCGGGTTATCTTCCCCAATCAGCAGGGTGCCATGATCGCAAGCTACAGTTTGTGAGGCTTGGGCGGAAATTGGAGGGAAACCAAACTGAGCAATCGTAAGCCAAATTACAAAGCCGGAAATCACGCCAAGGGTCTAAGGACACTTACCCCAAAAAGAATCGGTGAACGGAGAAGCCATCACCTCACGGGAGTCACCGCAAAGTAGGAGGAAGAAACCTTTCAGCGGCAACACAAGACAATTCTTGGGTGAAATTGAAGGAAGGGAAAGGTTGTACGAGGTCAAACAGTGGTAGAGGTTCGCATACTTATAGGCGCGATCCCATTCTAAGGCCTCGACAAAAGTGGCTTCAAGAGGTCATGCCACAAGATTAGGGAAAATCAAAATACTCCACGATAGATCCCAAATAAACCGTGATTAGGGGTGGATTTATATTTAGAGTTCAATGATGAAGAAATCTCACAAAAAGGTTAAGAATCGGGGAAAAGTTCCTCAAAAAACCAGCCCCACTAGTACTGTTCCTGCACGTCCATCCTACTCGAGGTAGGAGATGGGTTCCATGCCGTTAGACCGAGATCAGACATTCCAGATCCAAGCTGAAATCAGGAAAATAAATAGAAGTTGTGTGACACATTAAATCCAATCCGACTAAAGTGATACTCACATTTATTTCTCACTTTCTCTTACTTATTTTATGGGCACAAACGAATCCCAAGTTAGATGAAATTTTGCACGGAGTCTAATGAAAACATGTAGATTTCGAATATGAAATTGGATTTGTCTTTTGAGAACTTTTGGTGTGTTACATAAATCAAATCTTATATTCTCTTTCCTCCTTCGTTATTGGCATTAGGATTAACCAAATTTGATGAAACTTGACCCACAAGTCATATTTAATGTGTTGGATACGAATTTGCCATAAATTTTACATATTGGAGTTGTTTGTATTTTTTTTAATATTATGATGGTTTTACACACTTTCTCTCTCCTGATTTCACCTATTCATCTTCCATATTGAATGAAAATTCACCCAAAGGCTATATTTATTATGTATTTTATGAATCTAAGATTATTTTCCTCTTTTGGAGTCATTTAATATTTTATTTGATATCTTGGGTAAAACTTAGATCTTTTCTATCCTAAATGAATTAAATTAATTATTACTATATGAATAAAGTGAAACTTGATTCCCAAGGTAATTGGGACCCAAGGAGCACGATTTTTTAACTTAGATTTCACTTTTGGGACTTCTTTTTATGAGATATGTCATATGGCCCATTAGTGTCCCATTATCTTAATTACTTATTTAATTAGGTTCTTTAAGGTGATTTTACATGTTTTAGCTCACTGTGATCATTCTAAACATCTTTTAAGTCTAACCTATAACGTTGTTTGGTCAAACCCAAAAGATCAAAGCTCTAGGGTTGGTTCTAGATCTGGTATGTTACATCACTCCACCCCTTAAAATGATTTCGTCCTCCAAATCTATTGATCCATACATCAACAACCAACTACTCTCCACCCCTTAAAAAGTTCTACCCAACAAGTCATTCTAAACAACTTTTTAGAGATACCCACATCTCTAAGTTGTGAAATTTTTAGAGATTTATGTTTCTCATGTATCCAACTATGAGTCACCATCTAGGGTTGAGTTTTAGGTCCTTGTGCCTCTAACCTATCCACCCTACATGACAACCAAAAGTCATAGGGCGGGTCAACTATTCCTTTATATACATCCTAGTCACAAAAACTAGGGTTAGATTCTAAACAACTAATTCTATGGTTTCTCTTAATTGTGACTTAGTTCAAGAAAACATCGACTAACCAGAGAAATTGTTTGTACATATAGTAGTATAAAGAAAATAATATTTTTTTGTTGATGAAATACTTTGCGAGGCAAAACCAACATGTCGGTATGAAATCAATACGATAACCTAGTCACAATATTTCCATGTTAAGGTCTTCTTAACCTATTACTTCCTCATAACTTAATGTCATCCTCAAACCAAACCTTTTTCATAAAAAGATCATCATTGATGAAATCTAGGATGAGCATCTCACCTAGAGGTAACTACCCAAGTCAAGGGTTCTATAGGGATACAAAATTGAAATAGTCAGATTCCGACTACCATGGGCTCTAATAGTATGTTGTAAAGAAGTGAAACCACCTCTCTACTAAAAATTTGAAGAATAAAACCTCCAATCCAAACACACCCAAAAAGGTATGATGGAGTGGGTATAAATTTTCAAATCTTAAACTTACATGTAACGTACATCATAAGGATCCATGTAGAGGGAAATCCAAACCACGTCAAGATTGTCTCCAAGCTTTAACTTCTCAATTTAAGTCAATGTCTTTATCCCATGTCCACCATATACTTCACCTAGGGTTGGAAGCATACTGTAATGACCCCACCTCCCAGTAACCCCCAATTAAGGGAGACCAAAAGGTTAGAGCCGTTATCCCAATTTCCAAATGAAAGGTTTGACAAATAATCTATAATAATTATCAAATTCTACTAAACTAAACTGAAAGGTTGTAATCAAATAAAACTTTGCATACCTTTTTCAAAACATGGATGTCTACTGCTATCCACATCTGGAGTCTATTCTAACTAATCCTCCTTTGTACTTTAGTTCTTATTTAATTCCACATATGCCACTTTACTGTTTTTCGTTTTCAATCTTGCACCTAAAACGCCGACAAACAAAACGTCGGTTAACATATCAGAATATGGCGGTATGTGTGGATAACCAAAATTTTGCAAATATGGCTAACAATCTAATTATCACAATCAAGTTAATTAACAAGCCAATTAACACTTTTCAGTATGACATTCTCCACCACTCTTTCCCTAATCCTGGCATACCCACCTTAGGATTTCTCTTTTACCAATGACTTAAGGCCACCTTCTCAATCCCGAGTTTGGTGCATGGGGTCACCCTTCATAGTGCCCGTTAGTCATCTTATAAATACCACCTTCTCAATCTCGAGCTTGGTGTCTGGGGTCGCCACTCATGGTGCCCATTGGTCTTCCCTCCTGGGCTTGACCTTTTGGCATCATCCATCAGGGTGGCATGTTGATGTGCGAATACACACTTATTTTACAATTGTGATAATCATAGTGACTTTATAATTTGCAAGTATGAACATCCAACTGATAAGTTGAATTCAATGAGAGGAATCATCTGGGAAACCATTCGGGAAACTAATGCGATTAACCATAATTAACCACATACCTGTCAAGCTGACTTGATTGCAGAAATAATTCAACCAATTAAGAAACCAAGCAAGCACACACCAAGTTGATCCTGAAATATGCATCCAATTTTCCTATCATTGATCATGCCATCAAGATCTATTAAACCTAGCTCGCTTCCTAGGGTTTCTAGTCCACTTTTAAGGTTTCTATTGCAATTAGGGTTCCTCTTCATTATACTATTTTAAACCCTAATTATCTCATCATTTCTTCACAAAAGATATTAAGGTTATCTTTTAACAATACATAACCCTAATTTTAGAAAAAGCACAATTAAGTCCATTAAACATCTTTTACATTAAAGCTACCATTTTTATCCTTTTAGTTCATGACAAGATCATTATACCCATTTATCATCAATTCATAGTTCATTATGGTCTAATTCACATATGAACTCTATTTGTCATTAATTCTACCTTTATCCATTAGAAAACCCTAATTACTACATTAAGGGTATTTATCCACAATTAGGAACTTTTATACTTGAAATAGCTTAGAATTATCATATCCCAACTTTATTCATGATTTTGAATAATTAAAACAGTTATGCGTCACATTTACTAATATTAGGGTTTCAAGGCCCATTAAAGCATATTTATGCACATGAATTTCTAAATTAAACCAATTATGTGCAAAGTTCATCCTTTTTATTCTAAATATACCTTTTTACAATTAACAGGTTAATATCAACTTTAATCATCCATTAAACCCTACTAAATACATTAATCATCTCCAAATAGGGTTTCTTAATCTTTAATTCATTAAATTTGATAACTTACGCTACTTTTCAAATAGCAAGAGGAATTAGCCTCTAAAACCATTTTCAATGAATTCTTCTCATTTTTCTAAGAAATGTTTATATTTTATGTGTATCCATCCGAACTACCGATATTTAAATATGATTTTTGCAAGATATTACTTACCAGAGCCAATCAGAGGGTACCATGTGTCCCCTTTCCATGCAACGTGACTTGTATGTTTGGAAATATAACAGAATGACAACTCTACCCTTGCTTAATTGGTCGACATTGTGTAGCACAGAGGGGCAAAAGCATCAAAAGTGCCTGGTTCATCTTCTTCCTCGCGACTCCTGCTTGATCGCCTACTGCAGCCATCTGTGATCCACTTCTCCCCTCCCATATGGCTCGAGGGTCGCCTCTCATGGCCGTCCCAGCCTCGCTGCACCTTGGCGCACACAAGGCGCCCCCAAGCCATGACCAATATGGCCGTTCTTGAGTGAAAATAACCCACGGTTGCTACCGCGCCTGCTGCAGATTTGCAGACCTACGGAAGGAGCTGCTCAAAGACAGGGGCGTGGGTGTGATATCCGATCCATCCTAGGTTGTCGTGGAGGCTTCCTACCCCCATCAAGATCTCAAAACAAACCTCCGTTGCTCTAGGGATATATCCCTACTCTCAACTAGGGTTTCCACAAGGAGGAGAGTGTGGGATCTCTCTCTCTCTCCTGGACTCGAACTAGGGATCTACCCTTTATATAAGGGTGGGTATCCACGCCCTAAGATGACCATCTATGGGTCAACTAGTTCTATTCCCAATAGGAACCCAAGTTCTTTCATTAGGAAGCAAGATTCTCTCTCCTAATTACCTCTTTAATATTCTTTATTCTTTATATATTAGGAATTCTAAAATTTCCTCTTTCATTCTCTTTGTACTTGCCTTTTAATCCATTGGCCATGAAATTATATTTTCTTTTAGTAGAAAATACTTCCTTTTTATCAATACCACAAAATTCATTAATAATGTATCACATTATCCTCTCATTTTGCATTATTGGTATTTTCTCTTTCTTTCTTCTCCATTGGGGCTTCTTGGACCCCAAGAAACTCTAAGATTTCGAAATTTCTTTTTAAGGATACTTATTATCCTTCTAGATGCATCTCTATTCATTATTTCTCATTATCTTGTTTATTTCTTATTAAAATATCTCTTTTTGAGGATTTCTCATTATCTTTCTTTTTATTTTCCTCATTGGCATTCCATTTATCATTAGGAATCCTTTGGGTACGAAAATCCATAAAGGGTAACTCAATTATACCTATTTCCACTTATTTTCCACATTTTATCATTGTTTTCAATTTCTTTATTAATCAAGAAATATTTAATTGATCTTTTCTTTTCTTATTGCATTCTCTTTGCAAATTTGGACTCCTTGGAACCCAAGGAACCCAAGAGGCATGAAATCCACCTTTGGATTATATTCTTTTGCCTTCTAGAGGTTTCTATATTTTTCTTTTCTCCATTTCTTATTAATAATGGAGTTCCTTTTGTCTTTTCCTTGGTATTGGGCCCAATAGCCAATAACGCCCACAAAACAACTAACAAGGCTATTATACATGAAACTCATCTATTCAAAACAAATTATATTATTATTTGTTCCAATATCTTTAATATGAGAAATTACATTTCTCACCAAATGAACCCAAAAGTTGGGGTTGTAACATCCTTCCCCTCTTATAGGAATTTTTCCCTCAAAATTCCCTCAAGCAAACAAACAAATAGGATAAGCCTTTCTTATGTCCATTAGGGCTCCCAAGTGGATTCACCCTTTCCATGGTGCTTCCCAAGAACCTTCATCATCTCATAGAACGTCGAGATGGACATTGGTCTTCCAGAGAACTCAGATCCCTCTGGTGAATCCTGCTGCCTCCACCCTATGGGATTGGTGAAAACCCAACTTCTTGAGACTTGATATCGGATGACAAGATTCTTCAAGTTGTTCTCGATATCTTCGTCACAGATACCCTGAACATTCCAACTCATGATCTTCATTGGGCAACTTCGTCAAGTGTCGATGATCAAAGGGAAGAGCCTTGAGTAAAGTAAAATCATCAAAAATGAAGATGGTCGAGTGTTGGTGAAAGATTTAATATCATGAACCAATGGAGAAACTACTTTCATAAACTTTTAAATGGAGTTATTTTGAATAATGTAAGAGACTCATGTGACATGAATAGAAGAGATATCATTTACACATGAAGAGTTTCATTGTTCAAGGTCATACAGACTAGACATTATTCCATGCATGGAAGAGTATGGGGATTGAAGGATTTATATGGTTAAAAAAATTATTTAATTAGATTATGAAGACTAAGAAGATTTTGAATAAGTGGATATTTAGTATTATATTCCCTATCTACAAAAAATGATGTTTAGAGCTACAAAAACTATATAGGTATCATGTTGATGAGTCATATTGTGAGGTTTTGGGAGAGGATTATTGAGTAAAAACTAAGCAATGTAAAATGTAGATATCAGACAACCAATATGGGTTCATGCCTGAAAGATCAACAATATATGCTATATTTTTGATAAAGATCTTATGGAGAAGAATAGAGCAAGCAAAAGATATCTTCATATTTTTTTTATTAATTTTTAAAATTCTTATGATTGAGTACTCAGGGAAGTGTTTGGATAGTTTTGGAGGAAAACAATGTTTCAATCTAATACATTGATTTCACTAACAACACGCATGATAGCTTAACTACAATTATTAAGAATATTGGAGGATAGATGCCAAAATTTCCTATCATAGTTTGGGTACATCAAGGATCACTGCTCAACCCATATATGTTCATTCTTGTTATGGATGAGTTGAAAATACATTTTTAGGATGATATTCCTTGGTGCATGTTATTCGTTGATGATATTGTATTGACAAATGAAACTAAATGTGGATTGAATGATAAAGTTGAACTTTCAAGAAATGCATTAGAATCAAATGGATTGATGTTAATAGGAAAAAATATGAATGTATGTATTGTAATTTTAGCCCATCTAGAATTATGAATGGTGAAGCCAAGTTGGACGGAGTGAATGTACAAAAATGTGAAAGTTTACATCGGTTATATTATTCAAATAGGTGAGCATGTTCAAAAAAGATGGTTTTCACATAATAAATGCATGATGGTTAAAATGGAGGAGTGCAACTAGAGTAATATGTGATGGGAAGATCCCCCTCAAATGAAAAGTAAGATTCATACATTACCCAGATAACTAAGCATGATATATGGGAGTCAATGGTGGGTGATGAAGAAATTGTGTCTCAACAAGATGAATGCGGAAAAGTTCATACTATGAGATGGATGTGTGGGACGACAAGAAAAGAGTGGTTGATAAATGAGTATATCAAGAAAGTGGGAACGACGAACATTGAGGACAAATTGTGCGAGGGCCGACTGAGATGGCATGGATATGTGAAACATAAGCTGACTAAAACACTTGTATGAAGCAATGTGAGTCAACCAAAATTAAAAAATAAGAGGTAGACCTGAATTAAACTTGGAAGATATTATAAAGAAATATGAGTATATGCATTACAATTTTAGAATATCCAAATTTTTTAATTGTGGAACCAACTTGGACAGAGTCGATGCATCAATATATGACGAATTTTATTATTTGGATTTAATTATTAAGATATATGGGTATGTTCAAGATGATGTTCGTAACATGATCAAGTAGGATGGTTGAAATGGAAGAGTACAACTAGAGTATTATTTGATCAGAAGATCCTTCTCAGATTAAAAGTAAGTATTATAGAATAGCTATACAGCTAACCCTGCTATATGGGAGTGCATATTGGGTGGTGAGAAAATAAAGTCTTAATAGATGAATGTGGGAAAATGTGTATGTTGGGATGGATGTGTGGGAAGACATGAACAAAGTGTTTGATAAATGATCATAAACTAGGTGGGGTGGTGAGTATTAAAAACAAGTTTCATGAGGTCGACTAAAATGGCATAGATATGTGCAATGTAAGTCAAATAAAATGTATATATGAAGCAATGTTGAGTCAACCCCAATTAAAAGAAGAAGACACACACCTAAATTAACATGGGAACAACTTACAAAGATATATTTTGAATCTTAACATATTCATCATAATATGATCCGCACGAAAACTTATTGGAATCAAAATGGACCATGTAACTGACTCCATCATTGTTGTGCTTGAAACTTAGGTGATTATGATGTATGTTATAACAAAATGTACACATTATAACACATACTAATAGTTTAGGAGAACACATAATGCATGATTTATTGCAAGGATTTTCTCATCCTCTCTGCTCTCTTGGAAATAGAGTTTGATGTAGGCTTTAATCCAGAAAAAGATCCAGTGCTGACAGGGATTTTTGTCAGCACGTTATCACAATAATCCCAACCGCAAAAACAGCATCGTTCGGGCATCTTTGGAGCATATTACAATAAGTGACTCAGATTCACGCTGGGGTATTTTTGGGAATAAAAAAGTGCATTCCAGATGGAGCACACTACAAGATAGTGTGTTCTAGCTGGACGCACCAAAATAGTTTCATCGCATAATTATTTTATATATATTCTTAAGTTTCCAAACAAAGAACTGTTGGTAGTTTACTGGTAAAAATGTTTAAAAAATCAAAAATTGAGATTAAAGGAACAATGATGAAGAATAAAGGACTAAGGGAAAAGTTAAGCAGGCGTACTAAGAAAAGGGGACATACTAGATATGGGTTGTTAAATCCACCTATTATACATAATGAGTTATGCTATATGGAGCAAAAATGACACTTGGGATCCTTTTTGTTCTCTTGTGTGTATGAAAGAAAAACTATATTACATATTTTCAAAAAATAATAAAAATAGATGGAGTTTGATATGTATTGAGCCCACTATCAATCCAATGTGCGTAGTTTGGTTTTAAATGTGCCTGATTTGGCCTTGAGCCTAATTTGAACTTGAATGCACACAATTTGGACTTGAAAGCACCAGTTCAGACATGATTGTGCCTAGTTAGTGTTGTAATGCGCCTACTTATGAGTGCATCATCATCATCACCATCATCATCATCATCTATTGGGAAATATGGCATCAGGTAGGTAGCGGAAAACAAAACTTTTATTGACATGTTTCCCATAAACAAGCAGATTACGTCAATAACTATGCAATGAGAAGGATGGTTTCATGAAGATATACCTGGTCCTAGATCAAGTCCATTGAAAACCCTCATCGATGTAGATGTGCACTCTATCTTGGACAGTGTCTGTGCAACTCCTAATTACATTGGGACTCGTCTGATTGCTCCTCCTAGGATAGCAGACTCTAACAACTACTATAGTGGCTTCTCTGATCTCGTCACAGACTACAAGTTGATGTTGCCCTCCTAATAGCAACTAAAGGACTCCTACCTCTAGAGTAGTCCACAATGACCAACTAGAACTCATGCATCCTGCTAGACCAGGCATGATGGAGTTGTCCCTCCTGTTGGTGTACTAGTCACCAACCTACTCTCCTACAACAATGATCTCAGTTGTTTCTCTCCCTCGACTTTTCCTCCCTAGTCGGGTAGGACTTACCTGGGCTCTCTTTGTTACCAGCACTAGAGAGGACAATGTTTGTCATAGAAATTGATTGTCAATTATCTGTGTTGTGATCTAGGAAGCCACAATACCTCCTCTATTTATAGGTGGGGTTTGGGTACAGGGTTACCAGTCTGTGCAGGCATGGAAGGGACTGTAAGATCTTGAATTTTTGCAACTATTCACAAAATCTAGCAACCTATGACATCCTAGATGGTCATCTGGAAACCCGAACGGTCATCTGGCTTGCCAGACAGTCATTTGGCACAGCCCAAATATCCATTTCCCAGTTGTACACGAATTTGGTAACTCAATTCCCATCAATGTTGGACATTGATTTCCTTGCACAACAAGTAATGTACAAGAGAAACAAATAGGGAAATGTCTATAACCTTCCCTTGATTGAAATAGACCATCTCGCTCATGCAAGACGGCCAACTTGGTCACCCAAACAGTCATTTATTGACCCTGAGTCCAGCCAGCCAGTTGGCTCGGTTCACTTCTTAGCCAATTTCAACTCAAAACAACCCCGACTCTCTAGATGCCCACCTCATCTCATGAGAAGGCCGTTTGGTACTCTCCGGATTCCCGTCTCAACACTTGATATGGTTGTTTGGCAGTGTTTTCAGGTTGATTGCTACTTGAATCAATTATCTAAATATTTAAGCAATCAATTCAATTTCATTCAAGATTCAACTCCTCTTCTATTGGAGTTCTATGTGTGTGACCCTATAGGTCCCATATTACATTGATAGTGAATGTTCATAACACCTTATGACATCACAAGCAATGAGTGATGCCTAGTAATGCATCATTGCTACCCAAGAAAATTGAAAGTTGGAGAACAACTTCAATCTACAATCTATGTATGGTATTATAGTGTTTGTATAGTTCCTTTATCACTAATATCCAGATTGAACTATAGGCATGGAGCAATCACCCTCATTATTATTCAATCTTGTTCCTTGAACTAGAGTAGATTGTCTAAGATATATGTGATAACACCCATTTTATGGCTGCTAGAGCTTATATTTTACTATCAAAACAACTTCCAAACCTAACTTCCTCTACATTTTATCTTATTTTGTTGAAAAGAAATAATGCCAGCTATGCCCCTGATAACATTTCCTATATTTTGTAGAGTTCCTCATATTTTTTCACAAAAAGAGTGTTAATGGGCCCTTCAGGCCCATCAGCAATGAAGCACATGTCCCGACCCAGTTGCACGCGAGGCGACACACCCCTTTACCTATCACAGTCACTGCTCGATATGACAGCAACCCGACGCAGGTGTGCTGTAACGACCCCACCTCCCAGTAACCCCCAATTAAGGGAGACTAAGAGGTCAGAGTCGTTATCCCAATTTCCGGATCAAAGGTTCAACAAATAATCAATAATAATTATCAAATTCTACCAAACTAAACTGAAAGGCTGTAATAAAAATTAACTTTTCATACCTTTTTCAAAAACTTGGATATCTACTTTTATCCACATTTGGAGTCTATTCTAACTAATCCTCCTTTGCACTTTAATTCTCATTTAATTCCACATATGCCACTTTATTGTTTGTTCTTTTCACTTGTACCTAAAACGCCAAAAAACAAAATGTCGGTCAGCATAAAGCTGGTATGTGGGGGAAACAATAATTGTGCAATTATGATAACAATGTAATCAGCCAATTATCATTTAACAGCCAAGATTACGTCTTAAGCAATACTACTCAATCCTTACCTATCCCCTATCTCTGTGCTATCCCTACAGTGGACTTGGATACTACCTCTCTCTATGGTAGATCCTTACCCCCATGGCCCTACCTCACAGGTAGGGTTATGGAGTCACATGGCCCTACCCGAAGGTAGCCCAATTCCTGACTCAAGGTGACTTGATGGACCTACCCCATTGGTAGCCATGTACTAAGTCATACAATGACCCGATGGACCTACCCCATAGGTAGCCATGTACTAGGTCAAACTATTAAGCTACGAAGGGGACTAGGATCTGAGCTAGTAGGCACATATCTTAAGTGATAGTCATATCCACATTATAGTTTTTATGAATTAAATTCATCCAACAGTTTAATTCAAGTCATCGAGGAAAACTTCAGAAAACCTCAAAAAACTTATTTGAGATATTCATAAGTGTAACCACATACTGTCAGGAAGATTTGAGACATAATCAACCAAGAAGGGAAATCCAATCAAGCAAGTACAAGAATCCTGAAATCACATCCAATTCCTTTTTATCAAAATCTATTCAAAAAATCTTGCTACTTAAGGTTTCTATTCCTTTTTAGGATTTCTACCTCTTTTAGGGTTTACTTTGCAATTAGGGTTTTTACTTTATTTTACTCTTTTAAACCCTAATTTCTCATCTATCCTTCATGAAATTTATTAAGGTTACCTTTTAACAACATATAACCTTAATTTCAGAAATAGCACAATTAATCATCAATTAAGTCCATTAAGACTCTTTTACATTAAAGCTACCATTTTTATCCTTTTAATCCATGACAAGATCATTATGCTCATTTATCATCAATTCATAGTTCATTATGGTCTAATTCACATATGAATTCTAATTGTCATTAATTCTACCTTTCTCCATTAGAAAAACCCAATTACTACATTAAGGGTATTTATCCACAATTAGGAACTTTTATACTCGCAATTTCGTAGAATTATCATATCTCAACTTTATTTATGACTTTGAATAATTCAAACCATTATGAGTCACATTTACTAATATTAGGGTTTCAAGGCCCATTAAAGAATATTTATGCATAGGAAAACTCGAAATTAAACTAATTATGTGCAAAGTTCATCCTTTTTTATCTTAATGTACCTTTTACCATTAACATGTTAATATCAACTTTTATCATCCATTAAACCCTACCAAACACATGAATCATCTCAAAATTGGGTTCCTTAATCTTTAATTCATTAAAGTTGATAACTTACACTGCTTTTAGAATAGAAAGGGGAATTATCTTCTAAATATTTTTTTATTGGATTCCCCTCATTTTTCTGAGCAAGATTCATAATTATACATACCAATTCGAGTTATAGATCTTTTTCTATGATTAATTTATCATAACTGTATCTGGACCAATAACAGGACGCCACATCAGCAAGTAAATTTACCTCATATTATTTCTTGATTCGAGCGGAAAAGACTCCTCCACCATTGGGTTTTGCACGCAGGCAGAGGGACATTAGAGTCATTTGACTCTAATTCTCCTTGTACCTCACGTAGGGCGTCACCGACTCCCTTCCTTGCGCATGAGGATGTATGTTGTTGTCCCCCGATAGGGTGGCTTCTCCACAGGCACTCATGTCCAGTAGGACCGCTTTGGCTAGGTGAGGAACTCCCTCGGATCGGCCCAGCATCTCCTTCATAGGCCTGCCCTAGTTGGCATGGTTGTCTGCAACTCGTGGTTCCGTAGTGTTGCAGCAGCGATCCGCAGTGTTGCTCCCATTCTGCGTGACCTTGATTCCGTGTTTTGCACTCTTCCAGCGCTGCTCGAGCACCACCCTCTCCTAGAGGACGGTGCCACCTTCAGAACGATGTCCCTCCATCATCAGCTCGCAGCGTCTAGGTCCTCCACTCGCACATGCGCTGACGGTGCTACAGCTTGATCCAGCGTTTCCGCCCAACGTCGCGGCTCCAATGCCAAGGGCGCCATGGTGGCATGCTACTCCTCGCTGCTCCCCCCCTTTCAACACACACTAAGAGCAGGCACCAACTTCCATGGCGGAAAAATTATGTTGCTGGAAGGTTTCTCCTAAGTCCCTAGGGTTTGGCACACCGTTTCTACGGTGAAGATGCCTCCCCTTATATAGGTAGGGGACCTGGTGTTCATGCATCCCTAGCAGGGACGAAAAAGGAAAATATGCTATTATCACATTCCTTCTTTGACTACAAGACAACGATATGCATGTACAAAGAAAACTCATGATGCTTTAGGAAATTCTACCCCTTTCTCATGGAAATTGACAAAACTCACAATATTCATTGTCTTTCTAAAAGTACTTTAAGATATCTTCTTTGTTTTATAATTGACACCATCTACTATTATGGAAATACAAAGAATAATCTTAATAAAGAATATATTCCTTCTTTTTTTCTATTTCTTCCATTAAAGATTACATATAAATGAAATTTATTCAATTGTGGCCATTAATGCCACTTTCTAGAGTTTTCCATGTATTTCTCATAATTATATTGCTTAATATTCATTATCTTGTATCCTTTTTCTATTATTTGGACTTTTCCTCCTTTCTTCTCTTTTCTATCCATTAATGGATTTATCAAATAATAGGAATCACAAAATTCCTTTCAAAAGGGGAGATTTTGCAAAGAAATCCCTTCTTTGAAGCAAAGCATGCAACATTTCAATTAAGTCCAAATTCATAAAATCAATATATTTCAATTATGAAAACACATGAAAAATTGGAATTGTAACATCCTTCCCCTCTTATAAGAATTTTGTCCTCAAAATTCCATCAAGCAAACAAACATATTAGGATAAGACTTTTTCCATATCCATCATTGGCCCCTATGTGGCTTTGCCCTATCCATGGCGCTTCCAAAGAACCTTTATCATCACATATTCCTTTCTCTGAGTTCTTTCACATTGAAATCTATAAGCCTCATAGGTGACTCAGGTCATTTCAGCCTCCCTTGGGGCTCACTAGGTTCATTGCTCCGCACATGGTCCAGGTACCTCACATAGTGCTCTAAATTGGACACATGGAACTCATCACATAATACTTTATCCTGAGGGGTAAGGTCAAACTCATCCTTCTCCACCAAACCATGTCAAAAGAACCCATGCATCGGGGACTCAAATCTCTTAGCTATAACTTAGAGGGGTCGGATTTTCATGTCACATTTTCCCCCACGGTGAACTGCATGTCAGTCTACTTTGCATCATCTTACAACTCATGTCGTCCATGGCCCCTTTCATCCATTGCACGATCAAAGCGACTTCATCTGCACACACTAAGGTCTTTTCTTGACCTTCGCGAGGTCCCTTCACGAACATCATCTTAATGAAGTGGTGACCGACACAACCTCCTTTGCAGAGCTTCTTTACATCCTAATACTGGCTATAATGGTTATCATCACATCTTACAAAGGACAAAAACTGTCTCTATGTATCACCCTGAATGAGCACACATGCTCTCATCAGACGCTCTAGTCTGGATCATACTAACCATTAGTTACGGGTGATAAATTGTACTAACATCGAGTTCTTCGTGTATCTACTCCCACCTTATGGAAGTGTACATTTAGGTTATACGTAAGAACCTTTGAACTCGCATCATAGTGTAGTTGAACCATCTCTCTCATGTGTAGTTCAACCAGATCTGTCCCTTGAAAGTACTCTTTCTTTCTCATGTCATCTAGGTAAGGAGATCTACCATAACCCATATTGCATCTTGACCTTCCTTGGTCTAGGGGAGACTCACAACATCCATAGTGATGAACTCCCATTCCCTCTTAGGGATCTTTCATCCTCTATATCGATACACTGGGTTACTGGTGTTCGTCCTTCACCTCCTAGCTTGCATGGCAACATACCCCATGCATCTTTATCTTAGGCATTCCAAGTACTACCGTCACTTATTATCTCGGTAGTACCATGATATATGGTGATCATGATCTCCTGTATGTCATGATTCCTCAAGATCAGTTCTTGAGAAACCCTAAACCACTCTAGTTGGGGTTTCATCACCCTTTTTTTTCAAAGAAGTGCATTTGAGGTCCTACAACCATTGCATCAAGGCCTAAGCTGACTAACCAAACAACCATTAACTTGATCTACCAATATTGTTACATCTGAGTGTTAGCCAAACTTATCTCTTTTTTCCAACTGGGGGTTATCCTAACAACCTCTTTTAGCCTCCATCTAAACTAGGCCGCTACATCTTACCCAGAGCATCCATTACCACTTCACCTCCTTAGGTGTAAGGTAATGTTGAAGACATACACCTCCAGGTATTCCACTTATTATCTCATCTCAGCTCTAAGTCTATCTTCATCAAGAAAACTCTGAGCTTATTCTCTTGGTTTTCAAACTCAACCTCATAGCTTATGATAAAAACATCCTCATAAGATGACTACCTTATAACTCTTAGTGTTTTTAAACCATCCATGTATCATTCACTCCATAAGGGCATGTTATCATCTCTGTCTTCATACCTCGTAGCAACATTCCAACTCACATCATTTTTATCCTTGGTGTATGGCATGTGTATTGTCCTATCTCTCACTCCCATAACAAGAGGAAATAAGCATTTGGTTGCAGTCCAAATATAGAGTTCTTCATGTTCCAAGAGTAGAGATGGTACATCCCCCCTTGCCAGTACACCTTTAAATCTAAGTTGAAACGTGCCACATATGTCTCTACATCACAAATATCTCGATATCAAAGCTACTTTCATGGAAAACTGGTCTCGAACCTACTTGGGTCCACACACAATCCCTGGTCATCTCCTCTAGGTCTATAGGGTTCCGACACTTTTGGGGTCTTCCATCTTCCCTCTTGCATCCAAAGAGTGCCCTACTCATCTGTCCTTTGGGTCCCATCAGTTCATGAAGGCGATGAATCTTCTAACCCATGGCCCTCAAACAATGATAGTTGTTACCTCCTGATCCTATGGTCATGGGCAAATAGGGAATTAGGCAACTCCTACTTCCATCGGTCTTATCCCTACCTGACCCTAGGATAGACTTAGAATTCTATTATAGTACATGTCCAACTTAGAACCTTACCCCAAGCCTTCATCATCATCTCTCTCTGCAATCATGGGCTATCTTTCATCCTTTCATAGGGGTCATGGTGACCTGCCTACCTTGGTTAGGCCCCATACCGGTTACCTCCATGGTAACACATCCACATGCACTTAGAGATGGATATCTATTGGTCTACAGTTTCATTCACATACTATGTACTTTTCACTTAACTTCTCAAGATCCTATGAGACCTCTTTGTCCTACAAAAGGGTCCCTCTCCCAGGATGGGAGGAAACTATATCTTGATAACGAAGGTCACAAACATCCTTATGTTTAGGGTTTACATCCACATGAGCATGCTTAACCCTATCAAACTACTAAGGCACTAGCAGACCTCCTACTAACCCATGCTAGTTCACACTTGCCTTCATCCTTAACATTGGACCAAGAACAAACCTTCACATGTCACCAACTTAGGTGTGAGGGGTTCATCAAACATACCTTAAACTTAAGGGGTTTCCCTTTCCTCTAAACATGAGGAGTACCATTCTCGAATATATAAAAACTCAAATCTCATCATGAGCATCAAGTACACCACTTCCCCTCTTAGGCCTAGGAACCCTAGGTTCACTTTTTGGGTGTCCAACTGCATGCTCAACCTCTTAACCACGAACCAAACATGTACAAGGTATGACATGCACTTCTTGCCATCCTTCTATATGTACAACACTTAAGAGTGGAGTCCTCCTCAAGGACAACCAACAAGGTATAAGGCCTCACAACTTGTTATTGAACCTCTTCAGGATCTAAGGGACTCTTCTTCCTTACTTAGAAGGTAAACACCTATACCATATGGACAGAGGTACCAACAGTCGCATCCTCTCTCTAGGGTTTGGTTCCTCACAAGGCAACCAATATATCATCAGCCTCCAGGGATCATGCATGAGGTGACCGCAACCATCCACTTGGGTCGCATCATCCTCAACTCCCCATTGTTCCTCATATCTCGAAATCTAAGCTTCCGACCTTCTTGCTTGGGTCCTGATCTCACTCTCCAGAGCTAACCCTACAAATAGCCTTACTACTATAGGTCCTTTCTCCATGAAGGTGGATCAAGCTCACAAGCATACCCCTACCTGGGTGAAGCCTATGTTCAACTTATGTTTGCTCAAGATTATCCATATCTCTTCTGCTTATCTCATAAGCTATCCATCATACTCTCCTGGCCAGGGTTTTGACCTACCGCCTGCACTACTTGACGTACTCTGGGTGCATACTATGACATGCTCATATAAGCTCATGGGGTTTCCATATGTTCTTCACCCTCATGATTGAAGGAGCTATCCTTCACTCTAACATGCATGACCTTCCCAGGGTTGGGTCTCCAAGGGTACTAGGTCATCCAACCTTTCATGGCTCATATAGGAATCCAAAGGCATGTCCACCCCCACACCAGGTCTACCATGACATCTAACTCGTCGTGTCATTTCTCTTTCTAACCACCACTTAGGGTTAGGGTTAGCATCATCCTCAGAGGATGTGCCAGGTCTTTACTTATAATGGAGGTCTATACCTCCAAGACTAACTATCTTTACTTATCCTCCTGATAAGAAGTTCTAGCCTCAGGTCTCTCATGAGGGCATGACAACTTATGTCATACGACCTAAGCATATATATATTCTTTTATGCTTAATCTATTAAGCTTATGTCCACGACATCTTATTTACATGCTTTTTATTAATTTGGTGGAGGATTCCTTAAACCTTATCAACCTTACCCATACCTCAAGAGGGTGAGGAAAGAGAGAAAACCCTAGTCCTTATAATCCTTAACAGCATTTGAGTTGAGAAGGGATGAACAAGATGAGAATGTCCTAATGGTATCTTATTTCGAGTCAAATCCTGAGACATTGGCCAGGCAGTCACACTAATCCAGGAGTCCTCATATTCCGACTAGCGGTGCGGAGGAAAATATTGCCAGCCCCCGAACGTGATCCTTTTCTAGACACCTCTGTCTTTCGGAAAATCCTCTAATAACTCCCTTGGGTTCTATAGAGTTTGTAAAATTAAATAATTATTAAAGATTAAATGAGGAACCTATGCTCTAATACCAAATGTAACGACACCGCCTCCCATTAACCCCCAATTATGGGAGACTAAGAGGTCAGAGCCGTTATCCCAATTTCTGGATCAAAGTTTCAACAAATAATCAATATTAATTATCAAATTCTACCAAACTAAACTGAAAGGCTGTAATAAAAATTAACTTTTCATACCTTTTTCAAAAACTTGGATATCTACTTTTATCCACATCTGGAGTCTATTCTAACTAATCCTCCTTTTCACTTTAATTCTCATTTAATTCCACATATGCCACTTTATTGTTTGTTCTTTTCACTTGTACCTAAAACGCCGACAAACAAAATGTCGGTCAGCATAAAGTTGGTATGTGGGGGAAACAATAATTGTGCAATTATGATAACAATGTAATCAGTCAATTATCATTTAACAGCCAAGATTACATCTTAAGCATTACTACTCAATCCTTACCTATCCCCTATCTCTGTGTTATCCTTCCAGTGGACTTGGATGCTACCTCTCTCTATGGTAGATCCTTACCCCATGGCCCTACCTCATAGGTAGCCAATACTTAGGGTTATGGAGTTGCATGGCCCTACTCGAAGTTAGCCTAATCCCTGACTCAAGGTGACTTGATGGACCTACCCCATTGGTAGCCAATGACCTGATGGACCTACCCCATAGGTAGCCATGTACTAGGTCAAACTATTAAGCCACAGAGGGGACTAGGATCTGAGCTAGTAGGCACATATCTTAAGTGATAGTCATATCCACATTATAGTTTGTATGAATTAAATACATCCAACAGTTTAATTCAAGTCATCGAGGAAAACTTTGGAAAATCTCGAAAAACTAATTCGAGATATTCATAAGCGTAACCACAGACTTGTCAGGCAGATTTGAGACAGAATCAACCAAGAAGGGAAATCCAATCAAGCAAGTACAAGAATCATGAAATCACATCCAATTCCTTTTTATCAAAATCTATTCAAACCATCTTGCTACTTAAGGTTTCTATTCCTTTTTAGGATTTCTACCTCTTTTAGGGTTTACTTTGCAATTAGGGTTTTTACTTCATTTTACTCTTTTAAACCCTAATTTCTCATCTATCCTTCACAAAAGTTATTAAGGTTACCTTTTAACAACATATAACCTTAATTTCAGAAATAGCACAATTAATCATCAATTGAGTCCATTAAGCCTCTTTTACATTAAAGATACCATTTTTATCCTTTTAATCCATGACAAGATCATTATGCTCATTTATCATCAATTCATATTTCATTATGGTCTAATTCACATATGAATTCTAATTGTCATTAATTCTACCTTTATCCATTAGAAAACCCCAATTACTACATTAAGGGTATTTATCCACAATTAGGAACTTTTATACTCATAATAGCTTAGAATTATCATATCTCAACTTTATTCACGACTTTGAAAAATTAAAACCATTATGAGTCACATTTACTAATATTAGGGTTTCAAGGCCCATTAAAGCATATTTATGCACCGGAAAACTCTAAATTAAACTAATTATGTGCAAAGTTCATCCTTTTTTATCTTAATGCACCTTTTTACCATTAATAGGTTAATATCAACTTTTATCATCCATTAAACCCTACTAAACACATTAATCATCTAAAAACAGGTTTTCTTAATCTTTAATTCATTAAAGTTGATAACTTACACTACTTTTCGAATAGCAAGGGGAATTAGCTTCTAAATTCATTTTTATTGGATTCCCTTTATTTTTCTGAGCAAGATTCATATATGATACTTACCAATCCGAGTTATAGATCTTTTTCTATGATTAATTTATCATAACTATATCTAGACCAATAACAAGACGCCACATCAGCAAGTAAATTTACCTCATATTATTTCTTGATTCGAGCGGAAAAGACTCCTCCACCCTTGCATCTTGCATGTAGGTAGAGGGGCATTAGAGTCATTTGACTCTAAATCTCCTTGCACCTCACGTAGGGCATCACCGACTCCCTTCCTTGCGCACGAGGACATACGTCGTTGTCCCCCGACGGGGTGGCTTCTCCACAGGCACTCATGTGCAGTAGGACCGCTACGGATAGGTGAGGAACTCCCTCGATTTGGCCCAGCATAAACTTCACAGGCCTGCCCTAGTTGGCATGGTTGTCTACAACTCGTGTTTCCGCAGTGTTGCAGCAGCGATCCGCAGTGTTGCTCCCGTTCTGCGCGACCTTGATTCTGTGTTTCACACTCTTCCAGCGCTGCTCGAGCACCACCCTCTCCTAGAGGCTGGCTCCACCTTTAGAATGATGCCCCTCCATCATCAGCTCACAGCGTCTAGGTCCTCCACTCGCACATGTGCTGACGGCGCTGCACCTTGATCCAGCGTTTCCGCCCGACGTCGCAGCTGCAATGCCGAGGGTGCCAAGGTGGCATGCTACTCCTCGCTGCTCCCCCCCCCTTTCAACATGCACTAAGAGCAGGCACCAACTACCATGGTGGCAGAATTCTGTTGCTGGAGAACCAACTATCATGTCGGTAGAATTATGTTGCTGGAAGGTTGCTCCTAAATCCCTAGGGTTTGGCACACCGTTTCTACGGTGAAGATGCCTCCCCTTATATAGGTAGGGGACACGGGGTTCATGCATCCCTAGCAGGGATGAAAAAGGAAAATATGCTATTATAACATTCCTTCTTTGACTACAAGACAACGATATGCATGTACAAAGAAAACTCACGATGCTTTAGGAAACATCCACCCTTTTCTCATGGAAATTGACAAAACTGACAATATTCATTATCTTTCCGAAAGTACTTCAAGATATCTTCTTTGTTTTATAATTGACACCATCTACTATTATGGAAATACAAAGAATAATCTTAATAAAGAATATATTCCTTCTTTTTTTCTATTTCTTCCATTAAAGATTACATATAAACGAAATTTATTCAATTGTGGCCATTAATGCCACTTTCTAGAGTTTTCCATGTATTTCTCATAATTATATTGCTTAATATTCATTATCTTGTATCCTTTTTCTATTATTTGGACTTTTCCTCCTTTCTTCTCTTTTCTATCCATTAATGGATTTATCTAATAATAGGAATCATGAAATTCCTATCAAAAGGGGAGATTTTGCAAAGAAATCCCTTCTTTGAAGAAAAGCATGCAACCTTTCAATTAAGTCCAAATTCATAAAAGCAATACATTTCAATTATGAAAACACATGCAAAATTGGGGTTGTAACATGTGCCACACGGGAGCCTTGACCGCTGCAACTCTTTACCCGACAGGGTGCCTTACACGTAACGGTTCGCCCAGCCGACGATGTCCATTACACGATACAGCTACCCCTCGATGCAGCAGCCCGCCAAGATCCTTACTCCGCCATGACTAATGGCCTGACATGCGTGTCGGGCAACAAACGTGTCGGCCCCACCGAAGTCGTGAGAGCGGTGTCAGATGGAGGACATGTGGCCCAATAAGAGCCGCAACTCCCACCAGCCTACTACCTATAAATAGCTACTACAAGCCTACGATGGGACAAGATGAACCCTACAAGAGCCAACTCTTAGAGCACAGGAGCTAGTCCGTCGAGTTCTAGAGTCTGTCAGGCGATTCTAGGTGAGCACACCCCCATCCCGAGAGGGATGGGAGGAGTTCACTTAGAACCTGACCTGGTAGCAGCAAGCAGCACGACATGACCCTCAAGGCTTCTTCAACATGTCGGGTCCCTACCTGGGCTTCAACCCAAGATGGCTCACCCACTTATACCCGACACGAGGAACCCGAGAACCCTAATATAATTCTAACCTGATATGTGTTTTATCCTGACACGATACTTAACCCGATATGGTCTCCACCCATCACGACTGTTGTCCGACAGGGCTGGCAGCCCGACACAACCATATCGGGTAGAGATTCCTTTCCTGATACGCCCCTTTACCCGTCACGGTTCACAACCCGACATGGTCGTATCCCGATAGGGCTCCTACCTGGTACCGGGTTAACGTTACCTTAGGTGTTTACTATTATGTATTTCGATCTCCTAAATCAAGGAGATCGATACCTATCTTCCCTTTTACAACACTTTACTTTCATTTTACCACTTCATTGTAACTAAACCTTTTTATCTCTTTATGATTATTGGAATCTATGGAGTTATCTCATATTGTTCCGTGTATGGCTTCTTTTTGTGGGATGATTCCTTTATAACATCTTAGTTATAGTCTCTTCTTTATGGATCACGCTTTTGACTAGCTATCGAATCGTGTTTCTTGTTTTGACTCCTTTGAGAGAGGGATGTCGTAAACTCTAGAACTTGGTCTGATTTGGGTGTACGAGAGTACCCAGGATCAGGGTTGCCCCAGCCTATATGTCCGCTCTGGTCCACGCTGGTACCCTTGAGAGAGGGAACTCAGAGCATGGCTAGTTGGTGTCTTCTTTGAGAGAAGAAGGCGCAGGATGTAGACCATTGCCGCTTGTTACAATTAGGTTTCCATCCTTCATGCTTTACTCTAATAATAATTTTATGTCCTTGGTTTCCAATATACAAAACCCCTATAAAAATTGCTTAACCCAAAACTTTAATTATTCTGATAACTCCTTTTGGATATAGGTTTTTAATTTCATTCTTTATTATTCTATCTCAAACTTTGTCCTTCGACTTTTCGATGTGCTTAGACAAGTAAAACTTTAGTTCCGAAGCACTATTCTGCCAATCCTTGTATTCAACCACAAACTACTTTGACCATGTGCTAGTTGCAATAGTCTTAAACATTCGGGTATTATAAATTTCTAATGTTTGATGACCTAGACATGTCTCCATTTTTGAACCCACGTTTAAGGCTTGTTAACTTTTTGGTGTCGTTGTCGGGGATCAACAACAAATATTGTTCTATGAACTCAGGATTTACTTGCACTTTACCAAAAACCTTGTATGTATATGCATATAACGTTGTGAATATTTACTACACATGATTTATACAACACACTCACACCTTCACACTTTTCTTTCTTTTTAGGTACTTCTTTACCACTTCAGACCTCCCCTGTTTCTTACAAGCCATGGCTAAGCAAACTCCTGAGGCTCGATCCCAGTGTTCTTTTGTCCAAGTCAGGTCAAATGAAGAAAGGAATCTGGTAGTGGACCAACCACTCAATGTTGCCAATTTTGAGTTAAAGTTCGCTTTCCTCCAGTTGCTGCAGCACAACCAGTTTGGAGGGAATACCATTAAAGAAAACCCATACAACCACCTTACAACGTTCAAAAGGACTTGCAAGACTTTTAAGATCAACAGAGTCCCAATATCCCACATCTACACCCAGTGCTTTCCCTTCTCTCTAAGAGACAAAGCTTTGGAGTGGTATACAAGTCTACAAGATGGAAGCCTCCCCAATTGGGAACATCTAACCAATGCATTTATCACCAAGTTCTTCCCTATAGAATGAATGATCAAATGCCAAAACAAGATAACAAGGTACTCGTAGAAAGTTTCAGAGAATCTACATGAGACCTGGGAGAGGTTTCAAGGCTATTAGAGGGAGTGCCCACACCATGGTTTTTCTGAGCCCAAACTGATCACTACTTTCTATAATGGGTTGTGCGCTGGACAAAGGAAATCCCTGAATGCTGCAGCTGGCAGCAATTTCTTGGGACTCAGTGCTCAAAGCGCCAGAGAGATTATAGACAATATGGCCATGAACCAGAAAGATAATGAGTATGATAGAGAGTCAATGAGCCACACCAATCCTGGAGAATCGAAGGTGATGGAGGCACTAGCAGAAAAATTGGACAAGACAGTGATTGACGTCCAAACCTTGAAGGAGCAGGGATTTAAGGGAAAGGTCTGGCAAGAGGTAGTGAGAAGTTGCGTCACTTGTGGGGAGCCCGACCACCTTTCTGACTTCTGTCCACACACAACTTCTCAAGGTGAACCATATGAAGATAGTACATAGAATGTAAGCTACGTCCAGTATCGGCACCCCCATCACCCTGGTTTTTCATACAGGAACACCAGCGTGGCTGAAAATTCTCACCAGCTGGTGGGCAGAACTTTTTTGAGAGGACCGCCAAATCAGCAACTCCAAATAGTGTTCCCGTAGTAGAGAAGTTTCTAGTAGAACCAGCCATAGTGACCGTCGATGATGACAGAGTTGAGATCTTTTGCTAAGAAGCAAAATGATATGAATGAAAAGCTGCATAAAAGCTCCATGGACAGCACAGCCTTACTCAAGTTGATGCAACAATATATGGGAGGCTTTTCTGCTCAGATAGGAGAGCTCCAACAACACAACAAGCAGATTGACCAGCAGCTGGCAAGCTTAGCCCAGAGTATCAATCACCAAGTAGGGTGTTTCCCCTCCAGTACCGAGGCAAATTTGTGTGGGAATGAAACCATAAAGATGACTATTTTAAGGTTAGGAACACTGGTGTAGCCAGCTATTGAAAAGAGAGCAACAGTGGCGACAACACCAGTTGAGGATATTAGCCCTGAGGAATCGGGAGAAATACCCACAAAGTCGGAGAATGTGATGAAAGAAAGAGTCGACGACGTCCCTTTTGAGGAGCGTCCGGAAAGGTATGCACCTCGCCTACCTTTCCCGCACAAGTTGGTAAAGGCACAATTGAAGAAGAGGTACGAGAAGTTCATGACGGAAGTAAAGAAGTTGCACCTCAAAATCCCATTCTTGGATGCTATCAAGGACATGCCCACATACGCAAAGTTCCTGAAAGACTTGATCTCGAGAAAGAAAAGAGGCGAAGACGTTGAAACTGTGAAACTAGCACAAATGTCCAGTTCTTTTGTCAAGACAAGTATGCCTTCTAAGAAGAAAGATCATGGGGCTTTTGTCATCCCCTTTCAGGTTGGGGACAACATAACCCGCAAAGGTCTGGTGGACCTGGGAGCAAGTATCAACTTAATGCCCTTGTCCCTTGCAAAGAGGTTAGGACTCACTGATATGGTGAGCACCAATATGAGAATATAGCTTGTGGATCACACCTTCACCAAACCATTTGGAGTGGTCAAAGATGTGCCCATTAGATTTGGGCAGTTCTTTATACCCTGTGATATCGTTTTGATCGACACTATGGAAGATCCTAACTGCCCCATTATCTTTGGGCGACCCTTCCTTGCAACTGGCCGAGCACTCATTGATGTGGAAGCAGGTATGATAACAATTAGAGTTGGAAGAGAGCACATCGACTTCAACATCTATGATTGTATGAAAGCCCCCTCATTCTTTGAGTCATCCTATTTCGTTGAAAGCTATCAGCAGCTCTACAATGAGGTAAGGGAAGAAAAAGCTATGGTAGACCCATTGATGCACGCCTTAGCTGGCGAAACACAAGTGGTCGAGGGTCCGGAAGTGAAGGAGCTGCTCGCGTTTCAAGAAGTCGAAGATCTGTCTGAACCAGAAGACCATGTAACGCCCGGGCCCACTGCCCAAGGCTCTAGTAGAGTTTCAGGAATGACGACTGGCCCCACAGACCACCACTAGCCTTAACTGCACACTTTGTCCACACTGACGCGCAAGCCAGGATCAACTTCCCGACTGGTCACCCATCCTAGTACTACTCCATGCTGAGCACGCTTAACTATGGAGTTCTTTAGAGATGGGCTCCCTGAAAAGGAGGTGCACCTTGGTGATATGGGTAGTCCAATCATTCCTTATAAGATCATTTTATCCGAGGCCTCAAATCCTGGGACGTTACAATCTCCCGCACTTAGGCTCTTGACGTCCTCGTCAAGGTTCAACTATATGTCCTCATAATCTGACCCCATTTCAGTGCAGACCCACAATGGCCCATGGACACCCAGCTCCCGTCCACGGTTACCAACACAAGGGTGGCTCCATCTCATCTCTATGGATAGCCCTTTCCAACTTGCCTAGACCGCACGGCTCAAGAATGGCATGCCACATGCCCATGTGGGCCCCACCTACTGGAGGGGTTATGGCTCTGATACCATTTATAACGCCCGGGCCCACTGCCCAAGGCTCTAGTAGAGTTTCAGGAATGACGACTGGCCCCACAGACCACCACTAGCCTTAACTGCGCACTATGTCCACACTGACGCGCAAGCCAGGATCAACTTCCCGACTGGTCACCCATCCTAGTACTACTCCATGCTGAGCACGCTTAACTATGGAGTTCTTTAGAGATGGGCTCCCTGAAAAGGAGGTGCACCTTGGTGATATGGGTAGTCCAATCATTCCTTATAAGATCATTTTATCCGAGGCCTCAAATCCTGGGACGTTACAGACCCAGTCGAGACAGTGATGTATGTTGCCCTACGAAGTGATCCTTCCAAAGAACAAGAAGAGAAGACCCTGGAAAAGTTGAAGGTTCTTCCAATAGGTTTGGAATACCATTTCCTAGACAAAGAAAGGATGAATCCAGTCATCATCAACTCAGAGATGACTGACAGTCAGAAAGAACAACTTCTTGAGGAGTTGAAGCTACAGAGAAAAGCCCTAGGTTACTCGATTGGAGACCTATGGGGGATCAGCCCTTCTCTGTGTATGCACAGGATCCACCTGGAAGAAAATTCCAAGCCTTACGCCAAGCCGCAATGAAAGTTGAACGAGAAGCTGAGAGAGGTGGTCAGCAAGGAGGTTGTGAAACTTTGTGATGCAGGAATCATTTACACCATTAGCGACAACACATGGGTGAGTCCCATTCAGGTTGTTCCAAAGAAGGGAGGCATAATGTTGATTAAGGGAGATAATCGAGTTGAGGTGGCCACTAAAACCGTCACCGGTTGGCAGATGTGTATAGATTATCGAAAGCTCAACACCGCCACTCGCAAGGACCACTTCCCTCTCCTATTTATCGACCAGATGCTTAAGCACCTGGCCCACCACTCTTACTTTTGCTGGTTGGATGGGTATTCGGGGTTCTATCAGATCCCCATTCACCTGGACGACCATGAGAAGACTACCTTCACGTGCATCTATGGAACGTTTGCTTTTAGAAGAATGCCCTTTGGCCTCTGCAATGCACCCACAACTTTTCAGTGGTGCATGAACGCCATTTTCACATACTTCCTGGAAGATAAGATGGAAGTCTTCATGGATGACTTCAGTGTTTATGGCAGCTCTTTTGATGATTTCTTAAATAACTTATCTTTGGTAATGAGCATATGTGTGGAATAGAGTCTCACCCTTTATTGGGATAAATGCCATTTTATGGTATAGGAAGGGATAGTTCTGGGACATAAGGTGTCCAGTAAAGGCGTTGAAGGTTACTAATCTAAGGTGGAGGCGATATCAAAGCTTCCTCCACCCTCGTCTATAACAGGAGTCAGAAGTTTTTTTGGGACATGTCGGTTACTACTGGAGGTTTATCAAGGACTTCTCGAAGATTGTGAAGCCCCTATCAAATTTGTTGATGAAGGACGTGAAATTTGATTTCACAGTGAGTGCCTGACATCATTCTCCACTTTGAAGGATGATTTGGTCTCTGCACCCATTCTCCAGTCCCCCGATTGGAATCTTCCCTTAAAGCTAATTTGTGATGCTAGTGATTTTACCATAGGTGCAGTGCTTGGGAAAAAGAAAGATAAGAAGCATCATGTGATCTTCTATGCCAGTAAGACGCTAGATGAAGCGCAAATGAATTACACCACCACCGAGAAAGAAATGCTAGCAATTGTCTATGCATTTGATATGTTTCAATCTTACCTTGTGGGTTCTAAAGTGGTCGTTCACACCGACCACAGAGCAATCAAGTATTTGATTCAAAAGAAAGACGTTAAGCCTAGATTGTTACGTTGGGTATTGCTGTTACAGGAGTTTGATCACAAGATAATAGACAAAAAAGGTTATGAGAACATGGTCGCCAACCACCTTTCAAGGATCAGGGTGGAGGATGATCGCCCACTGTTGATAAATGAAAGTTATGCAGATGAGGCAATATATGTTGCCCAGATGGCCAATCCTGAAGGGCCATGGTATGTTGATTTTTGTTACTATCTGGCATGTATACAACAACCCCCAGAAATGTCTTATAATTAGAAGAAGAAGTTCTTCTCCGATCTGAAGAACTATTCCTGGGACGATCCTCTTTTGTTCATGTGTTACGCTGATGGCCTATACAGGAGGTGTATACCCAAAGATGAAGCCTAAAAGATCTTATTTGAGTGCCATTCCTCCCCCTATGGAGGGCATCTGGGTGTTGAGAGAACTGCGACCAAGGTTCTCCAGTCCGTCTTTTATTGGCCCACTCTCTTCAAGGATGCTCACACCTTTGTCAAAACCTACAACGAGTGTCAAAAAATCGGGAACATCTCCCATAGGAATGAGATGCCCATGACAGAATGGATTGAAGTGGAAATCTTCGACATTTGGGGGATAGACTACATGGGACCTTTCCCTTCATCGTACGGTTTCAAGTACATTATTGTTGTGGTGGATTACATCTCCAAGTGGGTAGAAGCCATACCCACCACCACCTGTGATGCTAAGGCAGTTATAAAACTCTTCACTAAGATCATCTTCCCAAGGTTTGGAGTTCCAATAACAGTTATCAGTGATGGTGGAGCTCACTTTGCTGAGAGGCAATTTGAGTCACTTCTGCACAGATATGGCGTTCGACACAAAGTTGCCACACCATACCATCCATAGACGTTTGGTCAAGTTGAAGTCTTTAACCGGCAAATCAAGCAGATCCTGGAGAAAATAGTCAGGAAGTCACAAAAAGACTGGTCAGCCAAGCTAGACGATGCTCTTTGGGCATACAGAATAGCGTACAAGATGTTGCTCAGTACCACACCTTATCGTCTGATATACAGGAAAGCATGTCATCTCCCTTTTAAGTTGGAGCACAAGGAAGTCTGGGCCATTAAACGTCTCAACATGGATCCATCACTAGCCAGAAAGAAGAGGTTCCTCCAACTCCAAGAACTTGAAGAACTTAGGCTTCAGGCCTACGAAAATTCAAGAATCTACGAGCTGAGGATAAAAGTCTGGCATGATTCCCACCTGCGGAAGAAAGACATCAAGGAAGGTGACAAAGTTTTGTTGTTTAAATCTTCTATTCGACTTTTTCTAAGGAAATTGTAGACTAGGTGGTACGGACCATTCGTGGTAGCAAAGGTGTACCCGTCAGGAATGATGGAGTTATATGATAAAGATGACCCTGCGAAGGTCTTCCCAGTCAATGGACACTGAGTAAAAAGGTTCTTCGAAAATGAAGCTTTCATAAGGAGGTTCGAGTTTCCCCTGAACAAGCTCGGAGCTGCATCTAGTGAAGAAGCATAGCAAGATTTGAAGATGTTGAACTAACAACAGAAACCACAACGCTCCTCGGTAGGTAGTCCGAGTTTTACTTCCCTAGAATAGGATGTTATTTCCTTTTCCTGCAAAGAACATTATGAACACTCTCATTGTAATAATTTCCAAGTTTGTGCCCATGCAACGCGTACAGACTCCTTCATTTTTTGATTCACTGACTTATTTTTATCACCTCGGTGTGTAATACTAGCTGAGGTCGAGGTTCCCACCTAAGCCAGTGATGTTTTACAAACCGAGTGCCTTTTAATTTTTGGTTTTTCATTCTTTTTTAGTTCTCTTTAAGTTCGTTGATAACATGTCGGGCATGCACGATATCTTACCTTTTTTTGCTCAGCATGTCGAGTTTCTTTGATAACGTGTCGCCCAAACCATTTTGGCGTGTATCGCACGACTGCTTCTTCAAGTTTACTCAGTTTTGTAAGGGCCTGACGGGCAAGTAACGCGTCCAGACCATATCGCCCATGAAAAGCCTGTCGGGTCGTCGTGTCGCCCAACCCGTATCGACCAAACACATATCACGTGCCTACAGCTTCGAAGTTAGTCGGCTTCCCAGAGATGTGTCAGGCAAGTATGTCACCCAGCGTGCGTTGGTCGGATTGCACCTGTACCGCGCGACGCGTGTATTGCACACACCTGTGTCACATACGAAGCGTGTCGGGAAAGGCATGTCGGGCCACACCACGTCTTTACCGCCCAACACATCTATCGTGTGACGTACCGCCTTCTCGAAAGCATCACGACGCAACATGATTAGATGGAATTCACCTTGCTTTGAAAGACAATTTGCATGCATGCATGACACGTGTCCCTTTTTACCCTCTTTACCCCACTTGCGGATGGCTATATATAGCAGCTCGAGATTAACCATGTCAGGTTACCAAAATTACCACAACTTTCGCTCCCGTATCGTGCATCCCCCCTGCTATCGTAAACTCCCGTGCAGGTTTCCAACCTATCGATCTTTTGTGTCATGCTCCCAGTCTTCCTACCTGACAAGGTATAAGCCTATGACACCCTACGTATCTCATAACCGTGTGTCATGCAGATCGTGTCTACCATCTTTGTCGCGCACCAACCGTATCGTGTTCTTTCCTGTGTCGGGCAGAACCCTTAACGCATGGTGAGTTTTCCGGCTATCGTGTCAGACTGTGTCCCATTTCCTATCAATTAGTTTTGATTTCGCATGTACCACGTGACACAAGTATCACGCGACACAAAGCGCCGCACGTTTCTGACGGGCATGACATCTATCGCGTGTCAATTATCTTATCGCTTAGAGATGTTATTGTGCTTTCACCCGAGCCGCACAATATGCGTATCGCACGACACATTTATCGTGCATCCTTATCATGCAGACTTAGTTAAATGGAGTTACCCAATACTCCACGAGTGACGCGCGTATCGCTTAGGCCCTATCGCATCCCTTTGTTGTCAACTTTACCATGCATCATTTTCTCTCCTGCCCGATATCAGTTTATTCTGAGTATCATTTAAAGAGCGTATCGATTTTTTCAATATCAGGCACTTGGGTGTCGTGCACTAGAATTACAAAAGGCCTGATCTGTTACCAGTTCTCACGTGTATCGCCCAACCCATATCGGGAGCACCCTTTCTTTTACTAACTCATGGTATCGGGTAAATAAAATTTAGGTCCAACAACTCTTTTTGATTTAATTTCCATATTCAATCATTGCAGAAAATGGCACGCACCAAGCAGATCGTTGTTCAGGTCGACGAACAAGGTCGGAGGATCAACTCCAAAGCCATAGCTGAAGCTACCACTGGGCAGAAATACCCTAACCCAGATATGGATGGGCCCTCTAAGGCTGAGAAGCGGCCCCGAGTCGAGGCCAGCATAGCCCCAGCCACGGTTGTGGAACCTGAAGTTCTTGACCACTCCCCAGGTTGGTTCGTACCGAGAGACAAAGAGCACCAGAGGCGCTACAATGAGTTGGCGGTGAAAATTTACCGCCCAACTCGATTCTACCACCAAGCATCTTTCTGACAGATTGGCGTCTTTGATGGGATAGAAAACGTCCTAGAAGCTGTCGGACTACGGAAAATCTGATTCAGCTTCTCTGCCTCCTACACTGAGCTGATAAAGGAGTTCATCTCCTCCCTCCGCCGAATTCCAAAAACACCAGAACAAACTAAAAGGTACTGTAACGACCCCGCCTCCCGGTAACCCCCACTTAAGGGAGACCAAGAGATCAGAGTCGTTATCTAATAACTCAGATCAAAGGTTCGACAAATAATCAATAACAATTAATAAATTTTATCAACTAAACTGGAAACTGGTATAAAATAAAACTTTGCATACCTTTTTCAAAATTGGGATATCTACATCTATCTGCATCAGGAGTCTACTCTAACTAATCCTCCTTTGTACTTTAACTCTTAATTAATTTCACATATGCCGCTTTACTATTTGTCCTTTTCAAGCTTGTACCTAAAACGCTGATAAACAAAACGTCAATCAGCATATCGGAATATGCCGGTATGTGGGGACAACCAAAAGTTTGCACATATGGATAACAATCTAATTATCACAATCAAGTTAATTAAGAAGACAATTTACACTTTTCAGTATGACATTCTCCACCACTTTTGCCCTAACCCTGGCATACCCACCTTAGGGTTTCTTTCACCAATGACTTAAGGCCACCTTCTCAATCTTGAGCTTGGTGCCTAGGGGTCACCCTTCATAGTTCCCGTTAGTCATTCAATATCATAGGACACCTTCTCATTCCCGAGCTTGGTGCCTGGGGTCACCACTCATAGTGCCCATTGGTCTACCCATCTGGGCCTGACCTTTGGCATCATCCATCAGGGTGGCATGTAGGTGCGAGAATACATACTTCTATTATTGATGTGATAATCATAGTGACTTTACGATTTGCAAGTATGAACATCCAAAGTGATAATTTGCATTCAATGCGGTTAACCATCCGAAAAATCCTCGGGAAACTAAGGCGGTTATTCATAATTAACCACATACCTGTTAGGCTGATCTGAGATAGAATAGTCCAATCAATCAATGACATCCAATCAAGCAAGTACATGAATCCTAAAATTACATTCAATTCATTTTTATCAAAATCTATCCAAACCATCTTTCTACTTAGGGTTTCTATTCCTTTTTAGGATTTCTACCTCTTTTTAGGGTTTACTTTGCAATTAGGGTTTTACTTCACTTTCACTATTTTAAACCCTAATTTTATACAATTACTCACAAACCCTAATTATCTCATCTATTCTTCACAAAAGATATTAAGGTTACCTTTTAGCCACTTATTACCTTGATTTTGGATCAAGGACACAATTAAGTCCATTAAGCCTCCTTTTCATTAAAGCTACCATTTTTATCCTTTTTAATCCATGACAAAGTCGTTACGCTTGTTTATCATCAATTCATAGTTCATTATGGTCTAATACTCATATGAACATTATTTATCATTAATTCCACCTTTTATTCACTAGGAAACCCTAATCTCCACATTAAGTGTATTTAACCATAATTAGGAACTTTAATGCTCAAAATAGCTTATAACCATGAAATCTCAGTTCTATAATTATATTTTCAGATTTAACCCATTAAAACCCATATTTTCCCAAATTACGGTTTCTAAACATAATTATGTGCCTAAAACCCTAAAACAAGCATGAAACTACCTTCTTTCAAAATTAACTCTCCCTTTTATTCTTAATAGGTTAATATTTCTCAGAATTAGGGTTCGAAACCTAATTAATCCAAAAGAGTCATTAATTCCGAGTTCCATATCCAATTAGGGTTCTACCATAACTTATAACATCAAAGGTGATAATTTTGGGTACTTTTTAAATTGTAAGCAATATCAGGTTCCAATAATAATTTTATTGGATTCCTCATGTTTTTCTGATCAATTTTCATGTATAACTTATTTTCATCAGGTCTTCCAATAATTAACTATGAATTTTGTAAATTATCTACCTCTTGGCCAATGGAAGAGCGCCACGTGTCCTTCCTAGTCTCTTTTCCAGCGATTCGACATTTGCCCTTTTTGTCCCTGCTCTCCTTCTCGTGTTCCAGGGGTAAGAGAGACTTTTCTCTCTATTTCCTTCAACCTCGCGACCTGCTACTCGCGAGCCAGCGCCAGCCTCCGGTCAACCTCGTTGTTGACTTTGGGGTCCCATCCACCAGCGAGTAAGCTAGGGGGACAGAAAGTTCCGCCACCACCATCCGAACTTGAAGTGATCTGCAATTGCATGCCCGCAATGTGCCTCTGCTCTCAACTAGCTGCTGAAACTCCGGTGGGTTTACCGGAGAATGAAGGGCATGGTCGGGGTGTCTTGCTCGATTGGAATCGCCAAAGGCTTTGACGGCGTCCTCCGTAGATATCAAGATGGGTTTCATCAATGCGGGTACCCCTAAAAACTCTCCCCTATATATAGGGTTGGTGACAGAGTTTGACATTTTGGGGACTTCCTGGCGAGTCTATGAAACCACCCATAAATCGGGTTTGTTGTCTTCGGAACAGACTCCCGGATTTGGTGGAAAAGTTTCCAAGTTCATCTGTGCACTAAAACATGAGAAAATCACTTGGGAAAATTGATCGTATTGCTCGCCCTTTCCTAATCTGTCTAGGGTAGAAGACAATTGCATTACCCTAAGATTTTGATCCAATGGCTGACGTGCCACACGAGGAACAAAGGAAATTGGTCCAATTAAATTAAATTGTGACATTTATTGATTTCCTCCACACATTAGTAAAACTTCCAAAAATCTTATCTCCCAAACCGTTTACACGTTTGATCCCAAATTTTGAGGGAAGCTTTGTAATAACTTAATCTTTCATTATGCCGAATTTGGACACATTATCTAAAGAAATTGGATCCCTTTCTTTAGTTGCAAGCTATTACTCAATTATGTATATTCCTCACCTATTTTTCTTTTTCCTTTGCTATTAAATTATTTTCTTAGATTCCTTGGACCTCAAGGAACCCTAATATTTCGAAATAATTTTTAATGGATACTCATTATCCTTCTAGAGTCATCTATATCCATTATTTCCCATAATCTTATTTATTCCTCATTAAAATATCTCTTTTTGAGGATTTCTCTTTATTTCTCTTTTATTTTCCTCATTGGTATTTCTTTTATCATTAGGAATCCTTGGGATACGAAATTCCACTAAGGATAACTCAATTACACCTCTTTCCACTTATTTTCCACATTTTATCATTGTTTTCAATTTCTTTCTTAATAAAGAAATTCTTAATTGATCTTTTCTTTTCTTATTGTATTCTCTATGCAACTTTGGACTCCTTGGAACCCAAGGAACCCATGTGGCATGAAATCCACTTTTGGATTAAGTTCTTTTGGCTTCTAAAGGTTTCCACATCTTTCTTTTCTCAATTAATTATTTACTAATTGAATTTTCTTATTATTGGGCCCAATAGCCAATAAAGCCCACAACACAATTATCAAGGCTATTGTTAACGAAATCCATTTATTCAAAACAAATTGTATCATTATTTGTCCAAATATCTTTAATATGAGAAATTACATTTCTCAGCAAATGAACCCAAAATTGGGGTTGTAACATCCTTCCCCTCTTATAAGAATTTTGTCCTCAAAATTCCATCAAGCAAGCAAACAAACAGGATAATCCTTTCTTATGTCCATCAGGGCTCCCATGTGGCTTCACCCTTTCCATGGTGCTTCCCAAGAACCTTCATCATCTCATATTCTTCCATCTGAGTTCTTTCTTACCTTGGCATATCGTACCCTCGTAGGTGACTCAGGACTTTTCAGCCTCTCAAACAGCTGAATAGGTTCAAGACTCAGCACATGGCTTGGGTACTTCACATAGTGCTCTAGATCGGACTCATGGAACACATTATTCATCATGTTATCCTGAGGGGTAAGGCTAAACACGACCTTCTCCACCAATCCATCTCAAATGGACCCATATATCGGGGACTCAGCTTTCTCAATTGTAGCTTAGAGAGGTCGGATTTTCACATTACATACTTTCCTACAGTGAACTGTATGTCAATCTACTTTGCATCAGCTCACGACTCATGACGTCTCTGGGCTCTCTCTCTCTCAGTCATTGCTTGATCAAAGCGACTTCATCTGCACCCACTGTGGTTATTTTCTGACCTTCGCGAGGCCTCCTTCACCAACATCATCTTAATGAAGTGGTGACCAACACAACCTCTTTCTAGAACTTATTTCATCCCGATAAAGGATAAGGTGGTTATCATCACATCTTACAAAGGACAATAGTTGTCTCTATGTATCACCTTGAATGAGCACACATGCTCTCATCAGACCCTCTAGTCTGGATCATACTAACCATTAGCTAGGGTTGATAAACTATTCTATCATCGAGTTCTTCATGTATCTACTTCCACCTCAGGGAAGTGAATCTTATACTCAAAAACTTTTGAACTCGCATAATGGTGTAGTTGAACCATCTCTCTCTTATAAGTAGTTCAACCGGATCTGTCCTGTGACAGTACTCTTTCTTTCTCATGTTATCTAGGTAAGGCGATCTACCATAACCCATATTACATCTTGACCTTCCTTGGTCAAGGGGAGACTTACCACAACTTCCATAGTGGTGAACTCCCACTCCCTCTCGGGGACTCTTTATCCTCTATGTCGAAGCATTAGGTTACTGGTGTTCGTCCTTCACCCACTATCATGCATGGCCACAAGACACATGCATTTTTATCTTAAGCATCCAAAGTGCTATTATCTCTTACTATCCCTGTAGTATCACGGTGTCTGGTGATCTTAAAACCATGATCTCCTGTATGTCACGATTCCTCAAGATCGATTCCTCGGAAACCCTAAACCACTCTCAATAGTTTTTTATTACCTTCCTATCCAAAGAAGTGTATCCAGGGTTCTACAACCATCCGTCTACCACGTCAAGGACTAGGCTGTCTATCAAACAACCACTAATCTTGTTCAACAGATCTCTTTATATTTGAGTGTTAGCCAAACTTATCTCTTTTTCTCAACTTAAGGTTAGCCTAACAACCTCAATTTCTTCTAACTTCCAGCTAAACTAGGCACTATATCTCAACCAGAGCATTCAGTACCACTTCTTATCCTTAGGTGTTAGGTAACATACACCTCCATGTATTATACTTATCATCTCATCTCAAACTCTAAGTTGGTCTTCATCAAGAAGCTCTGAGCTCATCCTCATTGTGATCAAACTCAACCTTGGTTAACTTGCAAATTCCACATAGCTCTTGATAAAACATCCTCATAAGATGACTACACTACTTCTCTTAGTGTTTGTAAACCATCCATGTATTATTCACTCCACCAAGGCATGTTATCATCTTTGTCCTCATACCTTGTAGCAACGTTCCAACTCACATCATCTTTTATCCTTGGTGTATGGCATACATATTGTCCCATCTCTCTCTCTCATAACAAGAGGAAATAAGCATTTGGTGGCCGTCCAAAAACAAAGTTCTTCCTGTTTCAAGAGTAGAAATGATACATCCCACATCGCCAGTACACCTTCAATTCTAAGTTGAAACGTGCAACTTATGTCTCTACATCAGAAGCATCATGATATCAAAGTTACTTCCATGGAAAACTGGTCTCGAACCTACTTGGGTCACCACACAATCCTTGGTCATCTCCTCTAGGTCTATAGGGTGTCGGCACTTCTAGGGTCATCCCTTTTCCTTTATGCATCCAGAGAGTGCCCTACTCATCTGCCCTCTGGGTCCCATGAGTTCATGAAGGTGATCAATCTCCTAACCCATGGCCCTCAGACAATGATAGTTGTCACCTCCCGACCCTATGGTCATGTGCAACTAGGGAATTAGGCAACTCATGCTTCCATCAGTCTTATCCCTACCTGACCCTAGGATAGACTAAGGATTCTGTTATAGTACATGTCCAACTTAGAACCTTACCCAAGCCTACATCATCTCTCTTACTCTGTATTCATGGGCTGACCTTCATCCCTTCATAGGGGTCATGGCGACCTGCCTTCCTTGGTCAGGCCCCATACCAGTTACCTCCATGGTAACACATCCACATGCACTTAGAGATGGATATCTATGGGTCTACATGTTCATTCTCATACCATGTACTTTTCACTTAGCTTCTCAAGATCCTATGAGGCCTCTTTAGGTTACCTCAAAACCAACAAAATTGATTTACACCCTACAAAAGGGTCCCTCTCCCAGGATGGGAGGAAACTACAACTATTGACAACAAGGTCACAACCTAGTCTACAATGACATCTAACTCATCATGTCATTTCTAACCTTCACTTAGGGTTAGGGTTAGCATCATCCTCAGAGGATGTGCTAGGTCTCTACTTTTAAGACTAACTCTCTCTACTCATCCCCCTGATAAGGAGGTCTATCCTCAGGTCTCTCCTGAGGGTAATGACAACTCGTGTCATACGACCTAAGCATGTATCTATTCTTTAGTTTGTGCTTAATCTATTAAGCTTATGTCCATGACATCTTATTTACATGCTTTTCATTAATTTGGTGGAGGATTCCTTAGACCTTATTAACCTTACCCATACCTCAAAAGGGTGAGGATAAGAGAGGAAACCCTAATCCTTAAGGTCCTTAACAGAATTTGAGTTGAGAAGGGATGAACAAGATGAGAGAGTACTAAAGGTATCTTATTTCGAGTCATATCCTAAGACATCGGCCAGACAGTCACACAATCTGGGAGTCCTCGTATTCTGACTAGCGGTGTGGAGGAAAATATTGCCAGCCCTCGTACGTGATCCTTTTCTAGACACCTCAGCCTTTCGGACAATCCTCTAATAACTCCCTTGGTTCTATGGAATTTGTAAAATTTAATAATTATTAATGATTAGATGAGTAACCTATGCTATGATACCAAATGTAATGACCCCGCCTCACAATAACCCCCACTTAAGGGAGACTAAGAGATCAGATCCGTTATCTAATAACCTGGATCAAAGGTTCGACAAATAATCAATAACAATTAATAAATTTTATCAACTAAACTGGAAACTGGTATAAAATAAAACTTTGCATACCTTTTTCAAAACTGGGATATCTACATCTATCCGCATCAGGAGTCTACTCTAACTAATCCTCCTTTGTACTTTAACTCTTAATTAATTTCACATATGTCGTTTTATTGTTTGTCCTTTTCAAGCTTGTACCTAAAACGCCGACAAACAAAATGTCAGTCAGCATATCGGAATATGCCGGTATATGGGGACAACCAAAAGTTTGCACATATAGATAACAATTTAATTATCACAATCAAGTTAATTAACAAGCCAATTTATGCTTTTCAGTATGACATTCTCCACCGCTTTTGCCCTAACCCTAGCATACCCACCTTAGGGTTTCTTTCGCCAATGACTTAAGGCCACCTTCTCAATCCCGAGATTGGTGCCTAGGGGTCACCCTTCATAGTTCTCGTTAGTCATTCAATATCATAGGCCACCTTCTCATTCCCGAGCTTGGTGCCTGGGGTCACCACACATGGTTCCCATTGGTCTACCCATCTGGGCCTGACCTTTGGCATCATCCATCAGGGTGGCATGTAGGTGCGAGAATACATACTTCTATTATTAATGTGATAATCATAGTGACTTTACGATTTGCAAGTATGAACATCCCAAGTGATTATTTGCATTCAATGCGGTTAACCTTCCAAAAAATCCTCGGGAAACTAAGGCGGTTATTCATAATTAACCACATACCTGTTAGGCTGATCTGAGATAGAATAGTCCAATCAATCAATGACATCCAATCAAGCAAGTACATGAATCCTGAAATTACATTCAATTCCTTTTTATCAAAATCTATCCAAACCATCTTGCTACTTAGGGTTTCTATTCCTTTTTAGGATTTCTACCTCTTTTTAGTGTTTACTTTGCAATTAGGGTTTTACTTCACTTTCACTATTTTAAACCCTAATTTTATACAATTACTCACAAACCCTAATTATCTCATCTGACAAAAGATATTACGGTTACCTTTTAGCCACTTATTACCTTGATTTCGGATCAAGGACATAATTAAGTCCATTAATCCTCCTTTTCATTAAAGCTACCATTTTTATCCTTTTTAATCCACGACAAAGTCATTATGCTTGTTTATCATCAATTCATAGTTCATTATGGTCTAATACTCATATGAACATTATTTATCATTAATTCCACCTTTTATCCACTAGGAAACCCTAATCTCCACATTAAGGGTATTTAACCACTATTATGAACTTTAATGCTTAAAATATCTTATAACCATGAAATCTCAGTTCTATAATTATATTTTCCAATTTACCCCATTAAAACCCATATTTTCCCAAATTAGGGTTTCTAAACATAATTATGTGCCTAAAACCCTAAAACAAGCACGAAACTACCTTTTTTCAAAATTAACTCTCCCTTTTATTCTTAATAGGTTAATATTTCTCAGAATTAGGGTTCCAAACCAAATTAACCCAAAAGAGTCATTAATTTCGAGTTCCATATCCAATTAGGGTTCTACCATAACTTATAACATCAAAGGTGATAATTTTGTGTACTTTTTAAATTGTAAGAAATATCAGGTTCCAATTATAATTTTATTTGATTCCTCACATTTTTCTGATCAATTTTCATGTATAACTTATTTTCATCTGGGCTTCCAATAATTAACTACGAATTTTGTAAATTATCTACCTCTTGGCCAATGGAAGAGCTCCATGTGTCCTTCCTATTCTCTTTTCCAGCGATCCGGCATTTGCCCTTTTTGTCCCTGCTCTCCTTCTCGCACGCCAGGGGTAAGAGAGACTTTTCTCTCTGTTTCCTTCAACCTCACGACCTTCTACTCGCGAGCCAGCGCCAGCCTCCAGTCAACCTCGTCGTTGACTTTGGGGTCCGGTCCACTAGCGAGCAAGCTAGGGGGCTAGAAAGTTCCACCGCCACCATCCGAACTTGAAGGGATCTACAATTGCATGCCCGCAACGTGCCTCTGCTCCCAACTGGCTGTTGAAACTCCGGTGGGTTGATCGGGGAAAGAAGTGCATGTCTGGGGTGTCTTGTTCGATTGTAATTGCCAAATGGCGTCCTCCGCAGATATCAAGATGGGTTTCATCAATGCGGGTACCCCTGAGCACTCTCTCCTATATATAGGGTTGGTGACAGAGTCTGACATTTTGGGGACTTCCTGGTGAGTCTATGAAACCACTTATAAATTGGGTTCGTTGTCTTCAGAACAGACTCCCGAATTTGGTGGAAAAGTTTCCAAGTTCATCCGTGCACTAAAACATGAGAAAATAACTTGGGAAAACTGATTGTATTGCTCTCCCATTCCTAATTTGTCTGGGGTAGAAGACAACTGCATTACCCTTGGATTTTGATCCAATGGCTGACGTGCCACGTGAGGAACAAAGGAAATTGGTCCAATTAAATTAAATTGTGACATTTATTGATTTCCTCCACACATTAGGAAAACTTCCAAAAATCTTATCTCCTAAACTGATCCCAAATTTTGAGGGAAGCTTTGTAATAACTTAATATGTCATTATGCTGAATTTGGACCCATTATCTAAAGAAATTGGATCCCTTTCTTTAGTTGCAAGCTATTACTCAATTATGTATATTCCTCACCTATTTTTCTTTTTCCTTTTCTATTAAATTATTTTCTTGGATTCCCTGGACCTCAAGGAACCCTAATATTTCGAAATAATTTTTAATGGATACTCATTATCCTTCTAGAGTCATTTATATCCATTATTTCCCATAATCTTGTTTATTCCTCATTAAAATATCTCTTTTTGAGGATTTCTCTTTATTTCTCTTTTATTTTCCTCATTGGTATTCCTTTTATCATTAGGAATCCTTGGGATACGAAATTCCACTAAGGATAACTCAATTACACCTCTTTCCACTTATTTTCCACATTTTATCATTATTTTCAATTTCTTTCTTAATAAAGAAATTCTTAATTGATCTTTTCTTTTCTTATTGTATTCTCTATGCAACTTTGGACTCCTTGGAACCCAAGGAACCCATTTGGCACGAAATCTACTCTTAGATTAAGTTCTTTTGCCTTCCAAAGGTTTCCACATCTTTCTTTTCTCAATTATTTATTTACTAATTGAATTTCCTTATTATTGGGCCCAATAGCCAATAATGCCCACAACACAATCATGAAGGCTATTGTTAACGAAATCCATTTATTCAAAACAAATTGTATCAATATTTGTCCAAATATCTTTAATATGAGAAATTACATTTCTCAGCAAATGAACCCAAAATTGGTGTTGTAACAGGTACGGCGGAGAGGACAGACTGCAGGGACACCTATACAATGCAGAGCATGAAATAACTGAGAGGTTGTTCAATGAGATCTTCTCCTCTAGTGAGGTTGAGCAATAATTTCTCAACAACGATGCCTGAATCACTGACGGTGATGGCTTTGACCCGGTCAGCCTATGGAGGAAGCTGACGGGCGAGTCCTCCTTCATGTCGGGAAGCAAGGTGGTGGTGATCCACTCCTTTGAGAGGATAGTGCATAAGATCTTGGTGAGCCTACTCTTTAGCAAATATGAGATGAGCAATCTCTACACTGAAGAGTTGCATCTAATCTGGTACATGATGGAAGGCAAGCCGATCAACTTGGGGCACTTCCTGCTAAACCGTCTTCATCCTATAAAGGACGCCACCAAAGAATACAACATGGGAGGAGTCGTCAAACTCATAGAGGCAGGGCTTGGATACCCGAGGGAGTCACTCAGCCTGTCACGAACCAAGGGCGATGACAAGATCGATATAAAGTTCCTCACCAGGGCGAACATCATCAAGAAGGAGGGCCTCCGCCTCTCCTATAAGTTTGTGAGGACCAATATCCTCCTGTCTCTCCCAATCTGCATCAACTACAACATAGAAAAGTTGGTCTTTATGATGGAAGAGGTCCAAGCTCTGATAGTAGACGTAGCTCACACTGCCACAATGGCCATCCAAGAAAGGATGGTCACAATAGGGAGGCCCGCACCCCTCGACGCTTGGGGGGACAAATGATTGGCAGTCATCCGTGAAGACTCGCCAGTCACCACTGCCGTCGAGCCGACCGCAACAACCATCGAACAAATAGCTGCTACTCTGGTGGCCGCTACGGTCGCCACTGAACCAGCCACGACAACCACAACGACACCTGCCGTGGCTACAGAAGGAGTGTCGGCCATTAGGGAGGTCGTCAACACCACTAAGGCCATCACAATGGCCATCGCCTCAGAAGTCACTATCGTAGAAGCAGTAGTTGTAGTTCCCCAAGCTTCAGCTCTACCGGCAATGGAAATGCCACAACCACTCCCTTGGTGTGGCTGGATGCCTCTCGCAATAGTGATGAGGTGTTCGTTGAGCTCTTGGAGGAGGAGCTTAGGTCTGTCCAGCACACCCCGACACCACCACCCTCAACGCCAGTAGTTGCTATGGAGGAGGAAGTCGAGAGCTGGATGTTCAATCATCATCCACCCACTCTGCCACCTTCTCTACAACCCCATGCTGAGGAGACAGAGGCAGCCACAAAGGTGCCAACCCCACGCCCGGAGGCCACACCCTCTTCTACTGTCCTGGTGGACTCCACTCCGAAAGACGATGCATATTCATCGAGCCACGCCACCAGCATGAGGGGTACTACGTGAATCCAAAGCCGATCGACGGCAGTCCCCTTCTCGTTAGGACTTGCATTCGGCTTCGAATTCAACAACTTACGGGAGGTAACAAGCAAGCACAACACTACATTCACTTCCCTAACCTGCAAGTTTTAGGTCTTCCAACAAAGGTTGGGCGAACAAGAGCATCATCTGTTGACCCTAGTTGGTCTCCCCGACCAACTAGAGGTGATGAACAACACAATGCAGGCGGTGCTCCAACGCCTTGATGCCATCGAGCAGAGGATCGATGAGAGGGACAGCCACCACCACACAAGGCATTCCCAAATATCACTATCACTTCCAGTTTCCCCATCTCCGCCATCATCATCATCTTCTTCCTCCAGCTCATCATCCTCATCCACCACCAGCAGGCCCTCAACAACACCTGAGGAGGAGAGGACCAACAGAACCGCCGATGTGGCTCCCATAGGACAAAAGACTTCCTGCGGCATTAACATATCTACTTCCCCACACCCGCTAGAGCCAACCAATGTCGCAGAAGAAATGTTCGAAGGCCTAGCAGATGATTCATCTAAGGGAGAAGGGAGCGACATATAAAGTTTGCTTGCTGAGAAGCCCCCAAGAGCAAATACCTCGGCGGTTGACGTGTTTTCTGCACTGTTCGTGATCCCAACCTTTGAGATGGCCGACTTCGACAGGCGTGCCATCGGCTACCTGACGATCTGGGACCAACAACTATTGAACATGGTCATGAGGCCGCAGGCAGAAGATGAAGCTATACTGTGGAGCGACGGATACTTCTCCATGCAACGGTGAGCACTCAAAGCAATGTTTTGCTCATAAGTCGTCATGGGGAAGATCCAATTTAGAGTCTTGGAGAGTGCGATGATAGAGAATTTAGCTCTCAAGACAAGCTGGCAACTGATTTATAATGTCACTCCAGCCTTGGGAAGACTGCTACTCGCAGGGGCAGATGAAACAAGGTTGGTGGTTGATATGTTGAACCACATTGAAGAGCATAAACCCGACCTAGTGCTAGCCCCCTATAAGCACAGGAAGCACTGGTTCCTCTGTGTGGCTGACCTCTTCTCCCACGACGTTATTTTGCTGAGCTACTGCATCGTGGAGGTCCCCCACCTGGAGCACGTCCTTGTCTTCCCCGAAGATAAGCACCTCAGGCTTCTTCCTCTGTGCCTTCACTGGGTCATCAAACAAGGAGTGCAACATCACAGCGGCGTCTGGAAATTCTACGCAATCAAAGACTTCCCAGTTCAAGAAGACCCAGGATGTGGAATAGTGCCTTAATCGTCTTGCACGCCATGGAGCTGCTAAACATCTTCAGATATATACGGCAGCTCCAGGAGACAGATTACTACCATCTCAGGAGAATCTACGCATTGCTACTGATAAAAGACAAGTGTTATTTCCGAGATCAGAAGCTTATGGAGGATCTACTGGAGACAGACTCTAATTCTGATTCTCACCCTTCTCCACCTAGTAGACCTCCAAGAAACGAGGTTGAGGGCTCCTCTAACGTCTTCAGGATAGGCAAGAAGATAGAGCATTTGTGATCCTTATTTGACGCTGAAGGTGCTTCTACTTTGCCTATCATCACCGACTTCATCATCAGCAACTTCGACTGTTCCGCATGCAGTTCTTTATCTCAGGAACAAGTCAATCAAATACTTATACAACTCATTGATTCTAACACTACATACATCATCTATGAGAAAGATAATGCAGTAGTTCCCCTCGACGATCTACGGGACTTAGTCAAGGCTAAAGGATGTTTAGCTATGATGGTGGCATCAACTTACATCCCTATCTTACAAAAGAAGATTGGGTAGCCCTACATAGCCCATCCGATGTTGTTCAATGACCTATGCCTAGATGATGAAACAGGAGCGCGCCAGCTGTTCCAGCTCAAAGCCAAAAAGTGTCTGCCACGCATAATGTTTCTTCCTATGTTGCATGACAATCACTGGACACAACTCATGATATACACCCGTCCTCGCATTGGCTTCTTCTACAACAGCTCAGACGCCAACAGTGACTAGCCGATGGAGTGTGCATCTATGCCGGCAACACCCCTCGAACGAATGGCAAGAAAATACTATACAGAGGTTGTGTCCTTAATACAACCTTATCTTGAAGATCCGGTAGCAACCTGGCATGATCTCCAATTCTACCACCCCCCCATCAAACAACTGTGAAGTCTATGTGCTACACTGGATACACATCATGGTAGCCCTGACAAAGACACCATAGAAGCTCCATGACCTCGACTACCACATCCAACGAGGAGAATACGTCTTGGAGCTCTTATTTGTCGATGGCGCGCTCATCCACTAAACCCTCATTGATCTATGCCAACCCTTTCCTATTTATCTCACTACTCTGGGACAGAGTGTGGGGTAAGTTTGGGGGGATGATCCATAGCATCAGTGAGGGAGGTACTCTAAAATTTTCTCATTCTTTCTCTTTCCTCTCCCCACCTTACTCTATGTATACATGTATATAAATGTTTGATAGAAAGCAATACATACACAATATATACACAACTGCCTGTTGCTCAAAAATTGTAAAAATTACTTTATAATAAATTTTTAGTACAACTTCTTCCAGCTTGTTCTCTACATATCTAAGGTGGTGGACATTTCTTCTATGCTCTCTTGAAAACGTAGTCTTAACCGACAGAGGCTATAATTTTTCTATGCCAACTTTGAAAAACAATCTCACTCCAGCTAAGAGACGTGCATATGAAAGAAAAAGCTACCCAAACGGCAAACTCCCTTTTCCCTACCCATCAAAATCCCAAAAAGAGAGGAAATCCTTATGAGAGCGAATAAAAGCATGAGAGTTGTGCCCCCCCAAAAATAAACACTTGTCTTCCCAAAAGTACCCATCTTTAGGCATGGTAGATCTTGGGCAGTGGTACGTAGGATGTGAAATCACTGCTCTAAAGCCAACTGGCTTGGACTCCAGGGACCACTTGCCCGATAACGGACCTGTACCTGGATGGACCAATGGGAAGTAAGAAAAACCCAAAAATCCTTAAGCCTTCCCGAAAACCCCACCTTCTACCCCCAAGATTCAAGCAGTTTGTTGTGAAAGCTAACTTCAAAATCATGCACCAAAAGTCTCACAAAAGCTAGAGAGAAAATTTTTTGTTTAATAAGGCAAGAAAAATAAAGTCCATTGTTCGTGGTCAGACGTAATTTTCTTCAGGACATTCCAAAATGCACTTAACCTTTATCTGAAGACTACGCCTGGTTTTGAAGGGTACTGCAAATAAAAGTTTTAAAATGAGTACATATTGATTGAGGACAATCAAAATGCTAAGTTTGGGGGAGTTGATAACACCCATTTTATGGCTGCTAGAGCTTATATTTACTATCAAAATAGCCTCCAAACCTAACTTCCTCTACGTTTTATCTTATTTTGTTGAAAAGAAATAATGCCCACTATGCCCCTAATAACATTTCCTATCTTTTGTAGAGTTTCACAAATTTTATTACAAAAAGAGTGATAATGGGCCCTTCAGGCCCATCAGCAATGAAGCACCTGTCCCAGCACAGTAGTGCGAGGTGACACACCCCTTTACCTGTCACGGTCATTGCTTGATATGACAGCAACCCAACGTGGGTGTACCGTGTGGGAGCCTTGACCGCTGCAGCTCTTTACCCGACAGGGTGCCTTACCCGTCACGGTTCGCCCAGCCAATGACATCCATTACACGATATAGCTACCCCTCAGTGCAACAGCCCGCCAAGATCCTTACCCCGCCACGACGGATGGCCCGACATGCGTGTCGAGAAACAGATGTGTTGGCCCCACTGAAGTTGCAAGAGCGGTGCCAGACTGAGGACATGTGGCCCAATAAGTGCCACAACTCCCACTAGCCCACTGCCTATAAATAGCATCTACAAGCCTACGATGGGACAGGACGAACCCTACGAGAGCTAACTCTTATAGCACAGGAGCTAGTGCTTCGAGTTCCAGAGTCTGCCAGGTGATACTAGGTGAACACACCCCCAACCCGAGAGGGATGGGAGGAGTTCACTTAGAACCTGACTCGGTAGCAGCAAGCAGCACGACATGACCCTTAAGGCTTCTTCAACATGCCAGGTCCCTACCTGGGCTTCAACCTGAGATGGCTTGCCCACTTATACCTGATACGAGGAACCCGAGAACCCTAAGATAATGCTAACCCGATATGTGTCTTAACCCGACACGAAACTTAACCCGGTACGGTCTACACTCGTCACAGTTGTTGCCCGATAGGGAGGCAGCCCAACACGACCATATCGGGTCGAGAGTCCTTTCCCGATACGCCCCTTTACCCATCACGGTTCATGACCTGACACGGTCAAGAACCCGACACAGTCGTATCCCGATAGGGCTCCTACCCCTTATCGGGTTAACGCTATCTTAGGTGTCTGCTACTATGTATTTCGATCTCTTAAATCAAGGAGACCGATACCTATCTTCCCTTTTACAACACTTTACTTTCATTTTACCACTGCATTGTAACTAAACCTTTTTATCTCATTATGATTATTGGAATCTGTGGAGTAATCTCATATTGTTCTGTGTATGGCTTCTTTTTGTGGGATGATTCCTTTATAACATCTGAGTTCTAGTCTCTTCTTTTTGGATCACGCTTTTAAATAGATATTGAATCGTGTTTCTTGTTTTGACTCCTTTGAGAGAGTGATGTCGTAAACTCTAGAGGTTGGTCTGATTTGGGTGTACGAGAGTACCCAGGATCAGGGTTGCCCCAGCCTATCTATCCTCTCTAGTCCACATTGATACCCTTGAGAGAGGGAACTCAGAGCATAGCTAGTTGGTGTCTTCTTTGAGAGAAGAAGGCGCAAGATGTAGACCGTTGCCACTTGTTATGATTAGGTTTCCATCCTTCATGCTTTACTCTGACAATAATTTTATCTCCTCGGTTCCAATATACAAAACCCCTATGAAAACTACTTAACCCAAAACTGTAATTCTTCTGATAACTCCTTTTGGAGATAGGTTTTTAATTTCATTCTTTCTCAAACTTTGTCCTTTGACTTTTTGACGTGCTTAGACAAGTAAAACTTTAGTTCCAAAGCGTTATTCTGCCAATCCTTGTGTTCGATCCCAAACTACTTTGACCATGTGCTAGTTGGAGGAGTCTTAAACATTCGGGCATTATAAATTTCTAAAGTCCGATGACCTAGACATGTCTCCATTTTTAGACCCACATTTAAGGCTTGTCAATATGTAAGCTCAATATCACATATTGACTCACACATGCATCCATGCTTTTCTCAGTCTCACTAATCAAGAGGCCTAGTATACCATACTCCCCTTAGGAGGGACAAATCCCATATCTATCACTCACATTCAATCCCCATGTGTCACAATCACCCAATCATCACCTTTATAACAACCCATGTTTCAAGATTGTGTTTGATGATGTCAAAGGGTACCGAACAACATTTTATGAGTGCAACATTTTCAGGTCTAAGAACCACAACCACCACATCATTGTGAGAGATGACTATGACTTCCATTATGATGGCTTCCATGTGTCAATCTCACAGTGGGTCAGTCAACTACAATGTTCCCTAACATGTATCTGTGTGCTTAGTTTGATATCTCCATATCATGACTAAAGAGACTCTGTCATCAACCAACTCACACTCTAATCTTATGTGTTATTGTTGTCTATCTACCTTCCACATCAACAACCAATCAGAGACATAATGAGAATATATATACTCTTAACATATGGATGATCTCATTCTTTGTACTTGAAGACATATGTCATTGAGAAATATCATTATCTAGACATTTATTATGTTATTTCATTATCTCATAATTGAACAAACAGAATAAACTGGAATATTGCCTTTTATTAATAATCAAATCATTTACATTTATTCCATTACAATAATCACATGATTGGCTCTCTGGGCATATACACCAACATACTCCCATTTGCACTTAGATCCAATCACACATGTATCATATATCGAGTGACCTAACATGACCATTGTGTTTCTGTTGTGAAAGTGCCTTTATTAGGGGATCAACAATATTAATCTTAGTTGGTACTCTGCAAACCTTTACATTTCCTCATTATACAATCTCTCGTATGAGATGAAACCTCCATTGTATATGCTTAGAATGTTGATGCGATCTGGGATCCTTAGCTTGTGCAATAGCTCCATTTTTTTCACAATATAGCTCAATTTTGTTGTTGATGCTCAGAACTACTTCAAGTTCAGAGATGAACTTCTTGATCCATACAACATCCTTTGTTGCATTGGATGTAGTAATATACTTAGCCTCTATTATATAATTGACAACTGTCTCTTGTTTAGAACTCTTCCAACTCATAGCTCCATTGTTTAGGAAAAACACAAATCTCGATTGTGATTTATAATCATCTTTGTCAGTCTGGAAGCTTGCATCAGTGTAACCATTTACCACCAGCTCTTCCTCTCCACTGTAGACAAAGAACTGGTCCTTAGTCCTTCTCAAGTACTTCAAGATGTTCTTCATGACTATCCAGTGAGCATCTCCTAGAGCTGATTGATATCTGATTGTCATGCTCAAAGCATACGAGACATCTGGACGGATGCACAACATTGCATACATGATTGATCCAATTGATGATTCATATGGAATCTCACTCACACGCTTCCTTTCTTTACAAGAATGAGGATATTGACTCTTAGAGATGGTCACTCCATGCAAGGTAGGTTTCCTCTCTTTGAGTTCTCCATGCTGAACTGCTTTAGAACTTTGTTAATGTATGTGCTTCAACTGAGTCCAAGAAGCCTTCTTGATCTATCTCTATAGATCTTAATCCGGAGGTGATGTGGAATATTATCACACTAACAAACTCACTCGGGGTTGAAATCCTCGAGCTTTTACCAAAACCAGCGTGCAATAATACCACCTGCAAGCGGACGAGTCTTATCACAATATAGTTAAGGATCGAACCCAAAGGACAATGGTTTTAAGAATCATTTTTAGTCTAGTCTAGTTCAAGTTAAGACTAATATTTAAAACGATTGATTGGTTTGTGTTTGATTAAACTAAATGCAAGAAAGGTAAATGCACATAATTAAAGTTTGTTCTAGATTAATGATATGAATCGATGGGATGGTGTCGGGTTTCACCACCACTACACATGCAAACACATCCAAATGTCAAACATCCAGGCAAGATAAAACTATCCAAATAGAGCTATTGTAAAACCCCCCATACGGGCGTTACGTTTGCGTAAGCATCACCTTAGGCATCAGATGTCTCGTCACCATCCAGGTCACTTACTTACGGCTCTGAAGATACAGAAATCCAACGAACGTTGTGGGCCCCCTATATAGGCGTTAGGCACACAGAAGCGTCACTGAAGGCTAGATGGCTCGTCCCCTTGCGGATCATACACTTACGACCTCGAAGAAATCCCATTCTATTTCTAGTTTGGGAGTCAACCGCATTAATCGATAAGCAAGCAGGCAATTAATATACGAGCAAACATCGATGATTAATAAGAAGATACAAAATCCAACTAAGGCTGAGAACCCCCTATACAGGTGTTAGGTTCTCAGAAGCATCACCGAAGGCTAGATGGCTCATCCCTTCACGGATCATACACTTACGATCTCAAGGAATCCCATTCTATTTCTAGTTTGGGAGTCAACTTGTTAAACGACATTCAATCCTACATATAGAAGTTCTCACAACATAGATAGAACAAAGATGAAAGCAAGCAATTAATCTAACTACAAACATAACGATTAACAACAAAATGAAAAGTTATATACATTTCCATGGAATGCTTAACAAAAGAACATGTTTGCATGGGCAGCGGGGCTAGTCCCCGCACCCCAGCGAAAGAAGACTACTCACTCATGATGCGAGAGACAAGAACAATAAGAGAAAGGGAAGGTTCTGCCATGAGCATGACGAAGAAGGTGGTCGCAACTCAGTGAAGATGATGTGATCTCCTACGTCGTGTCGGGGCAGATCTGAACGAGGAGGAAGAACCACCAAGGCAGGCTGGGCAATTCTTCTTCTTCCCCTTCTCTCTCTCCTTCTCTCCATGCTCGGCACCAAGAGGAGCAGGTGGGCGTGTGGAAGTTGAGGCTGGATCGGACCTTTGGCAGTGTGTCGGCGTGTTGGCCCCCTCCCCGAAATGAGGACCCTTGTGGTCCTATTTATAGGGTCGGGATTGGCCCTCATGCTTTTAGAGTGAGTTATGTCCCAAACGGTTTGGAGACCGTTTGACGTCCAAATGGTTTTGATGACCGTTTGACGTTCAAACGGTCTTGGAGATATTTTGCTTCAAACGGTTTAGTCAAATGGTCTAGGGACTGTTTGGATGGCCAAATGGTTTTGGAAACCGAATGGCACCAAACGGTCTTGACTTTAACGATCTTCCTTTTAACCGGTCTTGTGTCTTTTGTAAATCGAATGGATCCAAATGGTCTTGAAACTGTTAGGATCCAATCGGTTTTGGGTTCTATCTCAATTCGGTTTTGGCTCCATAACCGGTCTTGGGACCGAATGGCTCCAAACAGTCTTGGGATCGAATGGCTCCAAACGGTCTTGGGACCGAATGGCTCCAAATGGTCTTGGGACCGAATGGCTCCAAACGGTCTTGGGACCGAATGGCTCCAAACGGTCTTGGTCGAAGCAGTCTTGAATGATCAAACGAACTTGATCCAAACGGTGTTGATTGTTCAAACGGTCTTCATCCCAAACTGTTTAGAGTATCCAATCGGTCCTAGGTCCAAATGGTCTTGAAATTGTTAGATGACATCCGGTCTTGAGACCGTTTGGGTTCATTTGGTCTTGAAACTGTATGGACTCAAACGGTCTCGGGATCGTTTAGCCTCATGCAGTCTTGAAACCGAATGGGCTTAAACGGTCTTGAGACCGTGTGGGTGAATATCTAAAACTGAAAGGTCAGAACCGTTAGAGCAGACCATTTGGTCAAGATCAAAAGTGGGAGGTTTTTCAGTGAATTCCATGTGATGATAGAACTTGATTTAGACCTGCATCAAATCAATATAATTTTGATCAAAAATCATAATAATTAGATTTATTTAGAGAACTTGCAATATGTGAGATTAAGAGATAAATCGAAAGTATTGAATCAAATTGGTTATAAAAAGGATGACTGAAAATCGGGATGAATATGCATTCATCAAACACCCCGAACTTAAACGTTGCTCGTCCTCGAGTAACACAAAATCTGAAGCAGTCGCCAAGTGAATACTTTCGATCATGTGACTGCTTCCTCTTCACATCACGATTATTTCTTTTCCGCTCAGTATGACCAAGCATCTCAAATTCCTGAGACCACAGAACACATCTTACAATATCTTCATTCTTGAGTTCGCTTTCCAACCTCACTTCCTCCTTAATTTTTCCAGCAACAAGCATGAAGAGTCCAAAGATCCCCACAGAATGAAAAGTGTGCATCTGATCTGACACTAGTGTTTCTTAGGGAATTGAAGGCTTTAATTGTGCCTTTAGGTAGAAAAAGGAGTGAAGGGTGGTATGGAAAGAAGAAGTAAATCTCTCCTCTATTCGAATCAAGATTTTTATTATTTTTGCAATTTCATTTATTGCATATATTTTTGTGCAAATCTCTCCTCTATTCGACTCGAGATTGCATTTCTTTTTGTGTTCGCTTTGGCATCTTTTATATGCAAATCTCTCCTCTATTCGACTCGAGATTGCATTTTTGGTGGTACGCCCCTATTAGTTTGCAAGGGGTATGGAAGAAGTAGATATAGAGGGAAGCAGTGTGCCACCCCGAACATAGGGTTTGACACTACTTTGGATATTTTTGTTTCTTTCTGATGGATGGAGGGGTACGAAGATGATAGAAGAAGTGTAGAAGAGAGTTCAGATCAGAATGCAACTTGATTTACAATTTCGTGCATCGGGTCGTTCTCTTTATCGTACTCTGCTCAGATAATGACTTGATGAGGATCCAGTGGGGATTCCATGTTATTGTTCCACTAGTCAGTTAGGAAGCACGACGTGTTTGACCCCTATCAGTTTGACAGACACTTGTCATTTTTGCATAAGTATCATGATGTTAGGATTCATAAGCTTCACAAGATGATTTCAATCAAAAAGTCTAGTTTTCATAATAAGGTCCTTTTGAGGATCTACTTCGGATAAGGAGGGTATAATGATAAAGGCATAGAAATTGAAAACATGTCAAAATTTCATCAAATATCTGTTCAAATTTCTTTTGAAAACTTTAAAATTTTGAAAATTTTATTTGAAAATTTTTGAAAATTTAGGTCAAAAATGTGATGATGAAATCTTTAGATGGGTGAAGGTGGAAAGTAAAGTACGTACCACCCACCCTCCACACCAAACTTAGAAATTTTCTCATCCTGAGCAAACTCTAAATCCAAGATGGAGGGGAAAGTTCATGCCATTTGGACCACTGGATGTGGTTGCGTTCCAATCAGCGTGTTTCCTCCATCAGAAAATCTCAAAAAGATCATTCAGAACTCAAAGTAGCATCTTGCGATGCAATTTTTATTTAGTGCAAAATTTAAAAACAGAATTGAGTAAAATTTCTAATTCAAAGTTAAAACGAATTTATTTCTCGGGTTGCCTCCCGACAAGCGCCTTTGTTTTACGTCGATGGCTCGAAGTGATATCTTCAACTTCACGTTGGTTCCTTTGGATTGGAGAGATCTATTGTTGCTTCGGTGTTTATGTCGAATGTGGTGAAATATCTTTTCAAACGTTGACCATTTGCCACAAATTCACCTGACTTTTCGCTCCATAAAGAGAAAGCACCATGTGGGGAGATGCTTTTGACAATGTACGGTCCAGACCAGTGAGAGCGGAGTTTCCCTGGGAATAACTTCAACCTTTAGTTGAATAGCAGAACTTGGTCTCCTGCTTGTATGTCTTTTCTTTTCAAATGACCATCATGCCAAAGTTTGGTGTGTTCTTTGTAGATTCGTGCATTTTCATAAGTTGTCATCTTGAGTTTGTCCAGCTCTTGGAGTTGTAGAATCCTGGCTCGGCCTGCTTCTTTCATATCAAAATTCAGTTGTTTTATTGCCCAGTATGCCTTGTGTTCCAGTTTGACTGGCAGGTGGAAAGCCTTTCCATATATTAATCGAAAAGGTGTAGTCCCGAGGGGAGTTTTATAAGTAGTTTGATAGGCCCATAATGCGTCGTTGATTTTCACTGACCAATCTTTCTAATTGCAGCCTACTGTCTTTTCCAAGATACTCTTGAGTTGACGATTAGAAACCTCCACCTGTCCACTTGTCTGTGGATGGTAAGGTGAGGCTACCTTGTGAGTAACACCATACTTTCTTAGCAATGCTTCAAAGCTTATTTCATGAAAATGGGAACCTCTATCGGATATCACCATGTGTGGGACACCAAAGCGGGGAAAAATAATATCCTTGAATAATTTGATGACTGGTTTGGAATCACCAGTGACTGTAGGAATGGCTTCAACCCATTTCAAGACATAATCAACAGTGACTAGGATGTATGAAAAACCATTAGAAGATGGGAATGGACCCATGTAGTCCACCCCCCAAACATCAAATATCTCTACTTCCTGCCACATATTCAGTGGCATCTCATCTCTCTTTGTTATATTGCCAAATCTTTGACATTTGTCACATGATAGGACAAAGTTATAGGAATCTTTGGATATGGTTGGCCAGAAGAATCCACATTGCAAAACATTCAAGGCAGTCTTTTTAGAGCTCATATGTCCTCCTACTGGTCCTGAGTGACATTGTTCCAAAATAAGTTGAGCTTCTTCTTCGGCAATACATCGTCTATATAGACCATTAGCACATAGTTTGAAAAGGTACGGCTCATCCCAGTAGTATTGTTTTACATCATGCATAAATTTCTTCAGTGCATTTCCAGTGCATTGAGGATGGATAACCCCAACAGCAAGGTAGTTCACAAATCCGAGTACCACGGTATAGCTTCTGAAACCATCATTAGTTGATCATCCGGAAGGGAATCATTAATTGGAATCTTCTCGGTATCCAGAGTGTGGATGCGACTGAGGTGATCTGCTACCACATTTTTTGTACCCTTTTTATCTCTTATCTCCAAATCAAATTCTTGTAATAGGATAATCCATCTAATTAGCTTGGGTTTTGCATCTTTCTTTGCCAGAAGGTAATGAATGGCAGTGTGATCTATGTACACAATGACCTTTGAACCAATTAGGTAGGATCTGAACTTGTCAAAGGCATACACGACGCTAGAAGTTCTTTCTCAGTAGTAGCATAATTCCTCTGAGCTTCATCGAGAGTCTTTGATGCATAATAGATCACATAATGTTTCTTTTCTATATATTGGCCCAAGACAGCACCTATAGCAAAATTGCTTGCAACACACATGATTTCAAAAGGGTGGTCCCAATCGGGAGCACTAATGATGGGTGAGGTTGTAAGGGCATGCTTCAGTGTGTTGAATATTTTAACGCATTCTTTGTTAAAATTGAATTCAACATCCTTTAGTTAGAAATTTGTCATTGGCTTGGTTATTTTTGAGAAGTTCTTTATAAACCGTCTATAGAATCCTACATGACCTAGGAATGCTCAAACTTCCTTTACATTGATAGGGACAGAGAGCTTGGAAATCACTTCAATCTTGGCCTTATCTACTTCAATACCTCGATTACTGACCCTATGGCCCGGGACAATGCATTCCTTTACCATGAAATGACACTTCTCCCAATTCAGCACAAGATGTAATTCTTCACATTGTTTGAGGACCAGGGAGAGGTGTTTTAGACATGAATCGAATGAATCTCCATATACAGAAAAATCATCCATGAAAACTTCCATAATGGTTTCGGTGAGACCGGCAAATATGGCAGCCATGCAACGCTGGAAAGTTGCAGGTGCATTGCAGAGGCCGAGCGGCATTCTTCTGAATGCATATGTTCTAAATGGGCAGGTGAAGGTGGTTTTCTCCTAGTCATCTGGATGTATAGGTATTTGGTAGAATCTAGAGTAACCATCGATATAACAGAAGTATTCTTGATGAGCTAGTCGCTCTAATACTTGATCAAGAAAAGACATTGGAAAGTGATCCTTTCAAGTTGCCTTGTTCAACTTCCTATAGTCGATGCACATCCTCCGCCCTGTGACTGTTCGGGTGGGGATGAGTTCATCATTTCCATTTCATATCACAGTTTTTCCACCTTTCTTCGGGACTACATGCACTGGGCTCACCCATGGTGAGTCTGATATTGGATAGATAATTCCAGCGGTGAGCAGTTTAATGACCTCTTTACAGACTACCTCCTTCATATTTGGATTCAATTTTCGTTGATGTTAAATGGTTGTCTTGTGATCTTCCAACATAGGGATCTTGTGCATACACAATGCTTGACTAACCCCAGTGAGGTCATTCATTTTGTAGCCAATCGCTTTCTTCCTCTCCTTCAATTCTTTCATGAGTTTGTCTTCTTGTTCCGTCGTAAGATTGGAATTTATTATTACTGGACAAACCTTGAGGTCATCCAAAAACACATACTTCACTCCCTCAGGCAGGGACTTCATCTTTGGAGTTTCTATTTTTTTGCATGTTTCTCCAGTAGCTTCCACAGCTTTGAGTTCTTCACACGTGGCTTCAACATCTTCTTCTGTAGAGTCAAGGGATATGATGCAATCCTTTACTTGTTCGTCAATAGGTTCATCAACTGATGGATTCGTTAGAGTGACTTCTAATGGATCGTCTGATTCATGATTCTCTTGAGTTAGAAGTGACATCTTCTCTATGCAATCTATCAGATAGACTTCTTCTTGCATACTTGGTCTTCTCATGCTTTCAAAAACTTTAAATTCGAGTGTTTCCTTCCCTAATCTAAGAAGCAAGGTTCCTACTTCAACGTCAATTAGAACTCTTGCAGTGGCGAGGAACGGACGTCCAAAGATGAGAGGATATATGGCATCCTCTTTTATGTCCATGATGACAAAGTCACACAGAAAATAGGAGTCTTTTCCTACCTTGACAAGTACATCCTCAATAATCCCTAACGAGTGTTTTATCGAATTGTCTGTGAGTTGTATGGTCATGCCAGTTGGAAGAAGTTCAACAAACCCTAGCCTTTTGCAAAGGCTGAGTGGCATGATGGAGATGCTAGCACCAAGATCTTCCAGTCCTTTCTTGCATGAAGAATCGCCAATATGGCAGGAAATCCCAAAAGATCATGGATCTTTCTGCTTCTTTGGCATCTTATTCTGAATGATATCCGAAGTGGTTTTAGCTAACTTGACTATCTCATATTATTCAGTTATATTTTTCCTGGTCAGGAGTGACTTTAAGTACTTTGTCCAAGCTGGTATCTCAGCCAGCGCATCCAAAAAGGGTATGTCAACATGAAGTTTCTTCATAGCTTCTTTAAACTTGGTAAACCAAGTATCAATCTTGGTTTTCCTTAAACGAGCAGGGAAAGGAATATGAGGCTTGTATACAGGGATATCAGGTTCTGGTGTTTCAGTTTCTTCCTCAATTTGTTTCTCAAGACTTTCCTTATCTGTCTTATCAACTGGTTCTTTCTGTTGAGATTCCGGTGTTGTTGAGTCTTGAATGATCACAAGCTCATCCTCATTTGTAATAACCAGAGGTGGCTTGATAGGAGGATCAGAATAATCCTTGCCTGACTTGGTTGTGACAACCTTCAATTGTTTTGGGTGCTTAGGATTATTCTCGGGCTGGCCCGCAAATGCTCCAACAGGTGGCTTGATGCTAGCGACAAGTTGAGCTAGTTGAAATTCAATAGCTTTCTGATGTGCTTGCTGGTTAGCTATCAAGGTTTGTTGGTTAGCTATCATATTCTGTTGATACTGTAACATCTTCTCAATGGTTGTCAATTTGTCATCAGGTGAGAAGGGAACAACTTGTTGTCCTTGAGGTTGATTAAGATTCTGGTATTGAGAACTATTTTGATAGTTATTGAAGTTCCTATTCTGAAAGTTTCCCTTGAAATTTCCTTGATTTCCAAAGTTCTGTTGTTGATTATACTGAAATCCTGGTGGGCCTCATGGTTGGTTGTTCAAACCAAATGGATGCGAGTCCACTGCTCCAGAGGGGTTTCATATTAAAAACCTCGATGATTCTTATTCTGATTTGGATTGTAATAACCTTGACCAGGGATGGCATTAATAGCATTAAGATTTTCCATTTGACGATTATCTCCTTGACCACATACATTGTTTAGGACAACGTCATAAAGAACATTGCATGCCAAGGTGGAATGATCTGTGCCCTTACATGCTTCACAGAACAGGGAAGCAGACTTGGTCTGTTCTTGTTGTTGAGTGGGTGAACACCTCTTCCAAATGCAACAAGGGATGATTCAATATGGTCTTGCTTTTCAACTAAGAGTTTGAGGGTTTCAGCGATAGACTCGAACTCAGGAGTAGCTTTAGCCATAGCTACTTTCAAAACTCCTTTACCTACAAATCTACCCCAATTAGCTTGATTTTCAGCTCCAAGGGTTACAACCCTCCATGCACTGTCATAACTTTGATGCATGAAGTTTCCTCCAGATGAGGAGTCTAAGAATCTCTTGATATCGTCGTCCACACCCCTATAGAAAATTTCGATGAGTTGATTCTTAGGAATTCCATGGTGTGGACACTTGCGTAGAAGCTCTTTGTATCTATCCCATGCTTCAGCAAGGGTTTCTCCAGGGACTTGAGTGAAATTTGTTATTCGGCCTCTAATTTCATATGTGAGATATGGAGGGTAAAACTTTTCTAGAAACGCATTTTGGAGTTGTTCCCAAGTGGTGATGGGCATTTCACTTTGCAACAAATTGTACCAATTTATTGTTACAACCCATAATTTTGGGTTCATTTGCTGAGAAATGTAATTTCTCATATTAAAGATAAATGAACAAATAAAGATTGACGGCATGAATTTCGTTACAATAGCCTTGTTGATTGCTTTGTGGGCTTTATTGGCTATTGGGCCCAATAACAAGGAAATTCAATTAGTAAATGAATAATTAAGTTTTTGAGAAAAGAAAGGTGTGGAAACCTCCAGAAGGCAAAAGAATATAATCCAAAGTTGGATTTCGTGCCACATGGGTTCCTTGGGTTCCAAGGAGTCCAAAGTTGCAAAGAAAAAGCAATAAGAAAAGAAAAGATTAATTAAGTATTTCTTTATTAAGAAAGAAATTGAAAACGATGATGAAATGTGGAAAATAAGTGAAAAGAGGTATAATTGAGTAATCCTTGGTGGAATTTCGTATCCCAAGGATTCCTAATGTTGAAGGGAATACCAAGGAGGAAAATAAAAGAGAAATAAAGAGAAAACCTCAAAAAGAGATGTTTTAATAAGAAATAAACAAGATAATGGGGAATAATAAAGAATAATGCATTTAGATGCATCTAGAAGGATAATGAGTATCCAATAAAAATGATTTCGAAATAATAGAGTTTCTTGGGATCCAAGGAGTCCCAATGAAGAGGAAAGAAAGAGAAAATACCAAAATTGCAAAATAAGGATAATGGGAATACATAATTAATGGAATTATATGGTTTTATTAAGAAGGAGTATTTTCCTACTTGAGGAGAATATAATTTCTAGGTTAATGAATTAAAAGACAAATTTAAAGAGGATAAGGGAGAGGAATTTCGAATTCCTAAATATCCATGCAACAAGGAATATCAAGGAAATAGGAGATAATGAATAGAGAGAGAGATGGTTGCTTCACAACCAAGTAAAGTGTGTTTCCTTTCGAGTTTGGGACTTGAGTCCTCATGAGGCACGCATTAGGGCTTCATACTCCACCCTATATAAAGGGGGTAAAGCCCTAGTTCAAGCCCGAGAGAGAGAGGGAAAGATCCCACGTTCTTCTTTTTGTTCCTTACGTGCAAACCCTAACCGAAAGGTTTAGCGCTAACCCTGGGACAGTGAGGAATCATGGAGCCATCAAGATGGAGGAGTGGTGTCTCACGTCATTAGAGAGAACTGTGGCCATCATCCCCATGCTCCAGCCTATGCGCAATGGCTGCAGCACAACTGCAGTGTCGGCCCTGAGTTGTAGGCCACCCAGCCTGAGCCGATCACCCTGGCTGCGAACGAAGGATGCCTTTGGGGGTGTGAGGGCATGGTGGAGGTAGGGAGAGCATCGTCGGAGGTCGGAGGGGTGCAGAGAAGGAAGGAGAGGCGACGCAATTTGCTGCTAGGGCGACAGTAACAGACTGTCACGAGGTTGAAGAAGGAAGGGAGGCGTTGGACCTTTCTGCCCTCCACGGGCTAGAGAAGAAATTGACTTAACCGAGGGTAGTGTGGTCTTTCCGTTATGTTTCCAAAGAAAGCAGCCACATTGCATGAGATCGGCCACGTGGTGCTCTTCGATTGGTCCCGAGTAAGTGAATTTCATTAAATTCATAACTTTTTAACGGTAGCTCAGTTGGGGACATATAATCATGAATTTTGCTCAGAAAAATGAGAGGAATCCATTAAAAATATAACTGAAGCCTGATTCCTTTTGCAATTCGAAAAGCAATGGAAGATATCAACTTTAATGTGTTAATGTTTAAAAACCCTATTTTGAGATGAATAATATATTTATAAGGGTGTAATGGATGATTAGAGTTGGTATTAACCTATTAATAATGAAAGGGCACATTAGGAGCAAAAAGGATGAACTTTGCATGTAATTAGTTAAATTTCGAGTTTAATGTGCATGAATAATACTTTAATGGGCCTTGAAACCCTAATGTTGGCAAATTCGACTCTTAATAACTTTAATTATTCAAAGTGGTGAATAAAGATGAGACATAATGATCTTAGGCTATTTCGAGCATTAAAGTTCCTAAATTGTGGATAAATAACCTTAATATAGAAATTAGGGTTTTTGAATGAATCAAGATTGAATTCATGAAAAATAGAGTTCGCATGTGAATTCAATCATAATGAACTATGAATTGACGATAAATGAGCGTAATGATCTTGTCATATATTAAAAGGATAAAAATAATAGCTTTAATGTAAAAGGGGATTAATGGACTTATTTAATGGTTGAATATGCCTTTAATCCGAAACTGAGGATTAGATGTTGAAATAATTAGGTTTGGTGATCAATTGCGTTAAATTAGGGTTTGAAATAGTAAAAGATGAAGGGAAACCCTAATTGCAATGGAAACCCTAAAAGTGAACTAGAAACCCTAGGAAGCGAGCTAGATTTAATAGATATTAATGACATGAGTAATAAAAGGAAATTGTATAATTGTTTTAGGATCTTATTGAATGCTTGCTTGCCTATTGGTTGATTGGATTATTTCTGCCTCACATCAACTTGACAGGTATGTGGTTACGCCTATGAATATCCCGAATTAGTTTCTCAAGGATTTTCGAGGTTTTATCGATGACTTGAATTAAACTGTTGGTTGCATTTAATTCATGCAAATTATAATGTGAATATGACTATCACATAAGAGATGTGCCTACTAGCTCAGATCCTAGTCCCCTTTGTAGCCTAATGGATTGACCTAGTACATGGCTACCAATGGGGTAGGCTCATCAGGTCATTGAATGACTTAGTACATGGCTACCAATGGGGTAGGACCATCAAGTCATCATGAGTCAGGGATTGGGCTACCTTTGGGTAGGGCCATGCGACTCAATAACCCTAGGAATTGGCTACCTGTGTGGTAGGACCATGGGGGTAAGGATCTACCATATGAGAGAGGTAGTATCCATGTCCACTACAGGGACGGTACAGAGATAGGGGATAGGCAAGGATTGAGTAGTATTGCTTAAAACGTAATCTTGGATGTTAAATGATATTTGGTTGACTACATTGTTAACATAGTTGCACAATTATTGTTTCCCCCACATACCAGCTTCTTGCTGACCGATGTTTTGTTTGTCGACGATTTAGGTAAAAATGAAAAGAACAAACAGTAAAGTGGCATATGTGGAACTAAATGAGAAATAACATACACAGGAGGATTAGTTAGATTAGTATCTTCATGGATAGAAGTTTAGAAATCCCAGCTTTTAAAAGGTAAGTAAAGTTTTTATTTTATACCAGTTTTCAGTTTAGTTGGTAAAGTTTATTAGTTATTATTGATTATCTGTCGAACCTTTGATCCGGGTTATTATATAACGGCTCTGATCTCTTGGTATCCCTTAAGTGGGGGTTACCGGGAGGCGGGCTCGTTACCATTGGTATTAGAGCATAGGTTCCTCACTTAATCTTTAGTAATTATTAAATTTTACAAACTCCATAGAACCCAAGGGAGTTATTAGAGGATTATCCGAAAGACGGAGGTGTCTAGAAAAGGATCACGACTGGGGGATGGCAATATTTTCCTCCGCACCGCTAGTCGGAATACGAGGACTCCCGGATCTGTGTGACTGCCTGGCCAAAGTCTTAGGGTATGAATCTAAATAAGATACCTTTAGGACTTTCTCATCTTATTCATCCCTTCTCAACTCAAATTCTATTAAGGACCTTAAGGATTAGGGTTTTCTCTCTTTTCCTCACCCTCTTGAGGTATGAGTAAGGTTAATAAGGTTTAAGGAATCCTCCACCAAATTAATAAAAAGCATGTAAATAAGATTTCATGGATATAAGCTTAATAGATCAAGAGTAAAGGAATAAATACATGCTTAGGTCGTATGACACGAGTTGTCATTGCCCTCAGGAGAGACCTGAGGATAGACCCCCTTGTCAGGAGGATGTGTAGAGAGAGTTAGTCTTGAAGGTAGAAACCTCCATTAAAAGTAGAGACCTAGTACATCCTTTGAGGATGATGTTAACCCTGACCCTAAGTGAAGGTTAGAGAGAGAGATGACATGATAAGTTAGATGTCATGGTTGACCGAGTGTTTGGTTGGACATGCCTTTGGGATGCCATAAGAGGTTAGATGACCTAGTACCTTTGGCGACCCAACCCGGGAGAGGGTCGTGCATGTTAGAGAGAAGGATAGCTCCTTCATGGATGAGGTTAGAGAAGAACCTATAGAGACCTTTTGGGCTGTTGCAAGTAGGATATAGCTTGCACCCAGAGTACATCAGTAGTATGAGTAGTAAGTTAAAATTGAGGTCAGAAGGATAGGATGGATGGCTTATGAGATAAGCATAAAGAACTAAGGATAACCTCGAGCAAACATAAGTTGAACATAGGCTTCACTCAGGTAGGGTCATGCTTATGAGCTTGATCCTTCATGAAGAAAGGACCTCTTATAGTGAGGTTGGTTGTAGGATTAGCTCTAGAGAGAGATCAGGACCCCAGGCAAGAAGGTTGGAAGCCTAAAACCCCAAAATATGAGGAACAGTGAGGAGTCGAGGATGATGCGACCTAAGTGGATGATAGTGGTTGCCTCATGCATGATCCCTAGAGGCTTATGATATCTTGGTTGCCTTTATAGGAACCAAACCCTAGAGAGAGGATGATGCTTCTGGTACCTATGTGCCTGTGGTATAGACGTTTACCTTTTGAGACAGGAAGAAGAGTTCCTTAGACCTGGAGAGGTTTGGTAACAGGTGGTGAGGCCTTGTACCTTGTTGGTTGTCCTTGAGGAGGACTCGACCCTGATGTGTTGCTCGAGTTGAAGGATGACAGGGGTTGCATGTCATTCCTTATACATGCTTGAGTCGTGGTTAAGAGTTTGAGCATGCAGTTGGACACCCAAAGGTGAACCTAGGGTTCCTAGGCCTAAGAGGGGAAGCAGTGTACCCAATGCTCATGATGAGATTTGAGTCTCTATAGTTTCGAGCATGGTACTCCTCATGCGTAGAGGTAAAGGAAATCCCTTAAGTTAAGGGTATGTTTGATGAACCCCTCACGACTAAGTTGATCTAATGTTGAGGATGAAAACAAGTATGACCTAGCATGGTTTCGTAGGTGTCTTCTTGTGCCTTAGTAGCTTGCTAGGGCTAAGCATGCTCATGTGGATGTATACCCTAAACATAAGGAAGCTTGTGACCTTTGTTATCAAGGTATAGTTTCCTCCCATCCTGGGAGAGGGACCCTTTGGTAGGGAGTTTACTAGTTTGGTTGGTTTTGAGGTAACCTAAGGAGGTTTCATAGGATCTTGAGAAGCTAAGTGAAGAGTACATGGCATCAGAATGAACCTATAGACCCATAGATAACCATCTCTATGTGCATGTGGATGTGTTACCATGGAGGTAATCGGTATGGGGCTTGACCAAGGTAGGCAGGTTGCCATGATCCCTATGAAAGGATGAAAGTCAGCCCATGAATGCAAGAAGAGAGATGATGAATGCTTGGGTAAGGTTCTAAGATAGACATGTACTATAATGGAATCCTAAGTCTATCCTAGGGTCGGGTGGGGATAAGACCGATGGAAGCAGGAGTTGCCTAATTCCCTAGTTGCACATGATCATAGGGTCGGGAGGTAACAGCTATCATTGTCTGATGGCCATAGGTTAGGAGATTGATCACCTCCATGAACTCATGGGACCCAAAGGGCAGATGAGTAGGGCACTCTCTGGATGCATAAGGGAAAAGGGATGACCCCAAAAGTGCCAGCACCCTATAGACCTAGAGGAGATGACTAAGGATTGTGTGGTGACCCAAGTAGGTTTGAGACCAGTTTTCCATGGAAGTAACTTTGATATCAAGATGATTGTGATGTAGAGACATAAGTTGCACGTTTCAACTTAGATTTGAAGGTGTACTGGCAATGTGGGTTGTACCATCTCTACTCTCGGATTAGGAAGAACTCTATATTTGGACGGCCGCCAAATGCTTATTTCTTCTTGTTATGGGAGTGAGAGATAGGATAGTATGCATGCCATACACCAAGGGTAAAGATGACGTGAGTTGGAACATTGCTATAAGGAATGAGGACAGAGATGATAATGTGCCCTGGTGGAGTGAATGATACATGGACAGGTACAAACAATAAAAGTATTAAGATAATCACCTTGTAAGGATGTTCCTAGTAGAAGCTTTGTGGAATTTGCAAGTTATACAAGGTTGAGTTTGATCACCAGGTGGATGAGCTCAGAAGATAAACTTAGAGTTTGAGATGAGATGATAAGTATAATACATGGAGGATGAAAGGCGGTAATGAATGCTCTAGTTGAGATATAGTTGCCTAGTTTATCTGGAAGCAAGAAGAAGTTGAGGTTGCTAGGCTAACCTTAAGTTCAGGAAAAGAGATAAGTGTGGCTAACACCCATATGTATCAATAGCGGTTAATCAAGTTAATGGTTGTTTGGTTAGCCAGCCTGGTCCTTGATGTGTTAGAAGGATGGTTGTAGAACCTCGGATACACTTCTTTGGATAGGAAGGTAATAGAACCCTGATGAGAGTGGTTTAGGGTTTTTGAGGAATCGATCTTGAGGAAATCTTGATATATAGGAAATCATGATTTTAAGATCACCACACACTGTGAAACTACAAAGATAGTAAGTGATAGTAGCACTTTGGATGTTTAAAACAAAGTTGCATGTAGCATGTGGCTAGGAGGCGAAGGACGAACACCAGTAACCCAATGTATAGATATAGAGGATAAAAGAGTCCCTGAGAGGGAATGGGAGTTCATCACTGTGGATGATGTGGAAGGTCTCCCCTATACCATGGAAGGTCACGATGCAATATGGGTTATGGTAGATCGCCTTACCTAGATAAAATGAGAAAGAAAGAGTACTGTCATGGGACAGATCCGGTTGAACTACTTATAAGCGAGAGATGGTTCAACAACACCATGATGCGAGTTCAAAGTTTTCGAGTATTACCTAAAGATTCACTTCCATGAAGTGGAAGTAGATACATGAAGAACTCGATGATAGAACAGTTTATCACTACTAACTAATGGTTAGTATGATCCAGACTAGAGGGTCTGATAAGAGCATGTGTGGTCATTCAGGATGATACATAGAGATAGTTCTTGTGATGTGATGTTGGCCACCATATCTTTATCGGGATGCAAGAAGTTCTATAAGGAGGTTGTGTCGGTCACCACTTCATTATGATGATGTTGGTGAAGGAGGCCTCGCGAAGGTCAGAAAAGAACCACAGTGTGTGCAGATGAAGCCTCTTAATCATGCAATGGCTGAGAGAGCCCAAGGTTGACATGAGTCACGAGCTGATGCAAAGCAGACTGACATGCAGTTCACTGGGGGAGAATATAATGTGAAAATACGACCCCTCTGAGCTACAGCTGAGAAAGCTGAGTCCCCGATATATGAGTCCATTTGAGATGGATTGCTGGAGATGGTTGTGTTTAGCCTTGCCCCTCAGGATAACATGATGTGTAATGTGTTCCATGAGTCCGATCTAGAGCACTATGTGAGGTACCCAGGCCATGTGTTGAGCCTTGATCCTATTCAGCTTTTGAGAGGCTGAAATGTCCTGAGTCACCTATGAGGGTACGATATACCAAGGTAAGAAACAACTCATATGGAAGAATATGAGATGATGAAGGTTCTAAGGAAGCACCATGGAAAGGGTGAAGCCACATGGGAGCCCTAATGGATGTATGAAAGGCTTATCCTGAGCTGTTTGTTTGCTTGATGGAATTTTGAGGACAAAATTCTTATAAGAGGGGAAGGATGTTACAACCCCAAATTTTGGGTTCATTTGCTGAGAAATGTAATGTCTCATATTAAAGATAAATGAACAAATAAAGATTGACTGCATGAATTTCGTTACAATAGCCTTGATGATTGCTTTGTGGTCTTTATTGGCTATTGGGCCCAATAATAAGGAAATTCAATTAGTAAATGAATAATTAAGTTTTTGAGAAAAGAAAGGTGTGGAAACCTCCAGAAGGCAAAATAATATAATCCAAAGTTGGATTTTGTGCCACATGGGTTCCTTGGGTTCCAAGGAGTCCAAAGTTGCAAAGAAAAAGCAATAAGAAAAGAAAAGATTAATTAAGTATTTCTTTATTAAGAAAGAAATTGAAAATGATGATGAAATGTGGAAAATAAGTGAAAAGAGGTATAAATGAGTAATCCTTGGTGGAATTTCGTATCCCAAGGATTCCTAATGTTGAAGGGAATACCAAGGAGGAAAATAAAAGAGAAATAAAGAGAAAACCTCAAAAAGAGATGTTTTAATAAGAAATAAACAAGATAATGGGGAATAATAAAGAATAATGCATTTAGATGCATCTAGAAGGATAATGAGTATCCAATAAAAAGTATTTCGAAATAATAGAGTTTCTTGGGATCCAAGGAGTCCCAATGAAGAGGAAAGAAAGAGAAAATACCAAAATTGCAAAATAAGGATAATGGGAATACATAATTAATGGAATTATGTGGTTTTATAAAGAAGGAGTATTTTCCTACTTGAGAAGAATATAATTTATAGGCCAATGAATTAAAAGACAAGTTTAAAGAGGATAAGGGAGAGGAATTTCTAATTCCTAAATATCCATGCAACAAGGAATATCAAGGAAATAGGAGATAATGAAGAGAGAGAGAGATGGTTGCTTCACAACCAAGGAAAGTGTGTTTCCTTTCGAGTTTGGGACTTGAGTCCTCATGAGGCACACCTTAGGGCTTCATACTCCACCCTATATAAAGGGGTAAAGCCCTAGTTCAAGACCAAAAGAGAGAGGGAAAGATCCCACGTTCTCCTTTTTGTTCCTTACGTGCAAACCCTGACTGAAAGGTTTAGCGCTAACCCTGGGACAGTGAGGAATCATGGAGCCATCAAGATGGAGGAGTGGTGTCTCATGTCGTCAGAGAGAACCGTGACCATCATCCCCATGCTCCAGCCTATGCGCAATGGCTGCAGCACAGCTATAGTGCCGGCCCTCCCAGCCTGAGCCAACCACCCTGGCCGCGAACGAAGGACACCTTTTGTGGGCTCTGATCTCTAAAACACAAGATAAACGTAGCGGAAGCGGTTCGATTAACAGCGGAATACAAAAAATCATGATAAATTAAAACCTTTCAAAAATGAGATCTCGAAAGCTTGAAACTCCTTTCATAAAAGCAAGATGAACTGTTTACATCTCTGTTAAATCACTTCTCGAGTGATTATATACATCATGATACAAAATCTCAAGACTTCAAAATTCTTATATCAACAAACTCCTAGGACCTGAGTGTACAGAGACGACATAAGACTATTCTAACTACAAGACTAGACAGCACAATGTTTCCACCTGAAATCACTGCTGCTGCTGCTGTCCACCTGCAGATCGGTTCCTTCGACCTCGACATCCACCTAAAGGTAGAAATCTACGGGGTGAGACAATTTCAAATAATTGTCCCAGCGAGAGTTATAACTCTCCGCCAGAAACTTTGTTAAAATCAATCAAAGGAATATCATGAGCAGGTAACTTAGATTACTCACAGCAGGCTTGATAACAATTACTCACCTTTATTAAGGAATATGAAGAACATGTATACTAATACTTGAACAGGATATTAAATGCAAGCAATGTAATATCAATCAATGTTCCTCGTAGTTCAACCTAAGCAGTTATGCTACGTGGTTGATTATGTTTTACAAACATCATTATGCCCTGCAGAGATCAGTTATACCGCTCATACTCCAACCGATCACTAGTAAGTCGCATCGGTATCATACTAGGTCATCGAAAGAGCCGGATTCTCATGACCTTCAACTACCTTAGTTAGAATGAGGATAAACATGCAGGACATCTAGTGTCTCTGCTATTATAGCTCACCAGGGTATTCTGGTACTTCGCTATTAGAGTCACAGTGGCATTCTGCACTCTCTTCGCTATCGAAAGATTTCATGTTTATCTCTCATCAATGCGGTATAAAAGATTCCTTTGGGAGAATAGTGTTACATCATCCCGGTACAAACATATAGTGATGGGTTGATGGATTAAGATATATCCACATCAACTCCTACACTAGGATGTAAGGATATACACATCCATATTCCCCCACATACTCTAAAGTATGTGATCCAGGAATTCCCTTAGGAAAACCTGTTTCACCATCATTTAAACTCTGACAATGATGGATCTATGATCAGGGCTCTACATGATATGATTATACTTGGTTATTAGGTACATTTCAGTATTCTTTTAGCATCATAGAAGTTTCCAAACATTCAAGTACTAAACATGGCTATAACAGAAGAATACTAAATGTAATAGGTATTACTCATATCAGTTATCAGATGGATATCAATTCTTAATCATCTTATCACTATGATTTAGGAACATGGGTGCTTACACCCTTATATCATCATAACACTTGCTATCAAGTGACATGTCAGCATCAAGTCATATATTAGCATGACCTTGATGTCATTCATGGCCCTTAAGGCATATCAGTTTCATGTGATGCCACTTGCATCTAGGCAACATAGTTATTTCTGTTCATAAGCTATTGACATACTTTCAATAGATATGATGTCATGATCCTTACCTAGATATGATTATTCTCTTATAAGAACTTGCATGATTATATCAATTAATAATAATCAACAATTCATAGTCAGATCAGCAGTCAATAAGACAGAATTAACCTTTCAATTAAAAGATTATACTTTTATGTCCTTACAAAGGGTAAGATTCCCTTGTTTATATCATTTAGGGTTATTCAACCCTTTCATTATGATTAGGAATAATGATTCCTCATCTCATATTTTGATCATACAATTCATGCTTAAAGGAAAATCATGAGTTTAGAGTTTATTGTTCATTTCAACATATTACCATGAACTAGGGTTTACTATTCACATTACTCATGATTACCCTAGAACTAGGGTTTACTATTCACATTACTCATGATTACCCTAGAACTAGGGTTTACTATTCACATCATAGTGAAATGAGCTCATAGCATCATCATGAATGAGAAACATCATCATTGATGCTTTCAAATTAGGTTAAGACTCATCAATTATCTTAATTAGGGTTTTCATGATCTCTCATAAGTGGATCATACCATAATCCTGCATATTCATATACATTGAAGGTACTTTATTTGAGTTTTAACCATAAATGGTACTTTCTCTCTCCTTACTAATAGATGGTGATTATATCACTCTAGATAGGGTCGGGTTAAGTCCTCATTGATTAACATAAACCAAATCACCATTGTCATGTCATTAGGGTTTGAATAAAACAAGGTATCCTTTAATTGAACCCATTTAAGCTTTAAACGAGTGTGAACCCATTTAAGCTTAAACGAGTGTGAACCCACTTGAGCTTAAACGGGTGTGAACCCATTTGAGCTTAAATGAGTGTGAACCCGTTTGAGCTTAAACGAGTGTGAACTCGTTTGAGCTTAAATGAGTGTGAACCCTCTTGAGCTTAAACGAGTGTGAACCCACTTGAGCTTAAACGAGTGTGAACCCACTTGAGCTTAAACGAGTGTGAACCCACTTGATCTTAAACGAGTGTGAACCCACTTGAGCTTAAACGAGTGTGAACCCACTTGAGCTTAAACGAGTGTGAACCCACTTCAGCTTAAACGAGTGTGAACCCTCTTGAGCTTAAACGACCTTGAGGTAGTTTGGATCCAAATGGGTTCAAACCGCATGGACATAAAAGGTGAAACAAAGGTTATGTTTGAATAGGATTTCCTATGTTGAAGCCTTCAATTGGCCATGCCCTTGTTAACCATTTACAAATTGAGTCAATTAGGATTAGCCTTAATCAATTGGACACCAAATTGATTCTCAATTGAAAGATAATTAGGGTTAAATCCCACTCAATTCGGGTTTTCAATCGGCTAATCATCAATTTTCAACAATGTGAAACAAATTGAAGTTGAACCCATCAATTGAGCTCCAATTGGGCCCAAACTTGGCCCAAATGGTCTTGGGATCATTTGGATATCCTCCAAACAGTCTTGAGACCGTTTTCCCAAAGTTTTATAAAAAAACTAATTCAATTTGATAAGGATTGAACCCTAACTAGGTCCAAAATCAGCATTTTTATCAATTCATCAACCTATTGAAATTGGACCCTCAAACCATCAAATTTCCTTAACCCTAGACCTCCAAACGGTCTTGGGTTGTCACCAAACGGTCTTAAGACCGTTTGAGTGAACCCCCAAATGGTCTTGAGACCGTTTGGGTCCTTCAACCCAAAATTCACCAAAATCTATCATTGAAAAACTCAATCCAACCCGATTAGGGTTTAAGGAGTTGAAGTGCCTTCAACTTGTGATTGGTTTGGAATTGGGTTATGATTCTTTGTAGGAATTAAATTCAATATGTTTACAACAGTTCCTTAAATGGTCTTCCCTTGGTTAACCCTATCAAACGGTCTTGAAGACCGTTTAAAACTAAACGATCTTGCAAGATCGTTTGAGATCAAACGGGTTGAGCCCCTTTTTAATTTCAAACGCTTGCAAACCGTTTAGACCTATTGGTCCAAGATCGTTTAATAAAGTTGGATAAGGACCAACATAGGTATTAATGCCCTTCGTCTTCAACCTTGAAACCAAGGTCTGTTCTTTACGAAAAAGCTTGCAAGAGTGCAAAGAAAGATGGGGAAGAAGAAGAACTAACTATTATTTGCAAGAATAAAAGTATGCATAACAAAGCAAGGTTTAGAGTTATAAAACCTGCCTCAAACGTTGTTCCTAGAGCTCCAAGCTTCCAAGATTCAAGCCTTTAATGGCGTCTTGAGCTCCACAGGTTGGCCAAAGGTGATTCTCCAAGGAAAAGATGGAGATGATCGGCTAGAACAAGAAACCTAAGTGAATTAACCATGAAACCAACCTTATACAAGGATTTCCTCCATGAATCCAAGCTAGAAGATGGTGCTCTCTTACCTTAGAACAGGTTGGTCATTTCCTTGAGCTCCAGAGCTTTGCCTTGGTCGGTTGAGAAAGATGAGACGTGAGGAAGTGAAGGGAATACGTTTGGTTGTTTTACAAGGAACTAGGCTTATATACCTTAGGTTGTTTTCCACCATAAGGACCTCTAAAACATAGATTTCTCATCTAAGTCCCTTCTTATTTCTAAGGCACATCCAAGCATGATAATCTTATGCAAAGCTCATCAAAACTCAAGATCTAAGGGTAGAGAAAACCAACATGCATACTAAGGTACATATATGAAGGGCCTCCTTACTCTTACTAGGTGTTTTCACTACAAAGGTCATCCTTCTTATCCAATTATTTAATTGAAGCGCCCCTCTCATCATTTCTTCTCCAAATGATGTAAAGAGTCATAAAAGATCTACTAGAAGGTATATTTTATAGGTTGCACTCCATATTTTGGGTAAATTGCACTTTACACCAAAATCAGGATTTTTAAGCACAAGGACCACTCCACAAGCTGCTTCTTGGTGCCCAAGCTTGGAGAATCCATCATACCTCATCATATTCATTCACATGATGTCTCATCATCAAAGTAACATCATATCATGTTAATATTGCAAGTTAACCCTTCTAATTGGGTAATTTGCACATAGGTCCCTGCATAACAAAACAATACTACATTCATTGTTTTAAAAGGACAAAAATGAAATTGTATGTTCCTCAGGAACTTAATTACATGCCAGAAGTTAATCACAAGTATCTTAATTACATGATTTAAGTAAAAACACCTAGGGTTAACTTATAACCCGGGTCAGGGATGTTACAAATTATCCACCCCTCAAAAGGATTTCGTCCCCGAAATCGATTTAGCATATTAGGAGAAAAGAGCAGGGTATTTCCTCCTCATCTCTTCCTCCAGCTCCCAAGTGGCTTCTTCAACACCACGATGATTCCAGAGGACTTTCACAAGACTTATATCTTTCTTCTTTAACTTTTTAATTATGTTATCAAGGATTGACACTGGTCCCTCCTCATAAGTTATATCTTCATTCACTTCTACTTCCATAGGTTGTAGAACTGACTCGGTATCAGGGTGACATTTCCTTAACACAGAAATGTGAAACACAGGGTGTAACTTCTGCAATTCTGGTGGCAAATCTAGTTTATAGGCTACCTTTCCAACTCGTTCAATGATTGGATAAGGCCCCATAAATCTAGGAGCTAACTTTCCTTTACTTTCAAAACGAAGGACTCCTTTCCAAGGTGAGACCTTGAGGTACACTCTGTCTCCAACCTGGAACTCTAAAGGTCTACGACGTCTGTCAGCGTAAGACTTCTGTCTATCCTGTGCAGTCTTAAGCTGTTGTTGGATTACCTTAATCTTTTCTGTGGTCTGCTGCACAAGATCAGGACCTAACAACTGATGCTCACCAGTCTCATACCAGCATAAGGGTGATCTACAATGTCTACCATACAAGGCTTCATAAAGTTCCATATCAATACTATGTTGATAGATATTGTTATAGGCAAACTCTATCAAGCTTAGGTGCAGATCCCAACTTCCTGTGAACTGGAGAACACATGCTCTCAACAAGTCTTCCAAGGTCTGTATAGTCCTTTCCGACTGTCCATCAGTATGTGGATGAAAGGCTGTACTAAACCTTAATTGGGTGCCTAGTGCCCTATGTAATTGTTCCCAAAAACGACTTGTGAACTGAGGACCTCTGTCAGAAACTATGGTGACAGGAACTCTGTGCAAGCGCACTATCTCTTGAACATATAACTGGGATAACCTTTCAGCAGAATATGTTGTTTTGACAGGTAAGAAATGCGCTGTCTTAGTCAACCTATCAATAATTACCCAAATGGAATCATGTCCTTTGTTTGTTCTAGGTAGGCCAACAACAAAGTCCATGGTTACATGATCCCACTTCCACTATGGTATGGGTAAAGGTTGCATTGTTCATGCAGGCTTCTGGTGTTCAGCTTTAACTTGCTGACACACCGGACACCTCAGAACAAACTAAGCTACATCCTTCTTCATCCCAGGCCACCAATACATATCTTTCAATTTTTGATACATCTTGGTGCTCCCTGGATACATAGCATACATAGAAGAATGAGCTTCCTCCAGGACTAACTTCCTCAGGTTATCCACATCTGGCACTATCATCCTCCCATGATAGCATGCCACTTGATCATCTGATTCATGAAAACCTTCTCGCTTCTCATTACCATACTCAGATCTGATCTGCTGAACTGCAACATCAACTTGTTGTGCCTCCTTAATCTTCTCTCCTAGGGTGGGTTTGATATGCATCTCAGCCAACAACCCGGCAATCCATGACACCTTCATCTGTACATTGTCTTGCCTTAAGGAGATAAGCATATCTCTCCTAGGGCATAATAAAGAGTTTAATTGTGCCCTATCAGAGGATGATGTTGATGATTTCCTACTCAAGGCATCTGCAACTACATTGGCCTTCCCTGGATGGTAATCTATCGTACAATCATAATCCTTGATTAACCCCATCCAGCGATGTTGCCTCATGTTAAGGTCATGCTGAGAGAAGATATACTTAAGACTCTTATGATCAGTGAAAACCTGGAATGTTTCTCCATATAGATAGTGTCTCCAGATTTTCAAGGCATGAACCACAACAGCTAACTCTAAATCGTGTGTCGGATAATTCTCCTCGTGTTTCTTAAGCTATCGAGAAGCAAAAGAAATCACATGCTTATCCTGCATCAGCACACATCTGAGTCCATTCTTGGAGGTATCACTTCGTCAAGGGTAGGGCTATAGAACTGAAGTTCTTAATGAACCTTTGATAATAGCCAGCCAACCCTAAGAAACTATGAATATCCGTCGGTGTCTTCGGTTGTTCCCACTGTAGAACAGACTCTACCTTTTTAGGGTCAACATGAATTCCCGAGGCAGATATCACATGTCCAAGAAAAGACACCTCCGGCAACCAGAACTCACACTGTCTAAACTTAGCATATAACTCATGTTGTCTTAGAAAAGTTAGAGCCTGACGAAGATGTTGTTCATGCTGCTGAGCATCTCTACTATAGATCAGGATGTCATCTATAAAGACAACAACACACTGATTGAGGAAAGGTCGGAAGATTCTATTCATGAGTTCCATAAATGCAGCTGGTACATTAGTTAGTCCAAACGACATAACTGTGAACTCATAGTGACCATACCTTGTCCTGAAGGCAGACTTGGGTATGTCACTGTCCTTAATACGGAGTTGATGATATCCTGACCTCAAATCTATCTTTGAGAAGATGGTTGCACATGCAACTGGTCAAAAAGATCATCAATCCTCGACAGAGGATACTTGTTCTTTATTGTTACTTTATTGAGTTGTTTGTAATCAATGCACAACCGCATTGATCCATCTTTCTTTTTAACAAACAAGACCGGAGCACCCCAAGGTGAAGTACTCGGTCGGATAAAACCTTTCTCAAGCAACTCTTGAAGCTGTTTCTTGAGTTCTGCCATCTCAGCAGGCGCCATCCTATACGGTGTTTGTGCTATAGGTTGGGGATCTGGGATCAAATTGATTTCAAAATCAATTTCCCGAGGCGGTGGCATACTTGGAAGTTCTTCAGGAAATACATCTTCAAATTCCCTGACTATAGGAACTTCAACAAGGTTAGGACTTTTCATGGTGGTATCTATCACATGGGCCAAGAATGCATAACATCCTTGCCTCATCAGCTTATCAGCAACCATAGCAGACACAAGACAGGTGGGTAGAATCTTTCTCTCTCCTTGAAAGATCCATGTGCTGCTCTCATCAGCAAACACAGCTTGCTTGGATTCACAACCCAAGACAACTCTATACCTTTCCAAGGTATCCATCCCAAGGATTATGTCAAATCCTTGCATATCAAGTGGTATAAGATTCACTTGAATGCGATGATCAGAAAAGAAGAGGATGCAGGGAGAGCATACCTCTTGCAAAACAGCAGAACCTCTCAATAGAGTCTCAAGCAACAAGCTATCTGCCCTATGACTAACTGTCATATTGCAGTTACGAATCACTCTTCGAGTGATAAAAGAGTGTGTAGCACCCGGGTCAATCAAAACAGATACCACATAGGATTTAGACATATAAGAATATAAAAGTTCCATCTGACCTGCCACAACCCGTGGATTGACCACTGCTTCTGGTGGGTTCATAGCATAGAACCTCGTTGTCGCCTGAGGTTGAGTTGGTGCTGACTATCCAGCCTGAGACGCTTGCCCACGTCCTCTAGCTGCTCCTTGAGACTTCCTTCTCTGTGATCCCTGTTGATTCTGCCTCTGAGGCTGTGTCACATTGACAGGCCTAGACCTACAGTCCTTCATCAGATGTCCCACCTTCCCACAGTTATAACAACTTCTTTCCAGTTGTTGTGGTCTTGGTGGTCTTGTGACTGACATTGATGCTGAATTGCGAGTTGCTTGTGGCGGTAAACCTTGTCCTCTACCTCTACTTGGGGACCACTGAGTCTGAGAACTAGATCTGGGTGGTGGAGGTGTATGTGTAGAGAATCTAGGCTTCTTAAAGTCTCTAGATGAAGATCCCTGGAACTGTGGATATCTCTTTTGGGTTTGCCTTTTCTTGACTACAGATCTCTCTATCCTTCGGACTGACTCAACGAAGGTAGAGAATCTCTCCCAGTTTTCTAGTGCATACACGGGAGTAGTCATGTCGGCATTCAAACATTTCTCAAACCTCCTAATCCTTTCTTCATCTGTGGTACCCATATGCGGACAGAATCGCAACAACTCAATGAACTTAGCCTCATATTCGCTAATGTTCATCATACCTTGCCTCAGTCTCTCAAACTGAGAGATCTTCTCGTCCAGAAAGGTCTTTGGAAAATATATGTGGACAAATTCCCGACGAAAGTCTTCCCACAAGATCTCTATTCCAGGCCTCTTCTGCTCTTCCATGGTCCACCGGTGACCAGCACTACCTTTGAGAAGATAGACAGCATGTCTAACCTTCTCACCTTCGGGGATGTTAAGGATTCTGAAAGCTTTCTCTAACTCAGTTAACCACAGGTCAGCATCAGTAGGGTCAGCTGTTCCAAAGTATTTGGTTGCTCTGACCCGACGAAGTCGCTCGAACGTCTTACCGATACCTTGACCCTCAGACTGGACAGGTGCCCTAGGTGCAGGCATGGGCATCCTGTCGGTGATGTGTGTCATGGCAGTCATAAACTGCCCAAACATAGTTTGAACAGCTGGGTTTCCCATGTCAGCTGGGTCAAACTGAGGTGGCTCCATAGGTGGCTCAGGTACAGGTTGCTCTATTTCTAGGTTCCTTGCACCTTCTCGAGGTGCAGCAACACTACTTTCTGCCTCGTACTCCTCATGTGGTCCATACATCCTTAATTATCTTCTTCTCCTAAGGAGCAGAAGACTCTATTAGATAAGAAAGAAATACTAAGGATAGACTTGACACTCTAAGTCCTATGTCTCTGTAGACTCAGTGAACCTAGAGCTCTGATACCACTAATTGTGGGCTCTGATCTCTAAAACACAAGATAAACGTAGCGGAAGCGGTTTGATTAACAGCGGAATATGAAAAATCACGATAAATTAAAACCTTTCGAAAACGAGATCTCAAAAGCTTGAAACTCCTTTCATAAAAGCAAGATGAACTGTTTACATCTCTGTTAAATCACTTCTCGAGTGATTATATACATCATGATACAAAATCTCAAGACTTCAAAATTCTTAGATCAACAAACTCCTAGGACCTGAGTGTACAGAGACGACATAAGACTATTCTAACTACAAGACTAGACAGCACAGTGTTTCCACCTGAAATCACTGCTGCTCCTGGTTTTACTGCTGCTGTTGCTGTCCACCTGCATATCGGTTCCTTCGACCTCGACGTCCACCTAAAGGTAGAAATCTACGGGGTGAGACAATTTCAAATAATTGTCCCAGCGAGAGTTATAACTCTCCGCCAGAAACTTTGTTAAAAGCAATCAAAGGAATATCATGAGCAGGTAACTTAGATTACTCACAGCAGGCTTGATAACAATTACTCACCTTTATTAAGGAATATGAAGAACATGTATATTAATACTTGAACAGGATATTAAATGCAAGCAATGTAATATCAATCAATGTTCCTCGTAGTTCAACCTAAGCAGTTATGCTACGTGGTTGATTATGTTTTACAAACATCATTATGCCCTGCGGAGATGAGGTATACCGGTCATACTCCAACCGATCACTAGTAAGTCGCATCGGTATCATACTAGGTCATCGAAAGAGCCGGATTCTCATGACCTTCAACTACCTCAGTCAGAATGAGGATAAACATGCAGGACATCTAGTGTCTCTGCTATTATAGCTCACCAGGGTATTCTGGTACTTCGCTATTAGAGTCACAGTGGCATTCTGCACTCACTTCACTGTGGAAATATTTCATGTTTATCTCTCATCGATGCGGTATAAAAGATTCCTTTGGGAGAATAGTGTTACATCACCCCGGTATAAACATATAGTGATGGGTTGATGGATTAAGATATATCCACATCAAATCCTACACTAGGATGTAAGGATATACACATCCATATTCCCCCACATACTCTAAAGTATGTGATCCAAGAATTCCCTTAGGAAAACCTGTTTCACCATCATTTAAACTCTGACAATGATGGATCTATGATCAGGGATCTACATGATATGATTATACTTGGTTATTAGGTATATTTCAGTATTCTTTTAGCATCATACAATTTTCCAAACATTCAAGTACTTAACATGGCTATAACAGAAGAATACTAAATGTAACATGTATTACTCATATCAGTTATCAGATGGATATCAATTCGTAATCATCTTATCACTATGATTCAGGAACATGGGTGCTTACACCCTTATAAAATCATAACACTTGCTATCAAGTGACATGTCAACATCAAGTCATCTATTAGCATGACCTTGATGTCATTCATGACCCTTAAGGCATATCAGTTTCATGTGATGCCACTTGCATCTAGGCAACATAGTTATTTCTGTTCATAAGCTATTGACATACTTTCAATGGATATGATGTCATGATCCTTACCTGGATATGATTATTCTCTTATAAGAACCTGCATGATTAAATCAATTAATAATAATCAACAATTCATAGTCAGATAGCAGTCAATAAGACAGAATTAACCTTTCAATTCAAAGGTTATACTTTTATGTCCTTACAAAGGGTAAGATTTCCTTGTTTATATCATTTAGGGTTATTCAACCCTTTCATTATGATTAGGAATAATGATTCCTCATCTCATATTTTGATCATACAATTCATGCTTAAAGGAAAATCATGAGTTTAGAGTTTATTGTTCATTTCAACATATTACCATGAACTAGGGTTTACTATTCACATTACTCATGATTACCCTAGAACCAGGGTTTACTATTCACATCATAGTGAAATGAGCTCATAGCATCATCATGAATGAGAAACATCATCATTGATGCTTTCAAATTAGGTGAAGACTCATCAATTATCTTAATTAGGGTTTTCATGATCTCTCATAAGTGGATCATACCCTAATCATGCATATTCATATACATTGAAGGTACTTTATTTGAGTTTTAACCATAAATGGTACTTTCTCTCTCTCCTTACTAATAGATGGTGATTATATCACTCTAGATAGGGTTGGGTTAAGTCCTCATTGATTAACATAAACCAAATCACCATTGTCATGTCATTAGGGTTTGAATAAAACAAGGTATCCTTTAATTGAACCCATTTAAGCTTTAAACGAGTGTGAACCCATTTGAGCTTAAACGAGTGTGAACCCACTTGAGCTTAAACGGGTGTGAACCCATTTGAGCTTAAACGAGTGTGAACCCATTTGAGCTGAAACAAGTGTGAACCCGTTTGAGCTTAAACGAGTGTGAACCCTCTTGAGCTTAAACGAGTGTGAACCCACTTGAGCTTAAACGAGTGTGAACCCACTTGAGCTTAAACGAGTGTGAACCCACTTGAGCTTAAACGAGTGTGAACCCACTTGAGCTTAAACGAGTGTGAACCCACTTGAGCTTAAACGAGTGTGAACCCACTTGAGCTTAAACGAGTGTGAACCCTCTTGAGCTTAAACGACCTTGAGGTAGTTTGGATCTAAATGGGTTCAAACCGCATGGACATAAAAGGTGAAACAAAGGTTATGTTTGAGTAGGATTTCCTATGTTGAAGCCTTCAATTGGCGATGCCCTTGTTAACCATTTACAAATTGAGTCAACTAGGATTAGCCTTAATCAATTGGACACCAAATTGATTCTCAATTGAAAGCTAATTGGGGTTAAATCCCACTTAATTAGGGTTTTCAATCGGCTAATCATCAATTTTCAACAATGTGAAACAAATTGTAGTTGAACCCATCAATTGAGCTCCAATTGGGCCCAAACTTGGCCCAAATGGTCTTCGAATCATTTGGATATCCTCCAAACGGTCTTGAGACCATTTGCCCAAAGTTTTATCAAAAACGAATTCAATTTGATAAGGATTGAACCCTAACTAGGTCCAAAATCAGCATTTTTATCAATTCATCAACCTATTGAAATTGGACCCTCAAACCATCAAATTTCCTTAACCCTAGACCTCCAAACGGTCTTGGGTTGTCACCAAACGGTCTTAAGACCGTTTGAGTGAACCCCCAGATGGTTTTGAGACCGTTTGGGTCCTTCAACCCAAAATTCACCAAAATCTATCATTGAAAAACTCAATCCAACCCGATTAGGGTTTAAGGAGTTGAAGTGCCTTCAACTTGTGATTGGTTTGGAATTGGGTTATGATTCTTTGTAGGAATTAAATTCAATATGTTTACAACAGTTCCTTAAACGGTCTTCCCTTGGTCAACCCTATCAAATGGTCTTGAAAACCGTTTAAAACTAAATGATCTTGTAAGATTGTTTGAGATCAAACGGGTTGAGCCCCTTTTTAATTTCAAACGCTTGCAAACAGTTTAGACCTATTGGTCCAAGATAGTTTAATAAAGTTGGATAAGTAACAACATAGGTATTAACGCCCTTCATCTTCAACCTTGAAACCAAGGTCTGTTCTTTACGAAAAAGCTTGCAAGAGTGCAAAGAAAGATGGGGAAGAAGAAGAACTAACTATTATTTGCAAGTATAAAAGTATGCATAACAAAGCAAGGTTTAGAGTTATAAAACCCACCTCAAACGTTGTTCCTAGAGCTCCAAGCTTCCAAGATTCAAGCCTTTAATGGTGTATTGCGCTCCACAGGTTGGCCAAAGGTGATTCTTCAAGGAAAAGATGGAGATGATCGGCTAGAACAAGAAACCTAAGTGAATTAACCATGAAACCAACCTTATACAAGGATTTCCTCCATGAATCCAAGCTAGAAGATGGTGCTCTCTTACCTTAGAACAGGTTGGTCATTTCCCTGAGCTCCAGAGCTTTGCCTTGGTCGGTTGAGAAAGATGAGAAGTGAGGAAGTGAAGGGAATACGTTTGGTTGTTTTACAAGGAACTAGGCTTATATACCTTAGGTTGTTTTCCACCATAAGGACCTCTAAAACATAGATTTCTCATCTAAGTCCCTTATTCTTTCTAAGGCACGTCCAAGCATGATAATCTTATGCAAAGCTCATCAAAACTCAAGATCTAAGGGTAGAGAAAACCAACATGCATACTAAGGTACATATATGAAGGGTCTCCTTACTCTTACTAGGTGTTTTCACTACAAAGGTCATCCTTCGTCTCCAATTATTTAATTGAAGCGCCCCTCTCATCATTTCTTCTCCTAATGATGTACAGAGTCATAAAAGATCTACTAGAAGGTATATTTTACAGGTTGCACTCCATATTTTGGGTAAATTGCACTTTACACCAAAATCAGGATTTTTAAGCACAAGGACCACTCCACAAGCTGCTTCTTGGTGCCCAAGCTTGGAGAATCCATCATACCTCATCATATTCATTCATATGATGTCTCATCATCAAAGGAACATCATATCATGTTAATATTTCAAGTTAACCCTTCTAATTGGGTAATTTGCACATAGGTCCCTGCATAACAAAACAATACTACATTCATTGTTTTAAAAGGACAGAAATGAAATTGTATGTTCCTCAGGAACTTAATTACATGCCAGAAGTTAATCACAAGTATCTTAATTACATGATTTAAGTAAAAACACCTAGGGTTAACTTATAACCCAGGTCAGGGATGTTACACCTTTGGGGGCGTGAGGGCATGGCGGAGGTAGGGAGAGCATCGCCGGAGGTCGGCGGGGTGCAGAGAAGGAAGGAGAGGCGGCGCAATTTGCTGCTAGGGTGACAGTAACAAACTGTCGTGAGGTTGAAGAAGGAAGGGAGGCGTTGGACCTTTCTGCCCTTTGCGGGCTAGAGAAGAAATCGACTTAACCGAGGGTAGTATGGTCTTTCCGTTATGTTTCCAAAGAAAGCAGCTGCATTGCATGAGATCGGCCACGTGGCACTCTTCGATTGGTCCTGAGTAAGTGAATTTCATTAAATTCATAACTTTTTAATGGTAGCTCGGTTGGGACATATAATACATGAATTTTTCTCAAAAAAACGAGAGGAATCCATTAAAAATATAATTGAAGCCTGATTCCTTTTGCAATTAGAAAAGTAATGGAAGATATCAACTTTAATGTGTTAATGTTTAAAAACCCTATTTTGAGATGAATAATATATTTATAAGGGTTTAATGGATGATTAGAGTTGGTATTAACCTGTTAATGATGAAAGGGCACATTAGGAACAAAAAGGATGAACTTTTCATGTAATTAGTCAAATTTCAAGTTTAGTGTGCATGAATAATACTTTAATGGGCCTTGAAACCCTAATGTTGGTAAATTCGACTCTGAATAACTTTAATTATTCAAAGTGGTGAATAAAGATGAGACATAATGATCTTAGGCTATTTCGAGCATTAAAGTTCCTAAATTGTGGATAAATAACCTTAATATATAAATTAGGGTTTTTGAATGAATCAAGATGGAATTCATGACAAATAGAGTTCGCATGTGAATTCAATCATAATGAACTATGAATTGACGATAAATGAGCGTAATGATCTTGTCATATATTAAAAGGATAAAAATAATAGCTTTAATGTAAAAGGGGATTAATGGACTTATTTAATGGTTGAATATGCCTTTAATATGAAACTGAGGATTAGATGTTGAAATAATTAGGGTTGGTGATCAATTGCGTTAAATTAGGGTTTGAAATAGTAAAAGATGAAGGGAAACCCTAATTGCAATGGAAACCCTAAAAGTGAACTAGAAACCCTAGGAAGCGAGCTCGATTTAATATATCTTAATAACATGAGTAATAAAAGGAAATTGTATAATTGTTTTAGGATCTTATTGAATGCTTGTTTTCCTATTGGTTGATTGGATTATTTCTTCCTCACATCAACTTGACAGGTATGTGGTTACACCTATGAATATCCCGAATTAGTTTCTCGAGGATTTTTGAGGTTTTATCGATGAATTGAAGTAAACTGTTGGTTGCATTTAATTCATGCAAATTAGAATGTGAATATGACTATCACATAAGAGATGTGCCTACTAGCTCAGATCCTAGTCCCCTCTATAGCCTAATGGATTGACCTAGTACATGGCTACCAATGGGGTAGGCTCATCAGGTCATTGAATGACTTAGTACATGGCTACCAATGGGGTAGGACCATCAAGTCATCATGAGTCAGGGATTGGGCTACCTTTGGGTAGGGCCATGCGACTCAATAACCCTAGGAATTGGCTACCTGTGTGGTAGGACCATGGGGGTAAGGATCTACCATATGAGAGAGGTAGTATCCATGTCCACTGCAGGGACGGTACAGAGATAGGGGATAGGCAAGGATTGAGTAGTATTGCTTAAAACGTAATCTTGGATGTTAAATGATATTTGGTTGACTACATTGTTAACATAGTTGCACAATTATTGTTTCCCCCACATACCAGCTTCTTGCTGACCGATGTTTTGTTTGTCAGCGTTTTAGGTACAAATGAAAAGAACAAACAGTAAAGTGGCATATGTGGAACTAAATGAGAAATAACATACACATGAGGATTAGTTCGATTAGTATCTTCATGGATAGAAGTTTAGAAATCCCAGCTTTTAAAAGGTAAGTAAAGTTTTTATTTTATACCAGTTTTCAGTTTAGTTGGTAAAGTTTATTAGTTATTATTGATTATCTGTCGAACCTTTGATCCGGGTTATTAGATAACGGCTCTGATCTCTTGGTCTCCCTTAAGTGGGGGTTATCGGGAGGCGGGGTCGTTACACTTATAGCTCTATCAGCAAGGGAATACTTGAAGAGACGGAGTCGAATGGCGTCATCAGATACTCCATTTTGTTTTGTCATGGCACATAGATCAATAAACCTCAAGAGATGTTCTTGACTATCCTCTCCTTGTTTACGATAGAATGGGCTGTTTTGAGGCAATGTGATCCAATGTGCCCTAATCTCAAAATTGGCAGCATTGATGGGAGGAGGTTGTACTGGATGATGAACATTTGTAGCTTTCAGGATTGAGAATTCTCTAAGATCTTTTTGTAGTTCAGCTACTTGTGTTGCCGCCTGTGCTGCTTGAATTTCTTCTTGAACCGTAGCTCTAGATTCTTGCATGAATCTTTCTCTCTGTGCATTGAGGGCTTGAGCCACCCTTCGAGCTATCTCCTCCTCTTGAGCCATTCTTGCTTGGTTCTCTTTGTTTTGTCGGTGGAAGGTTCTGTCAATCTCTGGATCAAAGCTGGCGGTGAGTCTGGGACTGTTCAAACGGTGCATGCACTAATCCTTCTGAAGTACTTGAAAATAGAAGGAAAATGATATCCACAAAGTAGAGTCAAAGTCAAGCAGATGATCAATTGTATCAAAAGAAAAACAAAGTCCTAGATTAGCCTTAAAAGAACTGGATTTGACTAACTGATTATGTTGTCCTCGGCAACGGCGCCAGAATTTGACGTGGAATATTATCACACTAACAAACTCACTTGGGGTTGAAATCCCAGAGCTTTTACCAAAACCAGCATGCAATAATACCACCCACAAGCGGACGAGTATTATCGTAGTATTGTTAAGGATCGAACCCAAAGGACAACATTTTTAAGAATCCTTGTCAATCTAGTCTAGTTTGAGTTAAGACTAATATTTAAAATGATTGATTGGTTTGTGTTTGATTAAACTAAATGCAAGAAAGGTAAATGAGCGGAATTAAAGTTTGTTCTAGATGAATTATATGAATCGTTGGGATGGTGTCAAGTTTCAACACCACTACGCATGCAAACACACCCAAACGTCAAACATCCAGGCAAGATAAAACTATCCAAATAGAGCTGCTGCAAAACCCCCCATACGGGCGTTAGGTTTGCGTAAGCATCACCTTAGGCATCAGATGTCTCGTCACCATCCAGATCACTTACTTACGTCTCCGAAAATACAGAAATCCAACGAAGGTTGTGGGCCCCCTATACAGGCGTTAGGCACACATAAGCATCATCGAAGGCTAGATTGCCCGTCCCCTTACGGATCATACACTTATGACCTCGAAGAAATCCCATTCTATTTCTAGTTTGGGAGTCAACCACATTAATCGATAAGCAAGTAGGTGATTAATATACGAGCAAACATCGATGATTAACAAGAAGATACAAAATCCAACTAAGGCTGAGAACCCCCTATACATGCGTTAGGTGCTCAGAAGTGTCACCGAAGGCTAGATGGCTTGTCCCTTCGCGGATCGTACACTTACGACCTCAAGGAATCCCATTCTATTTCTAGTTTGGGATTCAACTTGTTAAACGACATTCAATCCTACATATAGAAGTTCTCACAACATAGGAAGAACAAAGATGAAAGCAAGCAATTAATCTAACTACGAACATAATGATTCATAATGAAATGGAAAGTTATATACATTGCCATGGAATGCTTAACAAAAGAACATGTTTGCATGGGCAGCGGGGCTAGTCCCTGCACCCCAGTGAAATAAGACTACTCGCTCATGATGTGAGAGACAAGAAGAATAAGAGAAATGGAAGGTTCTGCCATGAGCATGATGAAGAAGGTGGTCACAGCTCGGTGAAAATGATGCAGTCTCCTACGTCATGTCGGGGTAGATATGAACGAGGAGGAAGAACCACCAAGGCAGGTTGGGCAATCCTTCTTCTTCCCCTTCTCTCTCACCTTCTCTCCTTGCTCGGTGCCAAGAGGAGCAGGTGGGCGTGTGGAAGTTGAGGTTGGATCAGACCTTTGGCATCCTGTTGGTGTGCTGGCCCCCCTCCCCGAAATGGGGACCCTTGTGGTCCTATTTATAGGGTCGGAATTGGCCCTCATGCTTTTGGTGTGAGTTATGTCCCAAACGGTTTGGAGACCGTTTGACGTCCAAATGATTTTGAAGACTGTTTGACGTTCAAACGGTCTTGGAGATATTTTGCTTCAAACAGTTTAGTCAAACGGTATGGGGACCGTTTGGATGGACAAACGGTTTTAGAAACCAAATGGCACCAAACGGTCTTGACTTTAATCATCTTCCTTTTGACCGGTCTTGTGTATTTTGCAAATCAAATGGATCCAAACGGTCTTGAAACTGTTAGGATCCAATCGGTCTTGGGTTCTATCTCCATTCAATTTTGGCTGCACAACCGGTCTTGGGACCAAATGGCTCCAAACGGTCTTGGGACCGAATGGCTCCAAACGGTCTTGGGATCGAATGGCTGCAAACGGTCTTGGGACCGAATGGCTCCAAACGGTCTTGGGACCGAATGGCTCCAAACATTCTTGGTCGAAGCGGTCTTGAATGATCAAACGATCTTGATCCAAATGGTTTCGATTGTTCAAACGGTCTTCATCCCAAACAGTTTAGAGTATCCAATTGGTCCTAGGTCCAAACGGTCTTGAAACTGTTAGACGACATCCGGTCTTGAGACCGTTTGGGTTCATTTGGTCTTGAAACTGTATGGACTCAAACGGTCTGGGGATCGTTTAGGCTCATGTGGTCTTGAAACTGAATGGGCTTAAACGGTCTTGAGACCATGTGGGTGAATATCTGAAACTGAAAGGTCAGAACCGTTAGAGCAGACCATTTGGTCAAGATCAAAAGTGGGAGATTTTTCGGTGAATTCCATGTGATGATAGAACTTGATTTAGACCTACATCAAATCAATATAATTTTGATCAAAAATCATAATAATTAGATTTATTTAGAGAACTTGCAATATGTGAGATTTAAGAGATAAATTGAAAGTATTGAATCAAATTGGTTATAAAAAGGATGACTGAAAATCAGGATGAATATGCATTCATCAGGAGGATGTAAGATTCTTCTCCCAAGTCTTTCATAGAGAATGTATTTGTAAGCCATGTCTTTACCTTTTATAAAGGAGGGATGTCATTTCCAATCAATAGTATGTCATCTGCATACAATAGGAGGAATACAACCATGCTCCCACTAACCTTCCTTTACAGACAAGGTTCATCTTTATTTTAAATAAAGAAAAACTCTTTGACTGACTCATCAAAACAAAGATTCCATCTCTAAGATGCTTGCTTCAATCCATAGATTGACCTTGTTGTGTCATATACACATTATCAATTAGATTCCCATTAAGGAATATCATTTTAACATTCACTTGTCAAATCTCATAGTCATGATAAGCTGCAATAGCAAGCATGGTCCTAATGGACTTAATCATGACCAATGGAGAAAAGTTTCATCATAGTTAACACCTTGAACTTATCTAAAACCCTTTGCAACCAATCTTCCCTTATAGGTTTGAACTATTCCATCCATGTCGTTCTTCTTCTTGAAGACCCACTTTCACCCTAGGGGTTTCACCCCTTCAGGTGGATCCACCAAAGTCCATACTTTGTTGGTATACACGGATTCCATCTCAAATTCATGGCCTCAAGACATTTCTCATACTCTGGTCCCTCAATAGCATCTTGGTAGGTAATTGTCTCATCATCTATGACCAACACTGCCTTTTTGAGTCACAAGATATCCATATCTTTCAGGTTCAAGGAATGTCCTACTAGATCTATGTGGTTCCTGTGTCACATGAGGAATTCGAGATTCCACAACATTTTGTGAGTCTCTTTTTTCCTCTTGTACCTCAATTGGTTCGATGTTTTCTTGTTGGTCTCAAATCTCTTTGAGTTCTACTTTACTCCCAGTGTTGCATTGGAAATATTACTTTACAAGGAATGTAGTCTCTCTGGCAACAAACACTTTGTTGTCAGTTGGGTTGCTTAAGTAGTATCATTTTGTTTCTTTGGAAATCCAACAAAGTAACATTTTTTAGATCCAAGGCCAAGGTTTTCAAGAAACATTTTCTTGACATAAACTTCACACCCCAAATCCTCATAAAAGACATCTTGGTATGCTTCCCAATCCATATCTAATATGGTGTTTTTTTAATCGATTTTGATTGTATGCGGTCAAGTGTAAACACAACAGTTTCAAGAGAATAACCCCAGAAGGTAGTAGGAAGCTCAACAAAACTCATCATAGATCGCACCATATCCAGCAATGTATGATTCCTTCTTTCTGATACACCATTATGATGTGGTATTCCAGGTGGAGTCCATTGTGATACAATACCACGGGCTCGCAGAAGGTCCTCAAACTCTTGTTTAAAGTATTCTCCACCTTGATTAGAACAAAGTGACTTAATACTTTTGCCAAGTTGGTTCTGTACTTCATTCATGAACTCTCTGAATTTTTCAAGAGCTTTTGACTTATGTTTCATCAGGTAAACATATCCATACCTACTGAAATCATTAGATAATGTAATGAAGTACTGATACACACCTCTAGCAGTTGTTCTAAAAGGGCCACATACATAAGTACGTATGAGTCATCATAGATTACTAGCCCTCTCACCGTTTCCAGTGAAGGGAGTCTTGGTCATCTTGGCCACCAAACAAGATTCACATGTCTCTATTTATTGAAAATCAAAAGAGTCTAGATAACCATCTTTATGGAGTGTAGATATGCAATTCTCATTAGTGTGCCCTAGACAACAATGCCAAAGGTATGTTTGGTTTGAGTCATTGAGTTTTTGTTTCTTGGTATTTATGTTATATACACTTGTCTCCAGATCTATCAAGTACATACCATAAGATATTGGGGCACGTCCATAAAAGATTGTATCTTTACTAATAGAACATCTTCCATTCTTTATAAGAAATTTGAATCCTTTTTTGTCCAAACAATATACATATATTATGTTCCTATTAATGGAAGGTACATAATAGAAGTTATCTAACTCAATTACAAGCCTACTTGGTAGAGTTAACGCATAGGTTCCAATTATGTTGGCCGAAACTCTTGCGCTATTTGCAAGATGCAGTTCAACCTCACCTTTCTCTTAAGGTCTACTTCTTTTTAGATCCTTCACATGTGAACAAATGTGTGATCCAGATCTAGTATCTAGTACCCATGATGAATAAGTAGTGACGTTAATCTCAAAAATGTATATATCAGAAGTAGAGATCGCAATCCCTTTCTACATCCTCCTAGGTTCCCTTATCCTTCTCATTATTTTGAGTGCAGAAGACTTGGACTTTGGCATAGCCACAAAATGATTCTTAGCTTTGCCTTTATCCTTGGACTCATCTTTGTTGATCATCATCTCGGATTTGTCCATCTTCATTTGTACTTTGACACTTATCAAGATGTTAAGCAATTTTGAAAGTGGTTTAGCCATGTTACTCAAGTGATAACACTCGATAAACTAGCTATATGATTTGGGCAACGATTGCAAAATCATATATGTGGCCAACTCTTAACTTAAAGGAAATCCCAATCTCTCAAGATACTTCACTTGAGGGTCTAGTGGATATCCCTCTTTCAGTTTGCACTCAAATAGCGCCTTAGAAATATTATACCTTTCATGCTTATCATGTTGTTTATGCAACTCATAGTTCATACAACCCGCAATAAGGTTCTCTATGTTCACAACACCATTGGAATGCTTCAAAGAAACATCCATGTCAGTTTAGGCAAATTTAGAGTGGATATTGGATCTGGTGTTTCAGGAACACGCAAAACATTTCTCAAGGTCCTGAACCAGTTATAGAAATAAATCTCATTTAATTTGTCCAATTGTGATGATTGAGTGTTTTCCATTTGATTCTACAAGAGAAAATTTTGCATTTTTCAAAAACCAATTTTGATTTGATTTTATTGAAAAGTCAATATTAATTAGATCTTTAACTAATTATCAGTCCCACTATTTTATTCAAATTTATATCCCTTCTACCAATTCAGAAGATTATAGTGTGCAATCTTCTAGTGGGCCAAGGTCCATATTTCATCAAGTCATGACTCAGCTTTGGTTGATCACCCACAATTTGGTTATTTAAGTAGGCCAACTTACCAATTGCATATGAATGCAACTCTTAGATAGATGATATGCACAACTCTTTGCCATAATCATCTAGATGCCTCTAGCGCATGGTCTCACCAAGTTATCACCAGTTAAGTCCGACCGAAAAGCCATCACGATAGGCTATGTACCCTTCTTTGGCAGATCTACATACCTACCATCACACTTCCACGAGATAGATGGTGCATAACGCTTTGACATAAACTACGCTTAGTTGGTCAAGCTTTTCATGTGTGCCTCTTATGGAAGGCATCTCAAACCTAATATTATATTAAGGGATTATGTATAATACATATATGTTACCAATCACCAAAAATATATAGTGTGTATCATATACATGCTATAACCCACAACAAAAACATGCAATAAATGAAAAGTGATGGTTATGGCTAGTGTAATGTAATTACTTGGAGCCATAAGGAATTACCACATCTAGGTTCACATATAATGTAGAAACCTGTTGATGAGGATCCATTCTTGCCAATATGAGGTGATCAGTTCAACCCATGAACTGATTAGCTCGCCTCCTGGCCAATTGTTTGGTCATCTCACCGATCATTTGAGTCTATTGGTTCACTAGCGGATCAGATTGGCTTGTCCCCTGGTCCTCCATAGTCCTTCAGTTGATCGACTTGTCATCGTGACGTCCTTCTTCTTCATCATAACAAGAAAGTAAACTATCCTACTATAACATCATTATAGGGAAACCTCGAGTTACATTCGAGGGGAGCAAAGGTAGAAGAGAATAATACTTTTACATTGGGAAGATAATGTTACAACCCCAATTTTTGGGCTTATATGGTTTGAAATGCAATTTATCCAATAAGATGTGTGATTATGAAATTGTATGATTTATGTATAATGAATGAATTTCTTTGATAATATGTCCTTTAAATACATGATTTCATGGAACCTATTGAGTTAGTGAGTCCAATATGATAAAAAGAAAAGAAAAGTTGAATGAAGTCAAATAATGCATAAAAAGGAAAGGAAATTAAGATAAAGATGAGAAATATGTGAAATTCTCTAGAAAGTTGTATGATTGATCATCATGGATTATATTTCGAATCCACATGATTTCTAATGGTAAGAGTAATCCAAATAAAGGATATATAAGAGTAATAGAGAGCAAATATGAATAAAGTATCCCTTTTTAAGTGATAAGATGTATATGAAGAAAAGTCTCTCATACTTTTGAAATTGAGTCCAAAACTTGGCACACAAGTAGTATAAGTCATTATGGACTTTCCCTTAAAATTTTGGAGGAAAAGGATTAACGATGTGAGAGATATGGATTTTACAAAAATCCTTAAAGTAAGAGAGATAAGTTTTATTCACAAAAAGGTCCTTTTGAAACAAAATAGGGAGATGGGATACTTCGTGCCCATAATAATTACTCAAGTTAATTTTGGATGATAGATGATGAAAATATAAGAATATGGAAGAAAATTGGGAATATTCTAAGCTATCCTTTTTTCCATATGATTAATTATACAATTATCTAGAATTTATCAAAGAGGAAAGATGGGACCAGCTAATGGATGAGTTTTAATCTAATATTATGCCTAAACAAGTACAAGACCATTTAGAAGGCTTCCCTAAGTTTTTTTGAGAAAAGGAGTTACCAAGAAAGGAATATAATTACTTCTTAATTTTGGGAGTTTTGTCTAAAAAAGAAAGGAAATTAAGATTCATGAACCCCATGTGTTAGGGTTCTTGATATAGATGTTCCGATCTCCCTCTCTCATGCCCTGACATCTATATAATGTTCTAAGCAATCTCGGCCAGTAGAGGAGATGGTATCACAGACCACACAGATAACTACTCAATCCCAGGATCACCCATGCTCTCCTTTCTCCTCCTAAACCTAACGGGTGAGGCAGTGATCCTAGAAGTCAATTTCAAACCGCCTGAGATGATCTTACGCTGCCAGGCAAAATGAAATTTCCTCCCCCTCTTCCTTTGTCTACTACATCCTCCTCCAAAAAGATTATTCCTATGCAAACTCAACTCATCCTCGGCTCTAGTCCCTGTCGCCCAGGCTGTCTCGGCCCCAATCTACAACACTGTCGTGTACGGCAGGGGGTAGAGGAGGGGTAGGAACCCTGACGTGGTACTCCCACGCTCTGGAGAGTCGCCTGAACATGGTTGGAACTCACCGTGGTGGCAGAATCAAACCATCACGAGGAGGAAGACAACTCATGTCAGGTTGGACAAAAATGCCCCTTTAGTTCATGAAGGAGCAACCAGTAATGCGGGGGCATATTGGACATTGAGTTATAACTTACGTCGACCCACAGGGTATGTGCATGAAGATTAAGTTGCTTATGTGGTAGTACTCTATTAGTCTAATTATATTTATTTGCAAAAATCATAACTAATTCTAGGAAACTCATATTGATACCAGTCCTATATGAAAATTGATCCTCAGAACAAGAGGAACACAAAAATTATATTTGAAACTTGATTATGCTTGCAATTTGAAAAGTATCTAAAGTTGATACCTTTAATGAATTTATGAATGCAAAACCCTTAGTCTTGATGTTAATGGCATTTAATGATGTTCTTTGGATAATTTAAGCCAATATTAACATGTTGTTAATAAAAAGGATGCTTAAGATCTAAAAGGATGATCTTTGTGCTTAATTGACTAATTTAGAGTTTCATGTATATGATGTGCATTAATGGGGTTAGAAACCATAATCTACGTGAATATGACTTTTAATGAGATATATTTCAAAATCCTATGTATAAGAAAAAGTTAGGTTGATCCTAAGCCTGATTGGGGATAAAGAAGCCTTAATGTGAATAATTGAGTAATTAGGGTTTTGTGCATAGAAATGTTTTTTAGGGTTTGGTTGACCTAAAAAGGCAAAGTTGAGAAATAGATCTAAGAAACCCTAAGGAAACCCTAATTCAACCTAGAAGCCCTAGAAGGGATTCCTAAGTCAATAAATGAGTTTATGATGAGTATGTAATGATTAGGTAATGCATGTTTTCAGGATCTGCTTGATTGGTTGCTTAACTTGCTTTATTTGACATCTTGATTGGATATTGGATATCTTGTTTGTAATTGAGACTTCAAATCAGGTATGTGGTAATTTATGATTGCTCATTTTAGTTTCCTAGTGTTTTCTGACGTTTCATCGATTGCATGGAAATTTTTGTTTGGATGACTTTATTTCTGCAATCTATAAAGTGAATATGACTATCACAATTTAAGTATACATATGACTTTCCTTAACCTACATACCATCTCTGTATGTAAGAATTGAGAAGACCAAGCCCTAGAGGGAAGGTAAGAGGTTGTCAAGCCCCAGAGGGAAGACCACATGGCACCTAGAGAGGTGACCCATAAGGTACCAAGCTCAGGATGAAGAAAGTAGCCTAAAGTTCCTTGCAAGGACTAAACCCTAAGAGAGGGTATCCCAGAGGATGAGTAAAAGTGGTTGGGAAGTTATATTGAAAATGTAATCTTGGATAGTTAACAACTTTTTGATGTAATTAGGTTGTTATGAAATATGCGCAAGATATTGGTTGCCACCACATACCAGTATATTCATTATACTAACCGATGTTTTATTTGTCGGCATATTAAGAATACTTGAAAAAGGAAAAACAATAAAGTGATATTTGGAGAATAAAACTAATTAAAGAAAGGAGGATTTAGTTAGATAGAACTCTACATTGGGTAAAGTTCCAATCTCCTTTTTTTGAAAGGTATGTGAAATTAAAGAAATTTTTTATCCTGCATTAAGCTTAGACTTTGGTTGAATTTATTAATTATTTTTTATTATTTGCATAACCATTGATCCTATTTTGGGATAAAGGCACCAACTTCTTAGCCTTCCTTAAATGGGGGTTGCTGAGGGGTGGGGTCATTACAATTGGTATCAGAGCATGGTTTTCCATTTAATCTCTAATAATTATTAAATTTTACAAACTCTTTAGAACCCAAGGGAGTTATGAGAGGATTTTCCAAAGATGGAGGTGTCTAGAAAAGGATCACAATTTGGAGGTTGGCAAGATTTTCATCCATCCCGCTAGTCGAGCTATGAGGACTCCCAGATTATGTGTGACTGCCTGGCCGAAATTGGAGGATTTGACTCGAAAGAAGATACCCTTAGATATTTTGTCTTCTGTCTTCATCCCTTCTCTACCCCATTCATTGAATAACTTTAAGAGATTAGGGTCTCTCTCTCCACCTTCTCCCAAGTTTAGGGTAAGAATAATAAGGATTAAGGAATCCTCCACCAAATAATAAAAAACATGTAAGAAAGATGTCATGGACATAAGTACAAATGAAGATACTTAGACTAAGTTTAGTTACATGCTTAGGTTGCATGGCCTATGTTGTTTTTCCCTTGGATACCCCTCAGGAGTACACTGATGTTAGACAATCTTGTAGGTTGAGGAGGAGAGGGTTAGCCTTGGAGGAAGAAGCCTCTAGGAAGAGGAAGAGACCTAACACACCCTCTAAGAACGATGCTAAATCCAAAACCTTAAGCAGTGGATAGAGAAAGATATGGCATGATGAGTTGGATACCTCAGTTGTCCGTTCATGCGAGTATGTGGGTTGGACATGCATACTTTACATAAAGGTTTTGAGTACACATGAGAAGCATGAACTATGTGTGGTTGTTTAGCCCCTGGTGCCTGGTGGTGACCCGACCTTGGGTGGGTCATGCCTATTGTGGGTGAGGGATCACTCCCTCATTAAGAAGATTAGTGGTGACCAAATAGGGACCCTAATGGGCATATATGAGAAGAAAGAAACATGTACCTACATAGAAGTGAGTGGCATCAGGTCTTGCAGTAGGTTTTAGACCCATGCCAGAAGGGTTATTCCTGATAGTTCATGAGATAAGCATGTAGAGGTTTGGATGATCTTGGCCAGACATAAGTTTTGATAATACGTTTCACCTAGGTAGGAATAGATGTGTATCCTTAAAAGCTTGACCCATCTTCTGAGAGAGAACCTCCAAGTGGCAGGATCAGTTATGGGGTTATCTCTCAAGAAAGAGTGAGACCCTGATAAAGAAGGTTGGAGGCCTAGACTCCATGATATGAGGAACCATGCAAAGGTTTGGTATGATATGGCCTAGAATGGACGACCCTGTATAGAAGTATGTGGTTGCCTCATGTACGATCCTTAGAGGCTAGTCGTACCTTGGATGCCTTTAGAGGAACCAAACCCTCGAAAAGAGAAAGAGGCTTCCGGTACATATATATAGATTATATGAGTGCCTACCCTTTTAGGCATAGGAGAGAGAGTTCCAAAGACCCTAAAATGTATGATATGATAATAAGTTGTGAGGCCTCTCACCTAGTTGGTTGTCCTTGTGTAGGACTTTAAGGGTTGTTCACATGGAAGAGTATTAGGAATTATATATCATATCATGTATAGGTTTGGTTCATGTTTGAACAGTTGAGCATGTAGTTAGACAGTTGATGCATAAGTGGTGAACTTGGGGTTCCTAGACCAAATAGGGGAAGTAGTAGTACCGAGTGCACATGATTCTCATCGAGATTATAGAGTTCATAGGAAGTATGGAATCCCCCATTTGTTAGGGAAAAAGAAACCCCACTTGAACTAGGATATAAGTCTGATGAACCATTCACACTGGTTGGGTACATATGCATGTATGATATTAGTCCAACCTTGAGGAATGATGAACAAGGATGACATACCCAGAAACTTAGAATGGTTTAGTAGGTTGTCTTCTTGCTAGCCATGTGCATAGGTATCCAGATAGGAGCTATAGATATACATGATGATACATACTTTGGCAAGGATGTTTTGTGACCTCTATTACTATCAAGTGATAGTTTTATCCTATCATGGGACGGGACCCTTCATGTTGGAGTAAGCACCAATTCTTATTTAGGTTTGAGGTAACCTTAAGAGGTCACTTATATGAACTTGATGGGCTAAGCGTAAGAGCACGTAGTATGCGCATGAATCTATAGACCCATGTGTGACCATCTCTCAGGGGCACGGGGATATGTTACCATAGAGGTAGCTTGTATGGGGCCAGACCGAGTTAGGTAGGTTGCCATGGTTCTAATGAGGGATGCAAGGTTAACCATGAGTGTCTAGAGAGAGGATGGAGATTTAGGTGAGGATTCAAGATTTAGATGTGCTATGATGGAATCCTAAGTCAGTACCAAGGTCAAGGAGGGATAAGACTGATGAGAGTAGGAGTGTTGTTTGTTCCCTTGATGCACAAGACCATAGGGTCGGGAGGTAACAGCTACATAAAATTAAATGGTCAGATCACCCCAAAAGTACTGGCACCCTAGAGACTTTGAGGTAAGGACTAAGGATTGAACATAAGAGTAATGCTAAGACCCAAAAGGTGTTTGGGAACAACCTTTCCACGGATGTGAATATAATTGAGATGTTCATGGTGCGGAATCATGAGAATTATGTTTCATCTTAGACTGGGGAGTGTAATGGTGATGTGTAATGCACCATCTCTACTCTTGGAATGGGATGAACTCTATATTTGGACTGCATTCAAATGCTCATTTCATCTAGTTATGAGTGTGAGAGATAGGACAAAACACATGCCATTCTAAGGATAAAGGTAATATAAGTTGAAACCTTTCTATGATGTTTGAGGATATAGGAAGTTCCACACCCTTTGGAAGTATATTGGATAGATGGTGTGAAAGCATAGATGAACGAAGGTAATCATCTTATGAGGACATGCTTGTCAAGAGCAACTTGGATTTTATGAGTTAGGGATTGGGTTTGATAACTGAGATTATTGATGTAAGAGCTTGAAGTTTACCTAACTCAGACAAACCTAAACCCAAGACAAGGATGACGAGAGGTATATAGGGAAGAATATGTGTAATGACCCCACATCCCAGTAATTCCCAATTAAGGGAGACCAAGAGGGAAGAGCCTTTATCCCAATTTCCGGATCAAAGGTTCAACAAATAATCAATAATAATTATCAAATTCTACCAACTAAATTGAAAGGCTGTAAAAAAAAATTTAAACTTCGCATACCTTTTTCAAAAACTTGGACATCTACCTTTATCCAAATCCAGAGTCTATTCTAACTAATCCTCCTTTGTACTTTAATTCTCATTTAATTCCACATATGCCACTTTATAGTTTGCTCTTTTCACTTGTACCTAAAATGTCGACAAACAAAACATCGGTCAGCATAAATGAATTATGTTGGTATGTGGGGGAAACAATAATCGTGCAATTAATAGTAACAACATATTGCGGTCAAATATGATTTAACAAACAACTTTACATTTTCAACATAACTACTCAATCCTTACATACCCTAACCTCTGCGTTGTCCCTGTAGTGGACATGGATGATACCTTCCTCATGGTAGATCCCATTAAACCCCGCATGATCCTACCTAATAGGTAGATCAATATCTATGGTTGAGTCACATGGCACTACCCATAGGTGGCACAATCCCTAACTCATGGTGTGCTAAAGAGTCGCACAACACTACCCATAGGTAGCCCAATCCCTAACTCTTAATAACTTGATGGTCCCACTTAACAAGTAGACCCTTTACCAGGTTACCCTTTTCATCATTAGCAAAGCCATAGAGGAGGACCAGGATCTGAGCCAGTCATGTATACATACTTATGGTGATAATCATAGTCACTTTATAGTTGCATGAAATAAAAGTCATCCAAACAGTTATTTTCAGGCAACCGATAAAACAACCGGGAATCACCGTGAAACTAAATTGATTAACCATAAGTGTAACCACATACCTATTAGGCTGATTTGAGATAGAATAATCCAATCAAGAAATCCAAATAAGCAAGCAAGCACATTATGAGATCCTGAATTATTCATACAATTTCCTATTATTAATCATACCATCAAGATCTATTAAACTTAGCTCACTTCCTAGGGTTTCTAATCCACTTTTAGGGTTTCCATTGCAATTAGGGTTTCCCTTCATCTCTTACTATTTTAAACCATAATTTTATACAATTACTCATAAACCCTAATTATCTCATCTATACATCATGAAAGATACTAAGGTTACCTTTATATAACCCTAATTACTACATTAAGGGTATTTATCCACATTTAGGAACTTTTATACTTGAAATAGCTTGGAATTATCATATATCAACTTTATTCATGATTTTGAATAATTAAAACCATTATGAGTCACATTTACTAATATTAGGGTTTCAAGGCCCATTAAAGCATATTGATGCACATGAAACTCTAAATTAAATAATTACATGCAAAGTTCATCCTTTTTGTTATTAATGTGCCTTTTTACAATTAACAAGTTAATATCAACTTTATTCATCTATTAAACCCTACTAAACACATTAACTATCTCAAAATGGGGTTTCTTAATCGTTAAAGTATTAAAGTTGATAACTTCCACTATTTTTCGAATTTCAATCAGAAAAAGGCTTCAATTATATTTTTATTGCATGTCTTGTGTTCTTCTGATCAAAATTCATATATTATGCATATCCATCTGAGCTACTGTTAATTAGATATGAATTTTACAAGGATTCACTTACTTGAGCCAATGAGAGACTGCCACGTCATCTAAGTCATGCAACGCAGCCGATTGCAAACATAACACAATTACAAAAATGCCCCTGGTTAAGTGATCGCTCCTTCAACTCATAGAGGGGCAAGATGGTCCAACAACCCGTGGGTCGTCTTCCTCCTCGCGACGGCGCGCTACATCGCCCTAGCCGCGCCTCACATGGCTTTTTCTTCCTCTTCCTGGACCCGAAAGCCATCGGCGATGGTTCCCCTTGCTACACCACCTTCTTTCGAACCTAGGGCGCCACCCAGCTCTCGACTAGAGCATCTGGGCACACCTACAACGTGCAGACGCCATGTGCAGCTGTATTGCTGCTATGGCGCGTTGTATAGGGCATGGCGATGCTGGCTTGACCTCGTTCTGACATCGTGGCATATCCAGCTTCCATCGCAACCCCACTTGTGCTCCTAGCTGCCCCAGGGTCACGTTGCTCCCCTCTGCTAGGGTTTTGAATGAAAACAATGAATAAGGAGATGGGGAAGAGAGAGGGTGACGTGGGATCTCTCTGGACTCGACCCAAGGTCTTATCCCTTATATAGGGGAGGGTAACAATGCCCTAAGATGCTTGCTTACGAAGAAACAAGGTTCTTTCCCACTAGGAATTTGATTCCTTCATGAAGAAGCAAGTTTCTCTCTCTAAACAAAATTCCTTGATATCTGTTATTCTTTAGATATTAAGATTTTGAAAATCACTTCTTTTATTCTCTTAGTACTTGCCCTATATTCTAATATCACGAAATTCTATTTTCATTTAATAGAAAATACTTCCTTTTTAGCAATGCTACAAAATTCATTCATTATGCATCATATTATCTTCTTATTTTCTATTATTGGTATTTTCTCTTTCTTCCTCTCCATTCGGGCTCCTTAGACCCCAAGAAACTCTAATATTTCGAAATTCTTTTTAGTGGATACTCATTATCCTTCTAGATGCATCTATATTCATTATTTCATCATTATCTTGTTTATTTCTTATTAAAATATCTATTTTTGAGGATTTCTCTTTATCTTTCTTTTTATTTTCCTCATTGGCATTCCATTTAACATTAGGAATTCTTTGGATACAAAAATCCACCAAGGATAACTCAATTATACCTCTTTCCTCTTATTTTCCACATTTTATCATTGTTTTCAATTTCTTTCTTAATAAAGAAATACTTAATTGATATTTTCTTTCTTTGTTGCATTATTTTTGCAACTTTGGACTCCTTGGAACCCAAGGAATCCAAGAGGTATGAAATCCACCTTTGTATTATATTCTTTTGCCTTCTAGAGGTTTCTACATCTTTCTTTTTCTCCAATTCTCAATTATTCATTTACTAATTGAATTTCCTTGTTATTGCACCCAATAGCCGATCAAGCCCACAAAACAACCAACAAGGCTATTGTAAACGAAATCCATTTATTCAAAACAAATTATATCCTTATTTGTTCAAATATCTTTAATTGGAGGAATTACATTTCTCACCAAAAGAACCCAAAATTTGGGGTTGTAACAATATGTCCCCACTATCATCTAGCACATAAGGAAGCTAATGCGGTAACGAGATGATCTTAGATAAAAATAGCTCAGGTGTACAACTGTCTTGTCTAGCTAAGAGAGCTAAAAGAGGTTGTTAGGTAGACCATGTGACCATTAGAAGACTAGACATGTGTGTCTAACATCCAGATACAAGCATACCTATTTGTAGAGTTAGTGGTTGCCCAGTTAGCCTAGAGCTTGATGAGATGAAAGGTTTGTTAGGGGAACCTCAGATGCACCCCTTAGAAGGAGTAGGTGGTGGAACCCACTACTAAAGTGTTTTAGGGTTTCTGAGGATTCACCTTTGAATAATGATGTCATGGAATAAGCTCATGATTCTAAGTACATCGCACACCTTGGTACTACCAAGATAGTTAAGGTTTGTAGCGGTACCTTGAAGCCCTGGAATGAAGAAGGATATAGAGGTGCATGTGGTCAGTTGCCCTACATGCCAGAGGGTGAATGCCGAACACCAGTAACTCAGTGGATTGCTACAAAAAATAAGAACTCCTCGAGAGGGAATGGGAGTAGATCACCATGGGCATCGTGATGGGTCTCCCCTATACCAGGAGAGGTCATGATGCAATATGGGTTATGGTAGATCGCCTTACCAAGTTGAAATGTTTCCTTGCCTTAGATACCACTGCCAATGTGATAGATCCATTTGAACTATATATATGAGAGAGGTAGTTAGAAATCATGGTAATCCAAGTTCAAATATTCAAGGGCATGGACTTAAGTTCATTTCCATGTTGTGAAAGTAAGTACATGAAGAACACGATACTAGATTGAAGTTTAGTGCAGCATATCACCCCCTGACTGATGGACAGTCAATAGAGTATGATCCAGACATTAGAAGGTCTGATGAGAGCATATGTGCTCATTTGGACTGATTCATGGAAGCAGTTCCTACTCCTAGGAGAGTTTGCTTGTTATGACAACCACCAAATCTAGTATCAGGATGTATGAAGCTCTGCAAGGGAGGCCGTGTCGGTCACCGCTTCACTAGGATGATGTCGGCGAGAGTACCTTGTAAAGGTTAGAGAAACCACAATGTATGCAGATGAAGTCACTTTGATCGAGCAATGGCTGAGAAAGCCCCCGATCGACGGGAGTCGTGTGCTAATGTGAAGCAGACTGACTTGTAGTTCACTATGGGTGAGCATGTGTTTTGAAAATCTGACCCCTCTGAGCTATAGCTAAGAAAGACTGAGTCCCTGATACATGGGTCCATTTGAGATTTTGAAACAGATTGGTGGAGCTTATTTTGTTTAGCCTTCCCCCTAAAGATAATATGATGTATGGTGTGTTCCATGTGTCTGATCTAGAGCACTATGTGATGTACTCGAGCCATGTGCTGAGCATTGAACCTATTGAACTCCAAGGGAGACTAAATTACCCTGAGTCACCTATGAGGGTTTGAGATACTAAGGTGAGAGAGAGCTCAGGAGTAAAGGATAGAGATGATAAAGGTTCTTTGGGAGCACCATGGAGAGGATGAAGCCACATGGGAGTCGATGATGGACATGGAAAAGTTGTATCCTGAATTGTTTGTATGTTTGATGGAATTTCGAGGGCAAAATTCTTATAAGAGGGGAAGGATGTTACAACCCCAAATTTTGGGCTTATATGGTTTGAAATGCAATTTCTCCAATGAGATGTATGATTATGAAATTGTATGATTTATGTATCATGAATTAATTTCTTTGATAATATGTCCTTTAAAAATATGATTTTGTGGACCCTATTGAGTTAGTGAGACAATATGATATAAAGAAAAGAAAAGTTGAATGAAGCCAAATAATGCATAAAAAGGAAAAGAAATTAAGATAATGATGAGAAATATGTGGAATTCTTTGGAAAGTTTAATGATTGATCATCATGGATTATATTTCGAATCCACATGGTTTCTAATGGTAAGAGTAATCCAAATAAAGGATATAAAAGAGTAAGAGAGAGAAAATATGAATAAAATATGCCTTTTTAAGTGATAACTTGTATATGAATAAAAGTCTCTCATACTTTCGTAATTGAGTCCCAAACTTGGTACACAAGTAGTTTAAGTCATTATGGACTTTACCTTAAAATTTTGAAGGAAAAGGATTATCGATGTGAGAGATGGATTTTACAAAAATCCTTAAAGTGAGAGAGAGAAGTTTTATTCACAATAAGATCTTGTGAAACAAAATAGGGAGATGGGATACTACGTGCCCATAATAATTACTCAAATTAATTTTGGATGATATATAATGAAATATAAGAATATGGGATAAAATTGGGAATATTCTAAGCTATCCTTTTTTCCATGTGACTAATTATACAATTATATAGAATTTGTCAAAGAGGAAAGATGGGACCTACTAATGGATGAGTTTTAATCTAATATTATGCCTAAACAAGTACAAGAACAAATAGAAGGCTTCCCCAAGTTTTTATGGGAAAAGGAGTTACCAATTAAAGTAATATAATTACTTCTCAATTTTGGGATTTTTGTCTAAAAATTAAAGGAAATTATGATTCATGAACCCCATGTGTTAGGGTTCTTCACAGAGGTGTTCTGATCTCCCTTTCTCATGCCCTGACATTTATATAATGTTCTAAGCAGTCTCGACTAGTAGAGGAGATGGTATCGGAAACCACACAGACAACTACTCAATCGCGGGATCACCCATGCTCTCCTTTCTCCTCCTGAACCTGACGGGTGAGGCAGCAATCCTAGAAGTCAATTTTGAACCATTTGAGATGATCTTACGCTACCTAGTGAAATGAGATTTCCTTCCCCCTTTTCCTTCGTCTACTGCAGCCTCCGTCAAGAAGGTTATCCCTCTGCAAGCTCAACTCATTCTCGGCTTTGGTCCCCACCGCCCAGGCTATCTCGGCCCTGACCTACAACCATGTCACGTGCGGCAGGGGACGGTTGAGGGGTAGGAACCCTCACGCAGTACTCCCACGCCCCGGAGAGTCTCTTGAACATGGTTGGAACTCATCGTGGCGACAACAACAAACCATCGGGAGGATGAAGACGACTCAGGTCAGGTTGGACCAAAATGCCCCTCTAGCATGTGAAGGAGCAACCAGCATCGCAGGGGCATATTAGACATTAAGTCATAACTTAAGTCGATCCACAAGGTATGTGCATGAAGAGTATGTTGCTTACGTGACAATACTCTATTCGTCTAATTAAATTTATTTGCAAAAATCATAACTAATTCTAGGAAACTCGGATTGAGAGAAGTCCTATATGAAAATTGATCCTCAGAATGAGAGGAACACAAAGAAATTATATTTGAAACCTGATTATGCTTGAAATTTGAAAAGTAGCTAAAGTTGTTACTTTTAATGAATTTATGAATGAAAAACCCTAAGTCTTGATGTTAATGGGATTTAATGATGTGCTTTGGATATTTAAGACAATATTAACTTGTTGTTAATAAAAAGGATGTTTTAGATATAAAAGGATGATCTTTGTGCTTAATTGACTAATTTAGAGTTTCAAGTATATGATGTGCATTAATGGGCTTAGAAAACCTAATCTAGGTGATTATGACTTTTAATGAGATATATTTCAAAATACTATGTATAAAACAAAGTTATGTTGATCCTAAGCCTAATTGGGGATAAAGAAGCCTTACTGTGAATAATTGAGTAATTAGTGTTTTGTACATAGAAATGTTGTTTTAGGGTTTGGTTGACCTAAAAAGGCAAAGTTGAGAAATAGATCTAAGAAACCCTAAGGAAACCCTAATTCAACCTAGAAACCCTAGAAGGGATTCCCAAGTCAATAAAATGAGTTTATGATGAGTATGTAATGATTAGGTAATGCATGTTTTCAGGATCTGCTTGATTGGTTGCTTAACTTTCTTGATTGGACATCTTGATTGGATTGGATATCTTGTTTATAATTGAGACTTCAAATTAGGTATGTGGTTATTTATGATTACTTGCTTTAGTTTCGCAGAATTTTCTAATGTTTAATCGTTGCATGGAAATAATTGTTTGGATGACTTTATTTCTGCAATATTTAAAGTGTATATGATTATCACAATTTAAGTATACATATGACTTTCCCGAACCTACATACCATCTCTGGATGTAAGAATTGAGAAGACCAAGCCCTAGAGGGAAGGTCAGAGGTGGTCAAGCCCCAGAGGGTAGACCATAGGGCACCTAGAGAGGTGATCCATAAGGTACCAAGCTCAGGATGGAGAAGGTAGCCTAAAGTCCCTTGCAAGGACTAAACCCTAAGAGTGGATATCCCATAGGATGAGTAAAATCAGTTGGGAAGTTATATTGAAAATGTAATATTGGATTGTTAACAAATATTTGATGTAATTAGGTTGTTATGAAATATGTGCAAGATATTGGTTTCCACCACATACTAGTATATTCATTATATTGACCAATGTTTTGTTTGTCAGCATTTTAGGAATACTTGAAAAAGTACAAACAATAAAGTGATATTTGGAGAATAAAGCTAATTAAAGAAAGGAGGATTTAGTTAGATAGAACTCTCATTGAGTAAAGTTCCAATCTCCTATTTTTGAAGTGAAAAGAAATTTTTTATCATGCATTAAGCTTAGACTTTGGTAGAATTTATTAATTATTTTTATTATTTGCAAAACCATTGATCCTATTTTGGGATAACAACATCAACTTCTTAGCCTTTCTTAAATGGGGGTTGCTGAGGGGTGGGGTCGTTATAGATAAGGTAGAGTCTCGGTTCACAGACTAAGATAAATAGGATAAACCAACCACACAATTATGCACAAATAATAGGGGTTATTGGCCATAACCATGCTACACATCCACCATCAAAACTCACTTTTAGGGCGACACATGTAAATTGCATATATATATATATATTCGTTTGGGTTCATATGTGGTGATTAATCAGATGTGCACATCAACCAGTTTAGATATAAGTTTTGCATGAAATAAATTAACTCTATAAAACCAAAAATCTGATCATATTGATTATCCCAAAATATAATTAATTGATGTGGCTCTGATACCACTATTGGGAAATACGACATCAGGTAGGCAACCAATTTTTTTTACTGACATATTTTCCATAAACTAGCCGATCACATTAATAACTATGCAATGGGAAGGATGGTTTCACAAAGATATACATGGAACTGGAGCACGTCGAGTGACAATCTTCATCGATTTAGATGTGCACTCTTTCTTGGACGGTGTCTATGCAGCTTCTAGTTGCACTAGGACTCATCTGATTTCTCCTCCTAGGACAACAGACTTAGACAACTACTGCATCGGCTTCTCTCATCTCGTCAAGGACTACGAGTTGATGTCATCCTCCTAGCAGCATCTAAAGGACTCCTGCCTCAAGTGTAGTCCACACGGACCAACTAGAACTCCTATCATCTTGCTAGACCAGACAAGAAGGAGTTGTCCCTCCCATTGGCGTACTAGTCACCAACCTGTTGTCTGACAAAAATGATCTTAGTTATTTCTCTCCCTTGTCTATCCCTCCCTAGTCAGGTAGGACTTGCTTGGGCTCTCTTAGTTACCACAACCAGAGAGGATAATGTTTGTCAGAGCAACTCATTCTCAATTGTCTGTGTTGTGCTCTCTGAAGCCCTAGTACCCCCTCTATTTATAGGCGTGGTTTGGGTCTAGGGTTCCAGTCTGTGCGGAAGTGGAAGGGACTGAGAGATCTTGAATTTTCACAACAATTCTAGAGATCTCACAACCTACGACATCCAAGACAATTGTCTGGAAACCTAGATGGTCGTATGTCATGCTAGAAAGTCATTTGGCATAGCCCAAGTGACCATTTGGTTGTTTCCCAATTGTACACAAATTTGGCAACTCAATTCCCATCAATGTTGGATATTGATTTCCTTGCACAACAAGTAATGTACAAGAAAAACAAATAGAGAAATGTCTAGAACCTTCCCTTGACCAAATTGGACCATCTCTCTCATGCGAGACGGTCGTCCCAGTCACCCAGGCGGTCATATGGTGACCCAAGTTGAGTCAGTCGGTTGGGTCGGTTCACTTCCTAGCAAATTTCAACTCAAAACAACCCTGACTCTCCAGACGCCCACCTCATCACATGAGACAGCCATTTGGCATTCTCCAGACGCCCACCTCAACACTTGAGATGGCCATTTGGTAGTTTTGTTAGACTGATTATTGTGTGAATCAATTGCCTAAACATTTTAGCAACCAATTCAATTGTCATTCAAGATTTAACCCTCTTCTAGATGAGCATCTATGTGTGTGACCATATAGGTCCCATATTATGTTGACAATGAATGTCCATAACACCTTATGACATCACAAGCAATGAACGGTGCCTAGTCACACATCATTGCTACCCAAGTAAATGGAAAGTTGGAGAACAACTCCAACCTACAATATGTCTATGCTATTACAATGTTTGTATAGTTCCTTTATCACTGGTATCTAGATTGAACTAGAGGCATGGAGCACTCACCCTCATTATTATTTAATCTTATTCCTTGAACCAGAGCAGACTTTCTAAGATATATGTAAGCTCAATATCACATAGTGGCTCACATATGCATGCATGCTTTTCTCAGTATTCCTAATCAAGAGGCATAGGATATCATACTCCATTAGGAGGGACAAATTCCATATCTATCACTCACAGTCAATCCCCATGTGTCACTATCACCCAATCATCACCTTTATACCAACCAATGTTTCAAGATTGCATTTGATTATGTCAAAGCGTACCAAACAACATGTGATGAGTGCATCAATTTTAGGTCTACAAACCAAAACCACCACCATCATTGTGATAGTTGACTATGACATCCATTATGATGGATTCCATGTGTTAGTCTCATGATGGGTATGTCTGATACACTGTTCCCTAATATGGATCTATGTGCTAGGTTTGATGTCAGCATATCATGACTAATGAGACATGTCATCAACCAATTCACACTCTGGTCCTATGTGTTATTGTTGTCTATCTACCTTTCACAATAGCAACTGACCAGGGACATAATGAGAATGTATATACATAACATATGTACGATCTCATTCTTCCAAGTCACATACTTGAAGACATACGTCATTGAGTAATATCATTCTCTAGGCATTTATTGTGTTATTTCATTATCTCATAAATGAACAAATATAATAAATTAGAATCTTGCCTTTCATTAGTAATCAAATCATTTACATTTATGTCGCTACAATCATCATATGATTTGCTCTCTGGGTATATACATCATCATCAGCATCATCATCATCATAATCATCATCATCATCATCATCATCATTATCATCATCATCATCTTCTTATTATTATTATTATTCTTCTTCTTCCTCTTCTTCTTCTTCTTCTTCTTCTTCTATTTCTTCTTCTTCTTCTTCTTCGTCTTCTTCTTCTTCTTATTCTTGATTGCATCCATTTGATTAGTTGGGATTTGAATGCAACCAGTTAGTACTTGATTGCACCCTGTTTAGATTTGATTGAGCCCAATTTGGACTTCATTGCACCCTATTTGGACTTGAATGCCCTGTACAGACTTGATTACGCCTAGCTTGAATTTGAATGCGCCCAGTTTTGACTTGAGTGTGCACACTTTGGGCATGATTGTGTCATGTTTAGACTTGAATGTCCAGTTTAGACTTGATTGCGCCTAGTTTAGACTTCAATGCACCCAATTTCGACATGAATGCACCCACATTGGGCATGATTGTGCCCAGTTAGTGTTGTGTCAATGTACGTAGCCCTTGTTTGGTTTGGGACTGGGATTCTGTATTGTGGACTAGTTTAGTTGGGGTTAGTCAGTAGATCTAGATTGGGGTAGTCTTACAAAGGGTGGGAAAAGAAAAGATGGGATAGATAAAAAAAGGAATCTTATCCGATTCTGTTTGGCAACCCAGTTTGATTATGGTCAGCTGGTCAGGATTGATTCAGGATTCAGTCTGATTCTATTTGGCTACCAGTTAGGATCTAGTCTGGTTCTGTTTGGCAAGATAGTCAGGATTTGTCTATCATGTCATGTTCTTATAGAACAGTTTGCCCTGTTCTTACAGGACAGTTTTAAAAATAATGACCGCAGAATTGTGTTGACTGTGCAATATAAGATTCAAATTTACAATAAATATATAATTTTATACATGATTGATTCTATTTTTTATTTTTCTTTTATGAATATGAGTTGAGTACTATTACTTTGATATTTATATATAAAGTAAATATTACTTTAACCACTACTATGTGAATGCATGACACATGTATTGTTGTATGTATGTATACTTGTGCATTATTGTATAAATAGGTAAGTAACAAAATAATTGACGATAGACAACTTAAATTTGTCATAATACACAATATTCTATTATACAATACAACATAAATTGCACATAAGTGTCATCACAATTTGATATATAAAAAGGTCAATTGACGTTAGGTACTAATATGCATTTGTTGCACTCTTTTTTGCATCATTATTGGTTCAAACAACATTAGGTTGTTTGTCTGTCTCTCTGATTATCGATTGTTGTGCATGGTTGAGAGCTTCCCACTTGATCAAGTTGTTGGTGTAGTACCAGTGGGTAAGTACGAGGACTTGTCCAAAATGTGCACGGAATTGCATCTATAACTTTTAACACTTTCCACCTTGCCTTAAAGGCAACCATGTTTATGTCAGTCCTCCCAGTTAATGTATGAAATTGTACAAGGGCATCACACCAACCTTGACATACATGAGGCCTACACAAGAACCAAAAGTAGTAGTGATGACCCAGCACTGTGTCGAGTGTGGCATCTGACTCGTCATCCCATTGAAAATGATTCATTGTGAGCGAGAGTGTCTGTAGAATAGATTCATAACTATCAAACTAATGTATTTGATGACAAAATAGGTGACATAAGTGGAGCCAATGTATTTGATAAAAGAAAGGTAGATGAGAGAAATGGCTTTAAATTAATATAGATGCTTGATACTTGTGCAATAAAGGATAAAATAAAATGTAATTAGATGTAAGGTAACTTTGTTCAACCAACAGTATTAAAGTAAACCAAACATATCAAATTCATATTTTAATTGAAATACATATAAAAGTAATTGTTCCACATAAATATAAAAGTAATTCCTCTATAGAAATTGATATGACATATCTTACATCACAACTAAAATTTCGAAAATAAGATAATATCATGTCTAAATATTGGGCAAATGCAGCATTGTTCAACAAAGACGAGACAAAAAAAGGAATGGTGTGCCCTGCAGTTGCTTAGATCTAGAAACATAGAAGAAGTCTTAGATGGCGACCAACCACTGTTATGCCCATCCTTTGGTGCAGAGGCATGTTTTTATTCATCCCAGGTGGGACCGTCCCAGTTGGCCCAGCTTAGGGCCTCGTCGTACTCGTCCCATGACACAGGGCACTCTTCCTGTAGTGCTTCCTTGCCCTATTCGTTGACGTTGTCTTTCGGCCAATTAAACAACAACGACAGATGACAAACTGGGTGAGTCACACCGTCGTTGCTTTGTTCTAGGCTCACATTTAAGGAATGAAACTGGGAAGACTCGCAACACTTCTACTTGCACACGAGTTTTTCATTCACATATTTCTCTATCCTTGCACGTGACATCAACAATTTTTTTAACTTTGAACGAGACTTTGAAAATGAATTCGACATTTAAACATAATAAATATGTACAAGTCTGAGAAAATTATGATAACAAAAACGTAAGGATGATAATAAGTTACACAAACTAGGAAACATGTAAGATAAATTGTAATAAATAGTTAGTGTATTTGACATAAACTTCAACATGTAATGGTTCATAATCATTACAAAAATAAAATCTAGCAAACAAATATAAATTAGTACTCGTTTGACTAAATATTAATAGTAACAAACTAACGATCACACAGTTGTAATTTGTGTTCATAATCATCAGATCATGTACATTTTCAAATGCATACAAAATGAAAAATGAACGTCCCTAAGGTGGTGAACAATTTCTTGCAACTTCATTCGTTTCCTTCACCACCTGATCCCACAGGTGCTTCATTGTTATTTTCAACATTGTCTAGGTATTCTGCAACTCTTGGGGGGTAAGTGCGCTGAGTCGTCACAAAATTGTATGGAATGAAGCATTGTACGACCAATGGTTGAGGAGGTACTGCCTTCAAATTTGCACCTCGTTGAGAGATATGTAAGGCACCTCGTTATGTTTCAAAAGTCACACCATGCCTCCCTCCAAGCCTGTATAGTATATACTCCATTCACACATCTCCCCATGTCATATTGCTTTCTCATCAAACCTTTGAGGATCATATCATTCTTTGTACACCATATGACATATGACGTTGTACCTTGCCCATGATTACAAATTATGTATGTAATATACTGCAATGGTAAGGGTTCATTTATAATGGTGCATACATAATATGATAATTCAAATATAAATATTTAATGCGCATATATCTGTTGAAGCAATAAAAAACCATCATTATGATAAAAAAGATCATACATAAAGTAGCAAGCTTATGATGTAGATTTAACAACAATCAAACTTAGAGGTCCAATTGTAGAAAGTAAAAATAGAGCTTACACAAAGTAGTAAAAAGAGGTATTCTTACAACTTCATTCATTGCCCTCACACCCAACTCCTACAACTCCATTGTTGTTGTTTTCAACATTGTTTAAGTGTTCTGCAACTCCTGGGGGGTCACATATTTGCGCTAAGGGATGAGGAGGCAATAAATGTGCCAAAAGAAAAATGATTTTGTCTAATAAATTCTATCTTTAGGTTCTTCCTAATGGTTTTCAACTGGTCCAAAGTTATGAAATGCATCCCCGTTATGTTTCAAATGTTAGTCCACGTCTCCATCCAAGCCTCTCGAGTATAAAATCCACAAACACATCTCCCCATGTCATATTGACTTCTCATGGCATCAAGTAGGATCTGATCGTGCTTTGGATGCCATAAAGCAAACACGCTCATTGGATGCCCAACCATATTACAGATTATGTAAGTAATATATTTCAGATGTAAGGGTATATATCACAATTATGTAGATATAATATGATTACTCATTTTTTAAATAACATACACCCTTCTATCTGGTCTAGATATAAAACATTCAACAATATATACGATAAAAATCAGCAACCTTATAATGTAATTCAACGTTTATATCAGAGGATGAATTAAGAAAGTTTGTAATGTTAATAACATCCAATGATATACAATCTAAATCGATAGGACAATCTAAATCTAATGCTACCATTCAACGTTATGGCATCATAGGAGGTGAAGGAATGTCCAAAAGAAGACTACAAGTGTCATTCAACTTGTTAATAAAGGTTTGTAGAACCTCATACTTGTACTTTTTGGAGGTGTATATATCTTAGGAGTTGTGATGGATTTCAACAAAGTCCTTAATGTTCATCGCCTGACCCCACACTGACTTGCACTTGTCAGTTAGTAACATAACCTCAACCTTCAATGAATCAGTTGTTGGGGGGAGATTGACTGCCCAATGGAAGTATCTGCATCGGTCTTTTCCCTAAAATTTATTCCCAAGTTCAAGTTAATGACAATGAATATGCAACCTACACAAGAGAAACCAATTGCTTATGGTTTTACTATCTCACCTGACTAGTAGGACATATGTAATACATTTCGCCTGACCTTTCACTCAGAATGCCAAAGTCATATAACCGTGCATCCTCTGTGTTAATCCGCAAGGCTGCAAGTAGACCACAATGACACCTCAGAAGTTCAGATGGATTCATTGACATCTAAAACACGATTGTTGATTAGTAACATTATGAAATGTTCAGAACATAGATTTCAAATATAATTTGAAGAGTATTTCGATAGGACAAGTTGATTGTTCTAGCATACAAGTGAAGTTTATTTGGATAGATCATACTATATTACAACTATGATGTATTGTAGCCCTCTTCCTATGTTGAAGAGTCACTATCGGTCGGTAGTTAAAGTAGTTCATAAAGATCTAGGCGCCTCTTCCTCAAAATTGAAATTTCTGCTACTAGCCTATCAGTGTCTGCCCTTATCAAACAAACAAAGTCACATTGTCTAGACTAGTGCTTGTGTTCGTTGCGTGCATAAGTAAGTTGTGTTACTAGCACATCCCTAACTACAGTAAGGGTGGAAATGGTAGGTTGTACTCACTGCGTGGGCAACATCATACGACATCTATTTTGAACAAGACCCCTACCACATGTAAAATATGGCTTGTGGGGGTTGTTGTCTTCAAACTGTCCATTTGCCACATCTGTGGCGTCCATGTACACTTGTACGGTGCATTGGAGGCCACATGGACACGATGACCTTCCATTATCTATTTAATGACAACCTAATGAAACGTAATTCGACATTTTTAATTAGGAGGCATAAAAACATTTTATAAAACAAACATTTTAAGTCAAGTGGTATATGAGTTCTCATACACTACAGAAATGATGACAAGTACAAAGTAAGGTCAACGAGTATCCTAAATGAAATTGGAAATTGTTTCACTTAACACATCACCCTCCCTTGCATCGGATAGAGTTGTTTGTTGTAGCAAACTCAAGTTGACCCCATTGGTTGGGATGGCAGATGTTGAACTGTGTTCTGAGATTTCCTCCATCATAGTGTCACCATCATTTTGGTGTCGTATAAAATTGCGGAGGATACAACAAGCCATTATGAGGCTACACTATGAATGCATAGGATACATCACCCCTTTTTAAGGTAGGAAAACCTCCTCTTCAACACACCAAATGCTCTTTTTACAACATTACGTAATTGAGCATGGCGGTGGTTGAACATCTTCTTCCTGTTGTTGTATGAATATATATTTCCTCGGTACTCAGATATATGGTAAGTTGTATTGTGATAAGGTGCAAAAAATTGATGAGTGTTGGTGTACCCTGCATCATCAAGGTAAAACTTTCCTGGCGCTACTTTGAAACTGCATGTGGTCGTTTCTTCTTATAGGACCCTTTGGTCAACTGTCGATCCCTCCCACCCAGTCAGGACATATGTAAACTCCATTGAGAAGTCTACTACAACCATGTCATTTAGAGATACATTCCCTTTTCTATCTTGGTAACAATTTTGCTTGTCGTGTTTCACCAAGACTGGGATGTGTGTCCCGTCAATTGTCCTGATGGCATTCTACAACACCAAAATTGGGTTTCAACATATAAAATAATTGAATATATTTATAAATTGTAGGGTATAACTATTACCTTGAAGTAAGGATAGAACCTTTGGCTCTCTAATATACTGTAAGGACCCTGACCTGTGTTTAGGGCTTACCCTGTTTGTTTTGCTTAACCTTGATGGTTTGAGGCTTGCTAATCACCTTTGAGTGGTGATTAGGGTTTGGTTGTGCGTTGTTGAGGGTTGAGGGTGCTACTTGCAATTAACCCAAGTCTAGGGTTTTGGGAGCAAGTTTGTCACCTCGAGAGGTGTTCTTCTCTCTCTTTGCTTCCTCTAGGGTTGAGAGGAAAGCTTGGGCTTGTTGTTTGAGTTCTTTGGACCTTTGTTGAGCTTGTTTGGGCCTTGGAGTCCCTTGTTTGGTGGCCGACACACCCTTGAAGAAGGAGCTAAGGTGGCCGACACACCCTTGTGTGAGCAGCTTGGAGGCCGATACACCCTTGGAGTTGAAGGAGTGGAGGTCGACACCCCCCCTTAGAGGAGCTTTGGTGGTCGACAACCCTTAGAGCTCAAGTGCATCTTCTTCCTTGGAGCTTAAAGTGGGTTGCTTGACTCTAAACCCTAACTACTCTCCTCTCTTTCCATATATGTTTGCTTTAATCTTGCCCTTGCACGTTTGGAGTTGTTCTTTAGCTATCTTGCATGATTGGCCGATCCTTGTGTTCTAGGGTTTAGGAGAGCAAGACTCCTTTCTCCCCTTGGTCTAGATGAGTGAGCTTGAGCTCTAATGCCATGAGCAACACCCCTCTTTCCTACCAGATTGAGGTGAGCACATGACTTAGTGACTTGAGCAAGACTCTCCTCTCACCTTGGGCAAAATGGTGAGCTCGTTTAGATGGCTTGAACCTTAGTTGAGATGTGTGGGGAGGTGCTGCCTGATAGCCCTTTCCCTAGTTCTCTCTTGCACGGTTTGAGTGAGTCAAGTTTTCCTTCTACTCGCCTGGAGGGCAGCTCGCCCAGTGAAGCTCAGTGCTCACTCGCCCAACACACTCTGTTTTGCTCACTCAGTAACCCTGCTCGCCCTACTTTTACCCTGCACGCCCCTGTGTCGCCCGGTAGCTTTGGCTCGTTTGATAGTCTTGCTCGCCCGACACTAGTTGTGTCGCCCAATGTTGTTGCTCGCTCGGACTCGCCCTGCTCGCTTATGTCTTGGCTCGCATGGCACGCGTGTCATTCAATACCTAGCTCTGCTCGCTCGGCCCCAGCCGTGTCGCCCGAGACTACCTTGCTCATCCGGTTCTAGTTGGCTCGCCCGATACTAGTGCACGCCCGACATCCTCTGCGTGTGTCGCCCGACAGGGCTGCTCACCTATGCTTTACCCTGCTCGCTCGCTTGCCTTGCACGGTTCAGTACCCGGCTCATTGCTTTGCTCATTTGCTAACCGGCCCGCTCAGTGTGTATGCTCGCCCGACACATGAGCTGCTCGCCCGCTAGGGATTAGATAGGAATGGGTCTGCCCGAGGTGACTTCTAGTGAGGGTTGTTGACATCTTTGGTGAGGGCACGGCCTGTTATGATGCTCTTATGACGATTCATTGCTTAATAATGAGAATTATGTTCTTGTGGCTAAAGTACATGCGTATTAATGTCACTACTCTATCCCTTTAATGACAATGTGATCTTGAGCATGCATTAGGGTTACTTGATAGTATGCTTACACGTGTGACCTTGAGATGAGGCATGAATATGATTATTGTTGTCATGATGAGCTGACAATGCACTTAAACCTAATTGTCACCCTATGGTAGTAATTGTAGTCTCTTGATTATTCATCTGGTTATTGAATTATGCTAACCATGCAGGTAATGCTTAGCCCAATGAAAGGCTATGAGAATTGGGTAAATGAACACTGTGATGATAGGTGTGTGATGTTCCATGATGATGATGAAAGCCTTGAGAGGCTAAGGTACTATGTGATGAGGGATTGAGATCCCATGGTTGTGTGATGATCCTTGAGATAGATCTGGATGGTTGGCAAGAGGCCAAGTGATAACATGTGATGTGAGATCCTTGTGATGGATCAGTGTGATGTAAATTGTAGAAAATGCATAATGTTGATTTATTTTGTTTACCTTTCTATTATATCTTGCATGTTATACAACTTGGTTGAATCTTGCAATCCATCTAAAAGATACTAAGTAATCACAGTGTAATTTATAATGTAGCTTGCCCTGGCCATAGATTCATCACCAGTCAGGATAGGGTGATGATGAAACGGGTTCTCCGACGGGTTAACCCGGAGCGCATATTTTTGAATATGCGAGGTTTCTCCTAGCCTAAAATAGAGAGGTGAAACGAGTGCAGCTGCGGTTGCAGACTCGGATGTGTGACGAGCATGGTGAACATGGCCCATGGCTCCAGATATGTGATATGTTGAGCATGAATGCGTTCATGGCTCCGAGCATGGTGTTTAGACACGTGGCTCAGTTTCTAGTGTCGTGACCTGTACCGAGGCGGACTAGGCAGAGGGCAGCCTATGGAGCTGACCCTGTGGCTTATGACCACTTCAAGCATGAGACTACGGTCCTGCTTTGTGTTCTCATGTACTGACCATGAGGCAGAGCAGGTCTTGGATTCCGGCTCTTCCATTGACCTTGTATGGCACCGACTATGGGCTTCGCAGCCGAAGGTTGGATTTGAACGGTACGGTTCATTTCCTCAGGGCATAATAAAACGTAATACAGCCGTTTAGTATGTATTGATAAGACAAATATGAAACATTGGTTGAGGCCTTGTTTGTGTAGTTAACTTTAATTATATTGTAGTTGTTTATTACTCTTTTGTGGTGAGTCTCATATAATCTATCTAGTCAATCATGTTCCATTGGGAAATATAGTGGTTATATGCCCTTTTGATACAGCTGGTAAGTCTGAGGATGGCGTGTTACTTATAACTGTTCTTGTTATATTCTTTATCAATAATCTGCTGAGATAAGCTTTATCTTATCTGAGGTTTTGTAGTTTTGGCGCGGAGTTATGCCTCCCGCTGGGACAATGTTCAATTGTCTCACTCCGCTAGTTTTCACCCTTTTTAGGTGGTCGAGCTTGTCGTGGTGGTGGTCGCAGAGTTGCGGCCGAGGAGCGAGAAGATCTATAGAAGGCAAGCTTTGGAGATGCTACTGTTTTGATGTTTTGGTGTAGAGTCTAGAGTCATCCCTGTACTCTCAGGTCCTTGGCGGTGTTTGACGTTGTTTTACGATGTACGACCGATATCGTTTGTATATCCTGCTGCTGGCCGGATGTGGGCCTTTATGTATATAACAGGTGATGAACTCATGGTTATGACAGGACAACTGTTGTGCTAAGCTGTGGACATGTATCCAAGCTTGTATGGATATGTATATAACATGTTTTCTTGCAGGATATGGACTGGAATGTAATAGGTTTCATAGTTTATCAGTTTTCCGCAATCGGTTTTAATTAACCCGTGTTTTTTATTAACTGTGGTTATGGTGATTTCTGCACGTTTTCGCGTAACACCTCGTTATCTGTGTGATAATGGGATGTGTTGCCACAAGTTTGGTATCAGAGCTTTAGGTTCGCTGAGTCTACAAGGATCTAGGACTAGGTTGTGTTTGTTCTTATGTGTTTTCCAGCTTTTCTCATAGAAATCTTCTGCCCTCAGTGGAAGAAAAGCCAAGATGTTTGGAAACCATGAAGAACTCGCTGCTGAGCACAGCGATGCTGCATCTGTTGATGGAGCAGTTGGACATACACATGAAGATCGGGTGCCTGAGGTCCCCCAACCTGACCCAGCCATTCTTGAACATCCTGCCTACCAACACCTTATGGGGCAAATGATGGCTACGATGAATCTCATGGTTGAGCGATTACCAGTGCCTCCTCTGCGAGCACAGGTTCCCCCTAGAGAAGCATCGGGTATTGGGAAGACCTTTGAGCAGCTTCGCCGAGTCGGAGCTTCGGAATATGCTGGAACGGCTGATCCAGCGGATGAAGATCTGTGGCTGACAAGTCTTGAGAAGGCTTTCCGGATCCTCGACATCCCTAAAGCAGACAAAGTAAAGCATGATGTCTACCTTCTGAAGGTAGTGCTGGTCACTGGTGGACCATCAAGGAAGAGAAGCGGCCTGGTGAGGAGATCTGTTGGGAAGTGTTTCGACACGAGTTCGTCGCCAAATACTTTCCCAAGATGTATCTGGATGAGAAGATCCGTCAGTTCGAGAGTTTGCGACAGGGAACGATGAACATCACTGAGTATGAAGCTAAGTTTATGGATCTGTTGAGGTTTTGTCCTCACATGGCGACGATAGACGAGGAACGGATCAGACGTTTCGAGAAGGGTCTGAGTGTTGAGCTGATGACACCGGTCTCTGCATTGGAGAATCGAGAACGGTTCGCTACATTCGTGGAATCTGTTCGGAGGATCGAATGTTCTGTTAGGGAGAAGAGAGAGTCTATGGCTAAGAAAATACCTTCTCAATTCCAGAGTCAGAGGTTTGGTGGCTTCAAGAAGCCCAGGTTTTCGACACCGGCAGCGATGAGAGGTTCTGGTAGACCGTCTCAGTGGTCTATGAGTAGAGGAAGAGGTTATGTTTCTTTGCCTTCTAAGGCACCAAGTTCGGCTTCTGTGGCAGTGACAGGGCCATCCAGGCCTCGAGATGATGTTAGGACATGTTATTCCTATGGTCAGACAGGGCATATCAGGTCAAGTTGTCCCTACAGCGATGTTGAAGTGACGCAGTAGCCGAGATAGAACCTTCAGGGGTCAGAGAGACCACAGCCCAGTGGTGGCAGAGGATGGGGACGCGATCAAGCGTCTCAGGATGGATCGTCTGCTCAGGGAAGCAGAGGTCGTGGACAGCAAGCAACGGCTCGATTCTACGCTATGAATCAGCCGGAGGCGGTAGTCAACCCGCGAGTAGTGACAGGTCAGATGGAGTTATTTCATCCTGATATGTCTTCTTCTTGCTTTATATCTGTTCTGGTTGACCCGGGTGCTACGCACTCTTTTATCGCCTATAGTATGCTTGAGAACTGTCGTTTATGTGTTAGCTGTAAGAAGGATAGCTTATTGTTAGAAACCCCTCTTGATGGTTCCTCTTTGCTTTGAGAAGAGTGTCCATCTTGTGTCTTGTCTTTCTCGGGACACCACATTCAAGTGGATCTCATACCACTTTCTATGCATGGGTTCGATGTTATCCTTGGGATGGATACCTTAGAGAGGTATAATGTTGTCTTGGACTGTGGTTCCAAGCAGGCAGTGTTTGATGTTGCTGGAGAGAAGTGGATCTTCCAGGGAGATAGGAAGATTCTTCCGACATGTATGGTATCAGCTATGGTGGCAGATAAGTTGTTACGACAGGGATGTGAGGTGTTCCTAGCCCACGTGGTAGATACTGAAGTGGATGCCAAGGCAAAAGGTCTTAGCCTTGAGGAGGTGTCAGTTGTTCGTGAGTTTGCAGACGTGTTCCCTGAGGAGTTTCCTGGTGTTCCCTCACCCCGAGAGATTTATTTCGAGATCAATCTAGTACCAGGAACGCAGCCAGTTGTGCAGACACCGTACAGAATGGCTCCAGCATAGATGACAGAGTTGAAGAAGTAGTTACAGGAGTTGCTATATAAAGGTTTTATCTGACCCAGTATGTCGCCTTGGGGTGCGCCTGTGTTGTTCGTCAAGAAGAAAGACGATTCGATGTGGTTGTGTATAGACTACCGGCAGTTGAACAAGGTCACGATCAAGAACAAGTACCTGTTGCCGAGGATAGATGATCTGTTCGATCAGTTGTGTGGTGCTACAGTGTTCTCCAAGATCAATCTACGATTCAGATATCATCAGTTGAGGATAAAGGCGGATGACATATTGAAGTCAGCCTTCAGGACAAGGTATGGTCATTATGAGTTTGTGGTTATGCCGTTTGGGTTAACCAATGCACCTGCATCCTTCATGGACCTGATGAACAGAGTGTTCCGTCCGTTCTTAGATCAGTTTGTTGTAGTCTTTATAGATGACATCTTGATCTATAGTCGGGACAGACTAGAGCATGATCAGCATCTTCGTCGAGCGTTGACTCTTCTTCATCAACATCAGTTGTATGCCAAGTTCAGTAAGTGTGAGTTCTGGTTGTATGAAGTGACCTTCTTGGGCCATGTGATATTCGCTGAAGGAGTCAAGGTAGATCCGAAGAAGGTGGAATCTGTTGCAGATTGGGAACAGCCGAAGACGCCGACAGAAGTTCGTAGTTTCCTTGGTTTAGCAGGATACCTCCGGAGGTTTATCAAGGACTTCAGTGTGATCGTGTTACCAATGATGAAGTTGACCAGGAAAGATGTACCTTTTGTTTGGGATGACCAATGTCAGAAAGCTTTCTAGAATCTAAAGGAGAAGCTGACTGGTGCTCTAGTGTTGGTCTTGCCAGAGCCTGGTTAAGGCTATGTTGTTTTCTGTGATGCTTCCAAGAAAGGTTTAGGTTGCGTGTTGATGCAGGGAGATCATGTGGTTTCTTTTGCCTCGCGACAGCTCAAGAAGCATGAGGAGAACTACCCAACTCATGATTTGGAGTTGGCGGCGGTGGTTCATGCGTTAAAGATTTGGAGACACTATCTGTATGGGGAAGTGTGTCAGATCTTTACGGATCATAAGAACCTGGAGTATATCTTTACGCAACACGAGTTGAATATGCGACAGTGGCGATGGATGGAGTTGATCAACGACTACGACTACACTATCGAGTATCATCCTGGTAAGGCGAATGTGGTAGCAGATGCGCTTAGTTGAAAGTCTTCTCTTTCTTCAAAGAAGGCACAGTTAAGTTCCCTGGTTTGCCATAGGAGGGATATGCTTGTTTCTCTACTACAGATGAATGTGCAGATGGAAGTTTCTTCGTTATCTGGTCTTTTCGCACAGATGCAAGTCAAGCCTACGTTGAGGCAGCAGATCAAGGATGCACAGCAGACAGATGAGGCGGTACAGTTGATCAGATCAGAGTTCGGAAGCGACAAGCGTGATGGGTATCATGAGTCTGAGGATGGGCTAGTATGCTGTCGTGACAGGATGGTGGTTCCAGATGTTGATGATCTGAGGAAGTTGGTGCTTGAGGAAGCACACACGTCGATGTATGCGATGCATCTAGGTGTCACCAAGATGTATCATAGTCTGAAGGACTTGTATTGGTGGCCCGGTTTGAAGAAAGATGTGGCTGAGTTCGTGGCAAGATGTGCGGTTTGTCAGCAAGTGAAGGTTGAGCATCAGAAGCCGGCAGGTACGTTACAACCTTTGCCGATACCGCATTGGAAATGGGATCATATAACCATGGATTTCGTAGTTGGTCTGCCCAAGACAACTAGGAATCATGATTCCATTTGGGTGATAATGGACAGATTGACGAAGTCTGCCCATTTCCTTCCTGTGAAGACAACGTACACAGCAAAGAAGCTCGCTAGAGTGTATGTGGATGAGATAGTTCGTTTGCATGGTGTGCCAGCAATAATAGTTTCTGACAGAGGTCCTCAGTTTACCAGTCATTTTTGGGAGCAGTTGCACAGAGCGTTGGGAATGTAGTTGAGGTTCAGTACAGCCTTTCACCCACAGACAGATGGACAGTCTGAAAGGACTATTCAGATTGTGGAGGATCTCCTTCGAGCTTGTGTTTTGCAGTTCCTAGGTAGTTGGGATGTACATCTGAGTTTGATAGAGTTTGCCTACAACAACGGTTATCAGTGAAGCATCGACATGGCTCCTTATGAGGCTCTGTATGGAAGGAAGTGCAGATCTCCTTTGTGTTGGTATGAATCAGGTGAGTATCAACTTTTGGGTCCTGAGTTAGTGCAGCAAATGACAGATAAGATCAAGGTGATACAGCAACAGTTGAAAGTGGCACAAGACAGGCAGAAGTCTTATGCAGACAATCGACGACGACCGTTGGAGTTCCAGGTAGGAGACAAAGTATATCTTAAAGTCTCGCCGTGGAAAGGTGTGCTGAGGTTTGGACGGAAAGGTAAGTTTGCACCCAGATATATGGGGCCTTACCCAGTTATAGCACGTGTTGGAAAGGTAGCTTACGAGATAGAGTTACCTCCTGAGTTGCACAGGTTACATCCAGTGTTCCATGTGAGTATGTTAAAGAAAAGTCATCTAGATTCAGGTACAGTGATACAGCCAGTTGAGGTTGAGCTTGATGCAGATGTGACCTATGAGGAAGGCCTTGTGGCGATTCTTGATAGAAGGATCAAGAAGCTGAAGAGGAAGGACCTGGTTCTTGTGAAGGTCCTTTGGCAGCGTCGTGGCGTTGAGGAAGCCACGTGGGAGCTTGAGGAAGAGATGAGGAGGAAGTATCCCTCGCTTTTCTCTTCGGATTTTGGGGACGAAATCCCTTAAAGGGGGTTAGATTGTAAGGACCCTGACCTGCGTTTAGGGCTTACCCTGTTTGTTTTGCTTAACCTTGATGGTTTGAGGCTTGCTAATCACCTTTGAGTGGTGATTAGGGTTTGGTTGTGCTTTGTTGAGGGTTGAGGGTGCTACTTGCAATTAACCCAAGTCTAGGGTTTTGGGAGCAAGTTTGTCACCTCGAGAGGTGTTCTTCTCTCTCTTTGCTTCCTCTAGGGTTGAGAGGAAGGCTTGGGCTTGTTGTTTGAGTTCTTTGGACCTTTGTTGAGCTTGTTTGGGCCTTGGAGTCCCTTGTTTGGGCTTGCTTGGGCCTTGTGTCGGTCAAGTAGAGCTTGTGTCGGCCTAGAGTGGGCTTGTGTCGCCCATGGTGCTTGGTCCAACCTTAGTCATGTTTGGAGAACACATGGTGCTCATTTTGGACAAGTGTCTTATGGCTTGCAAGAGAGGTGGCTTGAGTTGGTGGACATGTGTCCCTTGGGTGGACGACACCTAGCAAGGGTTCACCTTGGTTTCTCCTCCTTCCTCATCTATATAGGTTGTCCCTTCCTTAGCTTGAGGTCCCTTTTAGTTCCTCTTCTCCTTGTGCACGACACACCCTCTCTTTGCCTTGCTTGGTGGCCGACACACCCTTGAAGAAGGAGCTAAGGTGGCCGACACACCCTTGTGTGAGCAGCTTGGAGGCCGATACACCCTTGGAGTTGAAGGAGTGGAGGTCGACACACCCCTCTTGGAGGAGCTTTGGTGGTCGACAACCCTTGGAGCTCAAGTGAATCTTATTCCTTGGAGCTTAAGGCGGGTTGCTTGACTCTAAACCCTAACTACTCTCCTCTCTTTGCATATATGTTTGCTTTAATCTTGCCCTTGCACGTTTGGAGTTGTTCTTTAGCTATCTTGCCTGATTGGCCGATCCTTGTGTTCTAGGGTTTAGGAGAGCAACACTCCTTTCTCCCCTTGGTCTAGATGAGTGAGCTTGAGCTCTAATGCCATGAGCAACACCCCGCTTTCCTACCGGATTGAGGTGAGCACATGACTTAGTGACTTGAGCAAGACTCTCCTCTCACCTTGGGCAAGATGGTGAGCTCGTTTAGATGGCTTGAACCTTAGTTGAGATGTGTGGGGAGGTGCTGCCCGATAGCCCTTGCCCTAGTTCTCTCTTGCACGGTTTGAGTGAGTCAAGTTTTCCTTCTACTCGCCTGGAGGGCAGCTCGCCCAGTGAAGCTCAGTGCTCACTCGCCCAACACACTCTGTTTTGCTCACTCAGTAACCCTGCTCGCCCTACTTTTACCCTGCACGCCCCTGTGTCGCCCGGTAGCTTTGGCTCGTTTGATAGTCTTGCTCGCCCGACACTAGTTGTGTCGCCCAGTGTTGTTGCTCGCTCGGACTCGCCCTGCTCGCTTATGTCTTGGCTCGCCTGGCACGCGTGTCGCTCAATACCTAGCTCTGCTCGCTCGGCCCCAGCCGTGTCTCCCGAGACTACCTTGCTCATCCGGTTCTAGTTGGCTCGCCCGATACTAGTGCACGCCCGACATCCTCTGTGTGTGTCGCCCGACAGGGCTGCTCACCTATGCTTTACCCTGCTCGCTCACTTGCCTTGCACGGTTCAGTACCCGGGTCATTGCTTTGCTCGTTTGCTAACCGGCCCGCTCAGTGTGTATGCTCGCCCGACACATGAGATGCTCGCCCGCTAGGGATTAGATAGGAATGGGTCTGCCCGGGGTGACTTCTAGTGAGGGTTGTTGACATCTTTGGTGAGGGCACGGCCTGTTATGATGCTCTTATGACGATTCATTGCTTAATAATGAGAATTATGTTCTTGTGGCTAAAGTACATGCGTATTAATGTCACTACTCTATCCCTTTAATGACAATGTGATCTTGAGCATGCATTAGGGTTACTTGATAGTATGCTTACACGTGTGACCTTGAGATGAGGCATGAATATGATTATTGTTGTCATGATGAGCTGACAATGCACTTAACCCTAATTGTCACCCTATGGTAGTAATTGTAGTCTCTTGATTATTCATCTGGTTATTGAATTATGCTAACCATGCAGGTAATGCTTAGCCCAATGAAAGGCTATGAGAATTGGGTAAATGAACACTGTGATGATAGGTGTGTGATGTTCCATTATGATGATGAAAGCCTTGAGAGGCTAAGGTACTATGTGATGAGGGATTGAGATCCCATGGTTGTGTGATGATCCTTGAGATGGATCTGGATGGTTGGCAAGAGGCCAAGTGATAACATGTGATGTGAGATCCTTGTGATGGATCAGTGTGATGTAAATTGTAGAAAATGCATAATGTTGAGTTATGTTGTTTACCTTTCTATTATATCTTGCATGTTATACAACTTGGTTGAATCTTGCAATCCATCTAAAAGATACTAAGTAATCACAGTGTAATTTATAATGTAGCTTGCCCTGGCCATAGATTCATCACCAGTCAGGATAGGGTGATGAAATGGGTTCTCCTACGGGTTAACCCGGAGCGCATATTTTTGAATATGCGAGGTTTCTCCTAGCCTAAAATAGAGAGGTGAAATGAGTGCAGCTGGGGTTGCAGACTCGGATGTGTGACGAGCATGGTGAATGTGGCCCATGGCTCCAGATATGTGATATGTTGAGCATGAATGCGTTCATGGCTCCGAGCACGGTGTTTAGACACGTGGCTCAGTTTCTAGTGTTGTGACCTGTACCGAGGCGGACTAGGTAGAGGGTAGCCTGTGGAGCTGACCCTGTGGCTTATGACCACTTCAAGCACGAGATTGCGGTCCTGCTTTGTGTTCGCATGTACTGACCATGAGGCGGAGAAGATCTTGGATTCCGGCTCTTCCATTGACCTTGTATGGCACCGGCTATGGGCTTCGCAGTCGAAGGTTGGATTTGAACGGTACGGTTCATTTCCTCAGGGCATAATAAAACGTAATATAGCCGTTTAGTATGTATTGATAAGACAAATACGAAACATTGGTTGAGGCCTTGTTTGTGTAGTTAACTTTAATTATATTGTAGTTGTTTATTACTCTTTTGTGGCGAGTCTCATATAATCTATCTAGTCAATCATGTTCCATTGGGAAATATAGTGGTTATATGCCCTTTTGATACAGCTGGTAAGTCTGAGGATGGCTTGTTACTTATAACTATTCTTGTTTTATTCTATATCAATAATCTGCTGAGATAAGCTTTATCTTATCTGAGGTTTTGTAGTTTTGGCGCGGAGTTATGCCTCCCGCTGGAACAATGTTCAATTGTCTCACTCCGCTAGTTTTCACCCTTTTTAGGTGGTCGAGCTTGTCGTGGTGGTGGTCGCGGAGTTGCGGCCGAGCAACGAGAAGATCTGTAGAAGGCAAGCTTTGGAGATGCTGCTGTTTTGATGTTTTGGTGTAGAGTCTAGAGTCATCCCTGTACTCTCAGGTCCTTGGCGGTGTTTGACGTTGTTTTACGATGTACGACCGATATCATTTGTATATCATGCTGCTGGCCGGATGTGGGCCTTTATGTATATAACAGGTGATGAACTCATGGTTATGACAAGACAACTGTTGTGCTAAGCTGTGGACATGTATCCAGGCTTGTATGGATATGTATATAACATGTTTTCTTACAGGATATGGACTGGAATGTAATAGGTTTCACAGTTTATCAGTTTTCCACAATCGGTTTTAATTAACCTGTGTTTTTGATTAACTGTGGTTATGGTGATTTCCGCACATTTTCACGTAACACCTCGTTATCTGTGTGATATTGGGATGTGTTGCCACATATACAATGATGTGTTGTTGTGCTTGTGGTTTGCATGTCAACATAGTCACGACACAACACACACACCCCGTCCAATACTTTGTTGAACTTTTTACTTATGGTCTCACCAGAGTGAATATAATCCTCAGCTAAAACACAATTTGTATGGCCATGGCCAACCATCTGTAGGAAGTAGCATACAACCTCAACTAATGAGATGCCTCTACTACTTCATAACAAGCCACAACTCTCAAGCTTGTCTACGAGAGCTATTATAGTATGTGGTCGCATTCGGTATAGGTCAAAAGCCCTCTGTTCATGGCCGATTATGATTTCTGGCACCTTTTGGTGGCTACTCCTAATACTAAATGACCTAGGTATTGTAGGTGGTATGTCATCATCATCGGAAATATTGTCATGATGGAGTTTGCTATTGAGTCAGCTACTGCATCACCAATGTAATTTGTTGGACCAGACACGATATCCAAAATCTTTGTAATGAGGTCTGTTGTTTTTGTATGATCACTAGCAAACATGATGCCTATAATTAAAAGGATTACAACCTTGACATGATGCCTAAAATTAAAAGAATAACAATCTGAACATAATATGAAAGATGTGACAGAAAAAAACTACATCAATATTAGATACAAATTAAATGGTACGAGCAACAAATGTTTGTGTGGAAAGTAATTATTAGAACAATAAGTGAATTGGTGATGTTGTTCCCAAACACAGAAAACATAATGGCAAAAGAAATTTCTGAAGTTCTCAACCAAAACAAAATTGGAAAGTAAACCATAATCATCACCATCCTCTAACTTATTATGCTGAAGGGCCTCTATTATTCCCACTTGTGCCAGCATCATTGGTTCCAGTATACCACACGGATGACATACTTGATGTGCTGTTGAAGTTTGATGATGGGGATTGTGAAGCAAATCCCTATTGAGATGGAACAAAAGAGGATGGCATTGAAGGTAGTTGTGTTACACTACTACCTTGGGACCTCTCCCAAAGGTCTTGCAACCATATTGTCATTTTGTGCGGGGTATGTGTAAGGCTGAGGTAGATGTTGCAGTTGTTGACTCCTTTATGGCATTCACAAGAGTTGTAAATACAGGGCTAGGGGCATCGGGGAAAGTGTCATTGAAATGTTGCAAATCTTTGAAAACTCTTCTTTTCCATGGCTCTGGTGGCTACAATAGTGCCTAACTTGCGTACCTTTGCGTACACCTGTGTGAATTCAGATAACACTTCATTGGAAAGCACACATCGTTCTTGTGACATTGATGGTCTCTTCCTGCACCTTTGGATAGGAGGAGTCCTTCCCCTAACACCCTGGGTATCTATTCCGCCTCCCCCGGTGTCACCCTCACTATGCATCCCAAGTTCTCCTATGTCTGGTTCCCCTATGGGGTTTTCTATGTTCATGGGTGTATCAGACACATCTAATTCGACAAAAACTCCATCCTCGGAGGTGACATCGGACGATATTTATCTATCTGTAGAAGACATTGCATGGTCTCCTCTAGCAATGTTCCTCCCCGCCATCAACTTGATGTCGTAGTGGTGGGGAAAGGGTCGGTTAATCAATCTTAGCAAGATCCTTATTTGCCTAGGTATAAAAAAGTTTCTATTAGGAGATTTATATGTAAATGTAGGACATTACTTTTGGGGTCAGGGTATGGTTAGTGTACATACCACAATGCTCTCCCTCCACTCAGGGGGTGTCAGGCAGCTTGGGCTTGTTCCTAGTCTCATCCCATCTAATGCCACTCTTGTTGGTGACAAGCTTCAATCTGGCATAGTCCTTCTTCATGCTCTTCCACCGAGTTTTGACCTGCTCTAACGTACAGCCTGACCTCCCCATCTTATTTTACAAATCACGAAGTGTCTCCCTCCAAGCGTCCCTAGTAAACTGGCCACCAACACAACTGCCTATGTCATACTGCCTCAACAATGTTGAAAATAGCGAGCATCATCAGACTCTCTCGACCATATAATACGGAACATGGGGTCTGCGAAAGACATACTTGTGTAGGTGTTGCAATATATAATGATAGTCAGTGGTGTTTATAGTAATTTTAAAATTATGACTTGGATGGTTACTAATACGTACAACTTAGGTGGTCACATAGGTGTTTTCTAGCAACAAAGTACCCTCTCATAGGGTGGTTAATGGCACAACCATGTTAGTACATGGTGGTCGTTATATATGAGCTATGTTGTAACAATGTGTATTAGCATTTGAGTAGGAACTATATGAACGAGTGTCATGACCTAATAACTGTAACACATGCAAGCAATGTTGATACCTTGTGCTGATAATGATCGACTCATATCTAACTTGATCAAAATTAGGTTAGTTTAAAAAAGTAGGAAATGGGGCAAGTTAATGGTGTTGATCAAACTGATATGATCAGATCAATATGTATTTTAAAAGGTAGCACATACCCTACAAACAATGCCCATTGTAACAAAGAATAGATTTAAAGAGTGTTTAAACCAAGAAAATGACATCAAAGGGATGAGAGATAGTAGTAAACCTAAATTTGAGAGTTATAACAAAATTTGATCAACACAAACAAAAATGTAGAACTAGTTCTGATTCATCCATCATGGGACAATCATCAATGAAAAACCGCAAATGATAAACACAAAAAATTGAACTCAATTGAAGTAACCTATATTCATAAAAAAATTGTAGTCAAGATCTGAATCAACACATTGAATCCTAATATGGGTTGTAATCCAATATGGATGAAAGCAAAACTTTTGAATTGTAATAAATATACTGTAATGAAGAACAAACAACAAATAATAGCTTAACAAAGGGATGGGAGAATGTAGTAAATCTCAAAACATAGAGGGAATTAGGGCAACATCTGATATTAGGATGATCATAACAATCAGAAAAATGAAGGTTGAGAATACCTGAGATTGTCATCCACATTTACAAATCGGATGTCTAGATCGTTTTGAGGAAGAACAAAAAAAAGAAAAGGTTAGTATGATTCTATCGGGGGAAAGACTAGAGTTGGCATAGTTAATGACTTATGAGAGGCAATTATATGAAAAAGTCTAATAACCTAATAACTGTATAAGATTGAAGTAAATTTTTTACACATGCATGAGAGGCAAAGTTATATGAAATACACAATATCCAGAATATTAACCTTGTTGGATAATACAAGTTCCAGTTCAATTTGGTTTGGGCAGGTTAATTGTGCTGATCAAACTAATATGATCATCTCAATTTGAGTGATTTGATGTTAGCAAATAATCCAATGAATTGGAACAATGAATCAAAAATTGAGTGATTTGTTGATGTTTTTCTTGGGCAATATAATGAGGTAAAATCTAGAAGTAGATTTGGTGAACACAGAAGTTTCGTTTTACACTAGTTTTGGGCAACAATCAGAAGTATATTTTTGTACATAACACAATATAGATAATACATGTATTATAATGAAGAATAAACAACAAAGAACAGTTATCCCAAAATAGTGATAGAGAAGGGATTTATGGGGATACCACATTGAAAGAAAGCATATTAGTTGTAGGGGTGGCAATCTGGTTGGGGTTGAGCGGGTTTTATTTCGGGTCATTTTGGGTCAACACTTTTTGGCTAGACCCTAAACTTGCAAAAGATGGATTTTCGGGTCGAAACCCTTGACCCTAACCCGACCCGTAAATAATTTTGGGTCTATCGGGTCTGACCCGTAAATCTAACACCAAGACAATAGTTTTAAAAAAATGCTATGAATTGTCTAGTCATTGATAATTCCCAAGTGTAATTAGCAAATTTCATTGTGATAAACTCACTATGTGATTGAGAAATAGATATAAAGTCTATTGTAGTTTGTTTGAGACTTTTAAACACAAATTCTTAATATAATTAGTATAATAAATCATACAAATCAATACAAAACCATGTAGAATTGTCAAAATAAACTTCGTGATTGATGGATTAGTAAATTAATGGGCCATCAGGTGTCTTAAAGTATAGTATTTGTAATTTTATTTGAAAATAAAATTCTGAATTTCGGGTCAATCGGGTCAATTCGGGTCGAAAGTCCAAACCCGGACCCGACCCTAAATTAATTTCGGGTTCTTCGGGTTCGGGTCAATTTCGAGCCGGGTCGAAAAACCTTAGACCCTAAACTTGCTTAAAATTTCGGGTTCATGTCGGGTCGATTGGGTCGGGTCTTGTTTTGCATGCCCTGATTAGTTGTACATAACACAATCTGATCAGCAACAAAAAAGGTTGAATCAATCCTAATTTAGTCCACGTGGGTTACTCATAAGTTGAAAATGACAAAACATAAACACAATACAACTGAAAATAATTTATTAAGCATCCTATATGCATACAAAAATTCTAACCAATATCAGAATCGTCTGACTAAAACTCAATGTGGATTATAATCCAATATGGATGAAAACAAATCTCAGAACTGTAATACGTATACTATAATAAAGAATAAACAACAAGGAATAACTATCCGGGGAGAGTGACAATAATGGATGGGAAAATGTAGCAAATCCGACATTGAGATTTATGGGGAGAACACATTCAACAAAAGCATATTAACACAATTTGATCAAAGCTTACAAAAAAGTAGAACTCGTCATAGTTCAGTTACCATGGGACACTTATCACTAGAAAACAACAAAAGATAAACACACCAAAATCGTACATAACCAAGCACCTTATATGTATACAAAACAATTGTCAAGATCAAAATCGATAATTCAATATGGATAAACATAAATCTTAGTGCTATAATACATGTAATGTAATGAATAATAGACAACAAAGAATAGCTATACCAAGATAGTGAAAAAAAGGGATGGGAAAATGTAGTGAACCCCAAAATTAATATTTATGGGGCTACGACGTTCAACAATGCCCATTGGTTGGACATAACACAATCAGATCAACACAAATCAAAAGAAAAACTTGTTTTATTCAGCTGTCATGTGCCAATCATCAATGAAAAACTGCAAATGATAAATACAAAACAAGTGGACGTCATCCAAGGCCCATATGCATGCAAAAATTGTAAACAAGATTAGAAATGATAGACTAAAATCCAATTTGATTTATAATCCAATATGTATGAAAACAAATCTCAGATCTTAATGCATGTACTAAAATGAGGAACAAACAACAAGGATTAGCGACCCTAGAATAGTGACAACAAAGGAGTGGGAGAATGTAATAAACCATGTGAGATTTATGGGGATCCCACATTCAACAAAATTACATTAGTTGGACATAACACAATCTAATCAACACAAACGAAACACCAGATGCAGTCCTGATTCAATAATCATGGGCGACTAATCACTGGAAAACCACAAATGGTAAACACAAAGAAACTACACATAATTTAAGTATCCTATATGCACATAGAAATTCTAATCAAGATCAAAATCAATAGACTAAAACCCAATATAGTTTGCGATCCAATATGTATGAAAACAAATCTCAAAGCTTTAATACATATATTTTAATAAAGAGTAGACAATAAAGAGTGTCTATATCAAGAAAATGATATCAAAGGGATGGGAGATTGTAGAAAACCCCAAAATTGAGATTTATAACAGAATCTGATCAACACAAACAAAAAGTAGAACTAGTTCTGATTCAACCATCATGGGACAATCATCAATGAAAAACAATGGGATATACATGTTGCAAGTGAGATGATATGGTGGTGTCTGCATAAAATTTATTTTCCACAACAACTATGGGATATACATGTAAAAGATAGTGTGAAAGTCGGGGATGATTGTCCTGGATATATCATCATGGGCCATTCATCATTTAAAAAACCACAAATAATAAACATAAATTTAATTATCATATGCATACATATAATATAATCGAGTGTGGATGAAAACAAACCCAAGAGAGATAATACATGTATTATAATGAAGAATAAACAACAAAGAATAGTCATCCCAAACCAGTGGCAGAGAAGGGATGGAAGAAATTAGTAAACCCCAAAATTGAGATTTATAGAACTACCACATTGAAAAAAAGCATATTAGTTGTACATAACACAATTTGATCTGTAACAAAATAGGTTGAATCAATCCTAATTTAGTCCACATGGGTTACTCATCCGTTGAAAATCACAAAAGATAAACACAATACAATTGAACATAATTTAGTATCCTATATGCATACACAAACTATAACCAATATCCGAATCGTCTGACTAAAATCCAATGTGGATTGTAATCCAATATGGATGAAAACAAATCTCAGAACTATAATATATATACTATAATAAAGAATAAAGAACAAAGAATAACTATCACGTGAGAGTGACATATATGTATTCATATGATAATTAGAAATGAGCAACAACACAATAAAATTTGAGGATAGGCCAATGATTCATTTATTCACTATTAGGAGGATAACAACAATTAAAAAATTGAGGAGGAGCATACCTGAGATTGCCATCGCCCGCACAAAGTCCACACCATTTTGAGTAACAACATAATAAAAAAAAACAAAGACAAAATTAGTATCTTGATAACCTGAAGAAAGGCAGGAGAAAGACAGGAGAAACACAACCACAAAAAAATACTAGAAGAAAAAAAATCGACTTACCTACTAAGAACTGAAGAGAAGTCAGACAAGAAAGAATCTATTGATGAACAGAACGCGTCTGAGAGTACCTTCATAACACTGAGCAGGTGAAATAGGAGCACTTGGACCAGCAGTGGCCCTAATGTATAGCAGAATGAGGGCTTATTTCTCACCTTTGCCCCTTCCCGCAACTTCCTTGTCCCTGAAAAATAGAGAACAATGATCAAACACGTTGGGAGAAGATGAGATTGGACAACACGACCGCGTTACTTGCTTTTGTTTCGACGTCTGCTACGACCTATTCGGCCCGTGAAGTGGCAACCGCTCCCAGAGGCAGTACAAACATGGGCACAAGTTACCGCTCGCATGATCAAAAGAGGCTGACTGACAGTAATACACGGTGCTGCTGGGACAGAGGGCAGGAGTGGACGACCAACCTCAGACCTACTCGTAGATACACCTGGTTATCGTCTTCCTCGAGCAGATGCAGTTACTGCTCCCCTCAACTGGAGTAAAGGGGGTGTCGGGGGTGAGAGGAGAGTGAGACGAGTCGGGGGCTAGAGGGGAGAGTGTGGGGTGAGCTAATCCAGATTGAAAAGCGAAATCCCGCTCGGACCGGGACTGACTTGTTCCAGATTTTGGGACAATGGAACCCCGAAACGGGGCCGTTCCGGGACGTTGAATCAAACACCCATCTACGCCAACCCGGACCGGATCGTGCTGACGTGGCACAAGAAGAAAAGGCAGAATCCAGATTGGGTCCCGAACTAAATAGGGGCCTAGTACTCAGATTTGATTGCATTCAGTTTGAACTTCAATGCGCCTAGTTTCAACTTAAATGCACTCAGTTTGGACGTGATTGCGCCCATTTGTGTCGTATCGATATACCTATTTTTTTACAATGCACCATATTTTGCATTTATTGTATCCAAAATGCATAAATAAATTGTATGTACCATATTATCTTTTTCAAAATATATCTATATTAGTCTTATTGGATTGTATATTTTGTAACAAATCTGATGAGTTTTAGTGTCAAAAAAATACACCACCGATTGATATTTATACATAATACGGATTTCTCTATCTTTCTCCCCTCATTCTCTCTCCACAATCCTACCCCATACCATCTCACCCCAACAAAACACCCGTTTCCACCCAAATCCACCCTATCCCGGACCCGCGCATGCAAAACCGGTTCCAAGAGGTGCTTGAAACACGTGTAATCCCTGGACGCGTGAGACACTCAGTTTCACTCATTTTCCATACACAATCTATCATTTCTTGAGAATGAATATATAACACGATATAGTGCAGGTGATTGGAAACGTTGTACTTTGGAGCAGTATTCTTTTTCGACTGTACTGTTCAATTTTAATGACGATGTAACGAAAGCATGGACTGATTGGACATGCCACTATACACTATGCAGAAGAGAACATCATTACTCCCCCACTTTCTGACATCTTCCGCCCACTTCTCCATCATCTTCTCCTTATTTGATTTTCCGCCGGATTGAAATCTACAGCCCTTTTCTCCGTCTGGCTGCAGGCAACAACGTCTTTATCCTGTGGCTGGCATGTTCTTTGAAGCAATGGCTACCCCGGCGGCCCCATTCGATTCAGAGCTCCTTGTCCTCTGTGACATGTGCGGTTGCCAGGACATCTACGTAGAAGATGATGGCCATTACTATTGCCAAGAGTGCGGGGCAATGATCGAGCACCTGGTAGTGACGGCAAGTGCACCCGAAGACATCTTTGGCATTGACGGCTTTGGGGAAGGCAGCATATACAACCTGCGCCGCAGGATCAATGTAGCTCATAACATGTGTTCACAGCCACCTGTTAAGAAACAAGTAGGTATAGAAGGTGACGCCAGTCCCAGAGTGAGAGATACACCAGAGGAAGGGTGCAGCTTCGAGGATGACGCAGATGATCCCATGGATTTTGGTTCAGGCTGCTCGACGATGGATGCTAATACCACAGGGAATATGATTGCCTGGAGGTATGTCCAGGGAATGCAGTTGATGATACAGATGCAGTGCGAGGCACTGGTCAAGAAATCCGGGGTGAATCCTCTGGTATACAAAGTAGTGGAAGATATTTGGCTGCGCTTTGTTGCGTCAAAACGGGTGCTTGATGGAAGATGGGCAGACAAGGTCATTCTCGAGTCAGAGGCGGCAGTTCGACGACAAGCAGGTAAAAATCAAGAACCCACTTTTCGTATGACTCCTTCCTTGGCGAAGGGGGAACCACACAACATGTATGGGCAACGTTCCGTCTATATCTGGCTGAAAGCTTTGAGAAAGGCAATACCGCTGCATTCTTCATTAGCTATATCATTCTTGTCTTGTCATGTTATTAGGGAGTCTGTTTTACCAACTGATGTTGTGAAATGGGCTCTAGAGTCAAAGGTGCCATTTGTTTCTGCTTTCATCAACATCGATAAGTTGCTTGGACGTTGCCTTAAAGAGTGCCCTCTGAGTTCGATGACAATGTTCAGGCCCTTTTATGTTGTTGGAGCTTGGCAGTTAGAAAGGATGATAGGAATGGTTGCAGAGAGCATTGGATTACGTCTGAGTCCAGTAAACTTTCATGCAATCGCTGTAAGATTCCTTAACGAACTCCTTCTTCCTTTGAAAAACATTCTCCCTACTGCTTGCAAGATATATGAATGGTCAATGCCAACAGAGTTATGTTTCTCTACACATAACGGGATGATTCCAACACGTGTGTATGTGATGGCGATATTAGTTGTTACTGTGCGCATGTTGTATAAAATTCACGGACAAGGGGTTTGGGAGATGAAAATCGCTTCCTCAATGTCCAGTACTTCTGTTACTGACCGTGTGCCTACTGAATCCAACAACTGTGACGAAGTTGGCGATTGCAGTAACAAATCGGGTGTGAGTTCCGTCAAAGATTCAGAGTTTAGCACGGAAGAACTATTGCGTAGTCTTGAGACAATCTATTATAAGATTAACGACGATCCAGATTTTTCCAATGATTACGCTTCATATCTCAAGTATTGCAAGGAAATTATCTGTGCTGGAATCAACAGGACTTATGAGGAGGAACGCCTAATGCAAAATCTATGGACCATTTATGAGGAGGACCAGAAGGAAGATGACGAAAGTCTTGCTAATGAAGTGGGAAAACCTGGCTCAAAAGGTAAATTAGAAGCAATTGACTCCCAGAAGGATGAGAAACTGCACATTGCTGGATATGAGAGTTCTGCCCGGCAAAATAATCCTGATGATGTGTTCAAAGCGGCATTGCAAAAGTTGAAGCAGGATATGCAGGATAATGGGTTCCACTACCTTCACCCGACAAGGAAAAGATTGCCCAATGGCCAGTACCTCTACTATAGACAAAAACTCTCCTTTGGAAGGTGGAATTATGTCGCTCATGCAGATTATTACCTTCTTCTTAGAACCTGTGCAAAGCTTTGCCAGGTTGATTGTCGTGTTTTGCAGAAGGCTGTGTTGTCCCTAGAAAAGAGACTCGATTTCTATGAAAAAAGAATAATTAGCAGCTTGATCTCCATACACGATGGCCCTTTGATGTCCATGATTCAGCGATCGCAAGCAGCAACTGGCAAAGTTAGTGCACCAATGGAGGTGGACAGCCAAGAACCGGCCGTGCGATTAGGTTGATCTGTTTGCAGATACAATATATAAATATTTCAGTCTTTGTTTTTTGTTTATAAGCTGTTTTGTATGTGGAAGGGTTTACTGTCTCGATCTTATGTAAGACTTTTGATTGTTGCTATATTAACCCCTCTCGTATCTTTAGTAGCTTTGATCTGACGGTCTACATTATAACCAACTGTGAGCTTTCTAACAGAGACAACTTTTAATTATAATATCTCAGTAAGAATTTAATGTTTAGAAACCTTCAACAATTAACTAAATCAATATTATTTATTTGTGTCATGGAAAGGATGAATGAAACTTCATTTTAATAGAAGGCATGTTAACATAATTAATGACAATATCTGATCATTTATTAGTTGTTGTCATTACTGTTATTGCTGTAGTATATTATTACTGTATATATTACAACTGGAGAACACATAGATATATGGTTCCTATGACGAAGTTGTCATGTTCAACTCCTTGTGGGTGGACCGATTACAATGGAAAGAGGAGAGAGGAGTGGAGAGAGGAAAATAGATCTATATATTTCCTATAGGATGAGCATTGATTCCATCCGATCAAATCTTTGTCTAACATGTTTGCATAACTTTCTCACATCCGGTTTATCTCCCACCACTCATCTCGGGATTTGGATGGTTGATTGGAGTCGGGGGTCACCCCTTTCTCTACTCAGTTCAAATTTTTTCTCAGGTACAGTTCACATAATAAAAGTTTAACTAGAGTTTTGTAAATGCCGCTAAGTTAAACTCAGAATATAACATTATGTATATATAACATTTATCTTTGTAGGATAGATTAACTATATACTTTTGAATTATATTTTATCTAAACTATATTTACCAGTCATGTTAATAAGGTTACAGAAAATCGTAGATCAAAATACATTTAAATTATATGAACCCATTTGATATTTGGACATATTTACAATAATTGACAATGTAATCTGATTACATATGTTAGATGCGTACTACTTTAATAAATGTGTTTTAGAAATCATCTCAATTGAATTCTTGACCATTATTATAATGTATGTCTTTTGTAATCAATGATAAGTTAGTAATATTTTAAAAAATAGTTGGATGATTCTTTATTTTTTTTTAAGAATTAGGATATGGCTGTGATTTTGGAACATTTCTAATCAACACGATATCATTTTAAACTATACATTAAGTGAATTAGTCCGTACAAGCTTAGGTCTTATAGATGATACATGTAATTCACATGTATGAATCAATACATTTTTTTTTTCTAAACTCTATTAGTAAATACATATCCACATAAGTGATTAAGAAATATTTTATTTTAGTATGTTATCTGTTCAGATCAAATCCGCTCAAAATTCATATCCATTGCACATTTGAGTTATGTGACAAGATTGCATACAATATTCAATCCCGAACAATGCTCACAATCCCTTCAACTATGTAGACAAGGACACATGCTTGTCAAAACTTAGTATGAAGACCATAGTTTCATATATAAATATAGATATGTATTAAAAATAAAGAAATACCATTTATAATTAAAAAAAAAGAGATAAACATTGCATCAAACCTCCTCCGCACACTTTTTATAAATCCATGCACACTACATGGTTATTTTATTAGAATATCAGGAGTGTTTTATAATTAAAATAAATATATACAACACGTGTGTTGCACGAGCTCAAGGACAACATGATTGTACAAGAAGCTATATTAAACACAAATAGGTCAATTTAAAACTTTAGAAAATAACAAAGATATTTTACAAATACATGGATGGATTGTAATTCAAAAAAGTCTATGTAAAATTTTCTTTTCAGATCCTTTCATGGGTTTTCATATATAGTATACAATTCAAAAAAAAATAAAGATAAAAGTTTGTTTTACATCCACATGGACCAATTTGTAGCTCCAAAAATACAGAGAAATTACATTTAGCCACCTTTTCGGGCTTTCATATGTAGTACATATAACTTTATTAGAACACCAAAAGATCAATTCATAATTCTTGATAGTAAAAGAAATTGTATTTTACACACTAATGACTAATCTGTTCATAAAAAAAACTTGAAAAAATATATTTAGATCCTTCCATGAGTTTTCTTATTAAGTGTGCAATTTTGACAAGTTAAGACAAAGTTGTAGTTTACACACAGTAATTCCAAATAATAATGATGAAAATTGCATTTTGGCTCCCTCTTGTGGCTATGTTATATAATATATAAGAGTTTTCTTATATAGTATGTAATTTTAAAAAGTCAAGACAAAAGTATAGTTTGCACACATAGATCAAATTATAATTCCAAAAGAATATTAGGGGAAAAAAATGCAATTTCTTCTTTTGTGAGCTTGCTTATATAATATGGATGAGTCTTCTTATGTATTATTCAACTTTTAAAAATAAAGATAATATTTTAATTTGCACACACAGACCAAATTTTAATTATAAAAGCAAAAGAGAAAATGCATTTAGCCTCATTTGTGGGCTTTCTTATACATGTAGTTGAGTCTTCTTATACAATATGTAATTTTAAAAGCAAACATAGAAGTATAATTTACAAAGGGGCCTAGTTTGTAATTTAAAAAAAAATTGTAACTAGCCCCTCCACGGGCTTTCTTACACAATATAGATGAGTCTTCTTATATAGTAGGTAATTTCATAAAGTAAAGATAAAAGTATAGATTGCATACAAGTGAACAGTTTGTAATTCAAAAAATAATAGAAAATATTGCATTTCGCCTCCTAGATGGACTTTCTTATAGTATAGATGAGCTAAAGAAAAAGTGTAGTATGCATACACATCAACTGGTTTATAATTTAAAAAATAATGAAAAATTGCATTTACCACATTCACATACTTTTTATGCAGTATACATGAATGATGTTATATAATATGTAATTTTCGAAAGTAAACACAAAGGTACCTTAAGGAAAAAAAGTAAAGTCATAAGTGTAGTTTGCACACACAGGCACTAGTTTGTAATTCCAAAAAGTATTAGTAAAAGTTTCATTTAGACCCCTCTATGGGATTTCTGATTTAGTATAGATGAGTATTCTTATATATTATGTGATTTTAAAAATTAGAGCAAAAGAGTAATTTGTGTGAATAGGAACCAATGAGTATTCTTATATATTATGTGATTTTAAAAATTAGAGACAAATGAGGACTTCACTCTAATGTTTCCATGGTTGTAGTCCTCTCTATCTCTATCCTATCCTCCCTTGGAGTAGAAGAATGAAATAAATGAGGTGGATGAAAACAAGTCATCTACAATTCGTCACCCATGATGCCAACACCAATTGAATGATGATGATGCACCACAACATTACTTTTCCTCTCAGATAAAAACATTGTTTTGCTTCTTGGTGCCCTAGCATCTTGGAATCACTACCACCCTTCCCTTTTCTCCTAGACTTCCCCCTTCCTCTCCATCACTAAGGCATATGGCACCCACATGGAACTACACCATGGAGACCCAATGCATTTCCATTTTGTTGCAATTTTTATCACACTTGTCTTATTGATGGCCTTCCCAGCTTCACTTCTTTTTTTTTTATTGCCGGGGGAAACCCACCCCCTAGGCGGAGGCAGAAAGCAGGGATGGTAAACCTGGGAGACCCGTGCGCCCGCACACCGGTATCTCAATAAGTCGCATCAGAGGCCGGCTGACGCTGCGGGAAATTCATTTCCGAACAGTGCTTCCAGCGGGAGTCGAACCCGAGACCCTTCGTGAGGGGCCCCGAGCTGCGACCAGTTGGGCTACTGCTCGCCGGCCAGCTTCACTTCTTGCTTGTAGTGAAAATGATCTCAAATAATTTACATGTATTATAACTGAATGTACATGAATGTTTACCTTCAATTCTATGATGTATGCATAATTACTTAATTAAATCCAACCATATAGATCAAATTCTTATCATCTAGGTTTGGTGTATTGAAAATATCAAATTCATAAATTATTTACATCATGTTATATTGATTGATAACATTCAACAATTTTTGTAATTTCTATACTTATAACTGATTACACAATACAAATATTCTCTCATTTGTGATCCATGCATGTTAAATTTAGATGATTTCTATTAGACATCTAATATGAGGAGTGTACATCAAATTTTGTGTATTAAAATTATTGTAAGCATGCAAAATTATGTGGATATATGTACTCAACTACACAATTCTTATCCTACTTGTGTATAGGAAGTATGTACTAGTCAATACATGTAAATTATGTGAACTTGATATGAATATGACATATGTATAATCCCTTCACTAAATGCAATCATATGATTTGAATTATCATTGTCTAAATTAGGCGTGTTTTAAAAATCACAATCATCACTCATGTAAAATATGCACACCAATTAATATCATTCAACAACTTATACAATCATTATAACTTATTGTTGACTAGAAAGTACACATCTTCTCTCATTAAATGATCTATAAACATTGGATCCAACTAACTTTTCATATAGTGTAATATAAGAGGTACATAAAACCATAAAATAGAAATATTATGTAGAATATTATTATACACATACAAAGTAAGATGGATACATAAAAACTTATGTACTAATATACATGACTTAGATACATATATACATATATAGACAGATTTACGTGCACACACAAACATAATATATATATATAATTTTTGAATGGATATTTGGTTAAAAATATTATCATTATATAATTATATCTAAAATTTATTCGAGGTGTATTGCTTGTTTCTATCATACAACAAGCTAATATTTTAATGATAGTATAATAACTTTTAATTTATTTCATAAAGTTCTATTGATAATCAATTGATATAAGAACAAAAAATGGGAAGAAAATTTTAGAGGTTTTCATGATTATTTACAATATATATATATATATATAACAAATAAACAATACAAAATACCTACCAAGCTTATTGGCCTTTTACTATGATTTCAACCAAATTAGTTATCATAGAAAAATCACAATCTATTTATTAGAACTCAGAAAATTGATCAGAAAATGATTTGTAATCAGAAAAATGTGAACGTTTTCAACAATAATAAAATGTCATTTTTTGGGTTTTGAATACTTAATGAGAATTTATCCATGACTCTTGTATAAGTTGTTGTTATGTGTTTTTGGACCTTGACTTACACTAACATTATGCTGAATGAAGTTCTAATTTTCTTATATAAGGTATATGTTCTAGACATGAATATATATTTTTTATATTTCTAAATATCTCTTATTATGAGATCTTCAATCTCTTTGGTTACTAAAACTTTTTGAATTATTATTGATGGGATCTTTGACCTCAACTAGGATTTATGTATGTTCACATGCAACTTTAGTTGAATGAATTGATATGGACTAAATATATACTTTTCTTCTTATTTTCCATGATAGTTAGTTTGATATTATTTTAGGGTAGTGGTATATATGTGCCACCATACATTTATTGGATGTGTCTTTCCACCCAACCTGCATCTTTTCACCCAATATTATATGGGGGCATATCTTTTCACCTAGGTTGTACCTTTTAACCCAAAACTTTTGGCTTGAGAGTCAATTCGTCTCAGCCACACTATAGATAATCATAATCTATGTTTTGTTTGCACGCATTGTTGAATATTGTTATACTATATTGACATTCTTAAAGCAAGTTTCATTAAAATGATGATGTCCTTTTAATACATTAAGTACTTCATCTCTTGAACTTGAATAAATTCTTGAATGAGCTTTCTCTTAAACTATCTACTTATACTGAACCCCTTTTATTTGGGAACATTCTACTTATTCTACATTTTCTATTAAATCCCAACTGCTTCTATTTTACACATACTCATTTTATAGTAACACATACTTTCCTCTCTTTTCTCTTTTTGGGTGTTGTTCTCAGTCCACTAATATAGTTGTGTTAGATAAGATGGATCAAGTGGAATATTCACCATAAAGTATATTAAGATATTCATATTTCCCTCTACAACATGTCCTTTTATCATGAATATCATGCTACCCTTAATGGGTGAGATATTGTAATAGATACAATTTTGATGTTGTTATTTATTCTTGTTGCGTGTATACCATTCCTTTTAGAAATGAAAAATATAACAAATTTATCATACTTGCTACTGTGTCTAGATTAGAGGGTTTATTTACTAAATTAACTAAGGATTGGATCCCCTATTAGGTGCCACTCCTTACAAGATGGTATCAAAGTGTTGGTAGTTAGTGAAATAGGTAGTAGGTAGATAGATGACTAGTTCAAGTGATTGAGGGTTCTACCTCTTGAACATGGGATATAATTTAGGGTTTCAGTCCATGCCTAACTTTGTCCCTCATCCCAAGCCAATTATGTGGTTGTGACTCAGCCTATCCTAAACTTAACACCCCCTACTATTCCCATAATGGCTAGAACTTTCCATACAAAAAATCTAACACCTTTAGCGGTTAAGCTTCTATTTGTTGCCCTAATTGGAAGGCAGTTCAACCACTATAGAGAACAAGTTTAGACACTATGGACTAGGTTATACTCCAATAATTACCTTAACCCTCTTCTTCGGTGTCCTTCAAATATGCTCTACTAAGTCTTCCCCAAGAATGAGCATGATTAGGTACTTACCTTTATACACTACAATATGTTTTAAAAATATGATACATATTTGTTGTTAAGTACACTACAATAGGTTTTACAGTTACAATACATCCTTTTTTGTTAAGTGACAACCCAAAACAAATCTATTATGGTTAAGCAGGTCATGCCTTCCACATGGAGTTGCTTCAATCTGGTTTTGCTCAAATCTCTCTACCTAGGGGTTTGGTAGGAATTGGCATCATGTAATAGGGAGCCATGTTCCCCCCTCCCAAGCTATAAGATAGAGATGCTTTTTATGCCCTTCTAGATGTTGGAAGTAGTATAACCTATTGGTGGAACAAATCAATGGTAAAAAAGTCGATATAGGTTTCATGTTGTGAAAAATTGTTGACATGGTTCTCAGTTGTTTTGGGTATCTTTTTCAAATTTCGGTCACAAAGTTTGCATTGTTAATCTTATTCTCATTATTATACAATATGTATAACATAATGGTTTACAAGATTTTATTGACGTTTTAATGAACCAATTTGCCACAATGTGCAATTTTAGATAGTCAAAAACCCCTCCATAGAATCCCCTCAACTGGTTAGGTCAACCCTAAGACCCTAGACCTAGTATGGAGAAATGATGAGTAAGAAATGTTCTATATTATATTATATATATATATATAATATGTATGTATATATATGACCAGTTGACCTACCTCTTGCTACATCTTGTAGGTGGCTTATTGGGTTATAGATCGATCCTTTTTATGGTAGCGTCTTGTACACTTTAGGATTGTCATTTTAAGGTCACACAAATTTAATAGTTAATGCATTTTCTTAATCTTAAACTTCAATAATTTATGTCAAACGAACATAACTACCATCCAAATAAAGGTAAGCGGGTAAACCTTTTGAAGGGCACATTTGGTTTCCCTAATGTTTTTGTATTGGATTGTATTTTGGAATCCATATGTAGAAATTTTATGTTTGGTTTGTAGGATTCTGAAAATGAAGCTAATCTCAGGATATCAAGATATAAAGGGAATCACATATTTTGATTTCAATCAAAATTCTCACGGATTCCAAAATGCAACTATGGTTGGTCGGTGGATAAAAAAACTTATACTTCACAAATCCAAGAAACCAAATGTAATATTTCAGTTCACGGGATTTTGACAATGCATCATTTTAAAATGTAGGATGATCTAAATGCATGATTCTAAAAAATGTTGACCAAATGTGCCCTAAGTGGACCACCAATATGTTAGCTTAATAATTAAAATAATTTTGAGAATTGAATTGGATTTATCTAAGGTAGTGAATATAATTGAGGTATGTCTCTATAATAAAAAAAAATATCCATTGAACTTGGTGCCCCTTTACCACTGACTTGCTTTTAGGTTAATGATATGGATACATAATCTCTACCAATCAAGTAACACACTAGGGAGTTAAACCTGAGGAATCTGCATATTGTCTATAAGGAGGTGAGATCACCTCCATACTACAGTTTAATGGGAAATGTAACAACCCCGCTTCCTGGTAACCCCCAATTAAGGAAGACCAAGAAGTCAGAGGTGTTATCCCAAGACAGGATGAGTGGTTTTGCAAATAATAAAAAATAATTAATAAATTCTACTAAAGACTAAACTGAAAACTAGAATAAAAATTTTCTTATAACATACCTTCAAAATTAGGTATTGGAACTTTTACCTGTAGTAGAATTCTATCTACCTAAAATACTCCTTTATTATTTTAACTTTAATCTTCACAGGTGCCACTTTACAGTTTGTCCAATTTTAGATATACCTAAAATGCCAAAAAACAAAATGTCAGTCAGTATAAATGAATATATTGGTATATGGTGACAAACAAAACATTGCAATTAGGCTCTACAATCTATTCATATCAAGTAGTTGTTAACAATGCCAAATTCACATTTTCAATGTAACTTCTCAACCGCTTTTACACATACTCTGGGATACCCTCTCTTAGGGTTTAGTCCTTGCAGAGGACTTAAGGCCACCTTCTCCATCCTGAGCTTGGTTCCTGGGGTCACCTCTCTGGGTGCCCAGTGGTCTTCCCTCTGGGGCTTGACGACTTCAGACCTTCCCTCAGGGGCTTGGTCTTGCATCATACATCCAGAGATGGTATGTAGGTTCAAGACAGTCACACATATACTTAAATTTCTATACACATAGTCACTTTAAAGATTGCAGTAATGAAACATCCAAACAGTTTAATTTCATTGCAATCGATAAATCCTCGAGAAATGCTGAGAAACATAATGTGTGCACTCATAATTAACCACATACCTATTTTGGAGATCTCAAAGAAGCAATATATCCAAATTCAACTAGATGTCCAATCAAGCAAGCCAATCAATGAATCAAGCAAAGTTTGATCCTAAAAACATGTATAACACCTAGTTGTTACCATTACACAAACAACTCTTTATTGACTTGGGATACCTTTCTATGGTTTCTAGGTCTCATTAGGTTCCTTTTGGTTTCTTTGATTAATTTCTCAAACTTTTATCCTTTTTAGGTCAACAAACCTTAAAGTAGCTTTTCTACTCATAAAAGCCCCAATTACTCAAATTATCCACATTAAGCATCTTTTATACTCAAATTGGTATCATAACAACATATCTCTGTCTTATTCTTGTATTTGCACAATTAAAACCATTAAAAGTCGTAATTATCAAAATTAGGGTTTGTAGGCCCATTAATGCATATTCATGTACATGGAACCCTAACTTCAGCCAATTATGCATAAAGATCATCTGTTTAGATCTAAATCTTCCTTTTATTAACAATAGGTTAATATTGGCTTATATTATCCAAATAACATTATTAAATTCAATAATCATCAAAACTTAGGGTTTTCCATTAATTAAACCATTAAAGATGATAACTTTATACTCTTTTTACTAGAAGCATAATTTATCCCGATAGTATTTTTATTGGATTCTTCACATTTTTATGATCAAAATTCATATATAACATGTCTTAATCCGAATTGTCCATAAATAGTTAGGATTTATGCAAAATAACTAACTTTTGGCCAATGGGAAGCTGCCACGTTAGTGTTGCGGCCCAGTCTTCTCTTTTTCATGTGGACCTCGACCGGCCAATGTGCTTCGGCCATGTCAGCGATCAGCCTCAAGAGGGTAAAGTGCCGAATTTAGGAGGAAAGGACGTTATTGCCCCCCACCGACCTCAAGGACAATTGCATGGGCTCGTGGGCATTTTCGACATTCCTTCCTTTCTTATCTTCCTCCTCCCGACTCCACAAATAGGAGCTCCATGGCTCCAGGCCTGTAACATACCTAACCTGGGTTATGCTTTAAACCTAGGTGTTTTGTTTAATAAAAGTGATTATATGGTTGCTCTTATCTTTTGAAAAGTAATTAAGGCTCAAGAGGAACTTATATTGCAATTTTAGTCCTTTTTGAATATTGTTGAAATCAATGTTTTGCCTATTTTGGACTAAAGTGCAAATTACCCAAGTTGAGGGGTTTATTTGCAAATTGTGCATGCTAATATGTTCCTCATGTGTTGAAACATCATGAGAGTGAAGATGATGCAGAGGTGTGGCTTGTGATAGCCTGAATACCAAGAAAGAGCTGATAAAGTAATGTTTGTGCATTAAAACCTAGTTTTGGTGTAATGTGCAATTTACCCAAAACCTAGGGTTCAATATGCAAATTACGACTTCAAAATGGTCCCTACTATTTCTTGGGACCATGTGGAGCAAATAAAATGAGAGGGGCGTCTCATTTGTATCTCGTTGAAGGAGAGAGAATCTTGATATTAAAATAATCAAGATTTAAGCATAATGGAAACCTTAGTTCAAATTTATGCAAAAATAAATAAATTAATTGAAGAGCCTTCAACCAAAATTGAAATGGTTGAATTCAGATATGTGTGGACGCCTTGTGCTTTTCTAGGCCACGAAAATATCCAAAGGAGGTGAAAACTCAACTCACCTAATTATAAGAAAAAGAATTATCCACTCACTTATGGATAATTACTATTATAAAGGTTAAGGTGTTTAATTTCTTTTCCCTTAATTCATGGATAATGTAAGGGAGTTCGGTGGAGATAAGGGCACCTTTGCATGCAAGGAACCAAGGGGGTAGAGGTGGAAACAATTTTGGAATTAAAAGATTTTTATAAAACATTTTCTCTCTCATTGATTTTTCTTATAAAAGAACCCTTTACCACTTAAACCAAAGACTTTTTCGGATCCATTTCTTCTCCTTGCTTGAAAAAACGATCAAGGAAGCTAGGAACAGCAGGAAGACGACCCTTAACCTGTTGGTAAGCTTCTTGACCTTCGTTTATCTTGATTTCATGGTGGAAATCACAAATCAATGCATAATTTCTTCTTTTCTTCACTCCATCTTCAACCCTAGCCAATCTTTTCATTCCAAAACTTGAGGATGAGCCTTGGGGGAGTTGCAAAAGCTTCTTCCACCATTGTTGACGTGAATCTCCAAGATTTAAAGCTCAATTGAAGGCGGGTTATATAACTTGAACCCTTAACTATTGTTACTGAACTCAATTTCTCAAATTCAATCGATTCAATTGTTCTTTTTGCAATACCTTTGAATAGTTGATGTAATTGCCATGGAAATGGCAGTAGATTTCATAGGGATGAGGGTTGATGATGACGACCTCATCACAAGCACACACATTAATCAAGAATAGGAGCAAACGGTTTGCAAAACCGAATGAACTAATTCAGTTTCAAAACTGAATAAGTAGATTCGATTTCAAAACCGAATGGCCAATTAAGTTTAAGACCAAATGAGTAATTCCATTCAAGACCGAATGGCTAATTATACCCAAGATTGAGTGGATAAATCACTTCAAAACCGAATGGATGATTCAGTTTCAAAACCGAATGATTGGAATCATTTTCAAGGTTGATTGAAGTGATTCAGTTTCAAAACCGAATGGGTGATTCGGTTTCAAAACTGAATGAGGTCAAGTACCTCAAGACCGCATGAGGTCAAGCACCTCAAGACCGCATGGATGGTCAAAGGTGGTGATTGAAGGATTGAAAATCCAAGAGCCAATAATTGTTGAACTTCAATAAATTGATTGAAGGTTTCAATGTAGCAAATCATGATCAACCAATTGATGAATGTACTTAATGAACCCTTGCAGTTTTGAGACTGATTTGGCCCAAACGGTCTTGAGACCATTTGATTCCAAACGGTCTTGAAACCGTTTGGAGGTCAAACGGTTTCAAAACCATTTGGAGGTCAAACGGTTTCAAAACCGTTTGGTGATGAAACCTCAAAATCGAATGAAGGTCAATTGTGATTCAATCGTTTGGAAATTGAAGGTGATGATTGTTCCAATGATCCAATGATTGTTAGTGATGGTAATCAATGAAGGTACAAAGGTTGAAACTATAAAAGTACCTATATGATTATTACCATTAAAGGGATAACCCTAATTGCTTATGAGAACAATAACTTAGTACACTATGTCAATCATAGTTGTATGTACTTGATTGAAGGGCTGATATAATCTAATCAAGTTGAGAGGATGATAGAGTGGAATTCATACATGAGTATGTTTTATGTGGTGATTAAGGGTATGATCCTTAGCAAAGAGATCATGAAACCCTAATCATGAGCATAAATCCTAATTGACAAGGTTATTGAACCCTAACCCTAATTTAGGGCAATTCTAAGTGAAACCCTAATCCAGGGTAAGGATGTAACCCTAATCAGGGTGATGATATGTGTAAACCTAAATCAGGGTAATGTGATGCAAAACCCTAATTGGGATGAATAGTAAACCCTAATTATGGGTAATGGAACATGAAACCGTAATTGGGACAAATAGTAAACCCTAATTGTGGGTTATTGAATGTAGACCCTGTTCTGGGGTGAAATTTATGTGAAACCCTAACTTAGGATGATTTTATGAGAAATCCTAATGTTTGATGTGACGTGAAGCTCAAATCCAGGGTAAAACTATGCAATGCTTTATGAAACCCTAATCTTGGGCAATATGGTGATAAACCATAACCTTGATGTGGGTAATGGAATGATTATCCTCAAAAGACATGAAATGGGAAACCCTATCCCTAGTAAGGGAATAGTGGTGTTACCCTTGAATAGTGAATCCATATTTGATTTACATGGTACTGATATGAAATTGATATCACTGTTATCATCTGTGCTAACCATGCAGGTATTTTGAAATGATGATCATGGCCAGGTATGAGCTATGATGTTTAATTCACTATTTTGATTGGGCCTTGTGTGCCATAATATACCTTGCTGCCTGGTAAGAGGTAACAAGAGAGTTAATGGGCCTCAAGTACCATGAGTGATGCTTATAATAGCAAGTATCACATTTACCTTAGTCAGATGACCTGAAGGTGGTAGTTACCTGGAAAAGTGGTAACAATGCTCAATGATGAGCTAAAGGTTTGAATACCCAGAACCATATGATTGTGGTAATGGGATTGTGAAGGGATGAGAATTCCCAGTATTGAAATGAGGGACTGAAATCCAATGTCTTTTAAAGACTGATAAGTAATTGATGAAAATAGTACATGTCTCTTTATAACATTGTCATAATAAGTTATGTTTAAGAACTTGGCTGATGCTAAAAGAATATGAAAATGTACTTAATTAATCAAATGAAATATGTTCATGTAGTGCTCTGACCATAGATCCATCATCGTCAATAGTTGGTGATGGTGAAACAGGTTTTCCTATGGAATTCCTGGAGTTCACATATTCTGAATATGCGGGGGTAAATGGGAGAAAATATCCTTACGTCCTGGTGAAGAGATTGATGGAAGGTAAACATTAAACCTCTCAATCCTTTATGTGTCGGGATGGATGTATCACAATTCTCCCGATGGTTGGAATGGATGTATCATTAATCTCCCAATGATATTTAATTTCGAGTCGATGGAGATAAACATTAATTCTCTTGATTGTCGATGAGAGTGCAGTTGACACTATAACTCTATAGAGAAGTTGTTGGTATACCCTGGAAAGCTATATTGAGCAGTTGACATAGTCCTGCTTGTGGTCCCGTACTGATCGGGATGTGGGAGGTCATGGGAATCTAGCTCTTGCATTGACCTATTCATGGCACCGATTTTGATTTAGCAACGGTCGGTTGGAGTATGAGTGGTATACCTCATCTCCTCAGAGCTTAAGTATGTTTGAAAAATGTAATCAGCCGTGTAGTGTATTTGCATAAGATTGAAATATGAGAATCACTGGTTGATGTTATTTGACTTAGTATATCCTAGATGGATAAGTGTTATAAATGTTCTTCAATTCTTTATTGAATAGTAGACATGTTGTTTATCAAGTTACAACTGATAAGCTTAAGTGAGAATGTTGCTCTAACCTGCATAGATATTAAATTATCTGTTGTTAAGCTTATGATTTTACTGCTCAGTTTATTTCTATTAAACTGCAATAATAATGTTTTTGGCGGAGAGTTATATCTCCCGCTGGGGAAATTTTTATAATTGTCTCACCCCCTTGGGATCCAACATTTTTAGGTAGACGCAGACAAGCAGACAGAACCCCTTCTGCAGGGGAAGAGTAGCAGCATCAGCCAGAAGGACAACAGTGATCCATCAGGTGGAGATATTGGCTGTCTGTTTTTGTGTAGTTAGTCCTATGAGTCATCTCTGTACTCTCGGGTCCTAGGAGTTAGTGCTTTTAATAATTCGATATGAGATTTTGGGCTTCAAGCCTCGAGGTTCTTATACTACCTGTGCACAGTTGAGACAGAGTAGTGAATGCTTGTATGCCTCGAGAAGCAATGATATATGATATGTATATATGAACTAGGATGTAATGATTTACTTTGGTTCTGAATGAAAGAGTTTTCCTATGAATGGATCTCTTGATAAATGGTTTTAATTTTTAGTGATTTTTAGTAATCCGCTGTTAGTAATCGCTTCTGCATGAGTTAATCTTGTTTATGTAGGTTGGATGTCACAAATTAGTGGTATCAGAGCTCTAGGTTTGCTGAGTCTACAGAGACATAGGATTAAGGTTGTTGAGTCTGTTCTAGTGTCTTCCAGTTATCTGATAGTGTCTTCTTCTCATATAGGAGGAGAAGAGGAACTAAAGATGTCTAGATCACACGATGAACATGCTGCTGAGAGCACCGTTGCTGCACCAGGAGGAGGTGCAAGAGATCAAGATAGGGAGGAGCATGTACCTGAACAACCCCAGTTCAATCAAGATGATATGGGGGACCCAGCCTTCCGGGCTATATTTGTGTAGTTTATGGAAGCTATGACCCATATGACGGATAGGATGCCATTACCTGCACCTAGGGCACCAGCCCATGATGAAAGACTTGGAGCCAAAAATACTTTTGAACGACTTAGGAAGGTAGGAGCCATAGAGTATGATGGTACAACCGACCCAACAGATGCTGACCTATGGTTGACTGAACTAGAGAAAGCCTTCAGAATCCTCATGATTCCTGATGATGAGAAGGTGAGGCATGCTGTATATCTCCTAAAAGGGAGTGCTGACCACTGGTGGACCATTGAAGAAGGCAAAAGACCTGGTGTTGTGATCAGATGGGATGAATTCCAGCATGAATTCGTCACTAGATACTTTCCCAAGATGTATCTAGATGAGAAAATCTCTCAATTTGAGAGGTTGAGGCAAGCACAAATGAACATTAGCGAATATGAAGCTAGGTTCATGGAACTTTTGCGGTTTTGTCCGCATATGGCATCTACAGATAAGGAGAGAATTCGGCGATTCGAGAAGGGGTTGAACGCTGAATTGACCACTCCGGTGTCTGCTCTGGAGAACCGGGAGAGGTTTGCCACTTTTGTGGAGTCTATAAGCCGAATAGAGAGGTCTGTAATTGAGAAGAGACAAACCAAGGGTAAGAAAGAGTACCCACAGTTCCAAGGACAGAGTTCTAGAAGTTTTAAGAAACCAAGGTATTCTGTGCCTACACCACCACCAAGGTTCAATACCTAGACACAATGGACGTCAAGTAAGGGTAGAGACCATAGTTTACCACTGAAGGGAGATCACATATCAGCCTCAATGTCAGTAACAGGACCACCCAGACCACAGAGGGGGAATGTAACCTATTATAGATGTGGGAGAGAAGGCCATGTGGTGAGGGCCTGTCCTGAAAAAGTCAGGAATGTGACCCAGCAACCGAGGCAGAGTCAGCAAGGCTCTCAGAGGCAACAGTCTGGAAGTGGTGCTAGAGGACGTGGACAAACGTCCCAATCCGGTTCGTCGACATCCAACAATCGAGCACAGGGTCAACAACAAGCAACAACTAGATTCTATGCAATGAATCAGCCCGAAGCAGTTGTCAATCTCAGGGTTGTGACAGGTCAGATGGAATTATTTTATTCTGATATGTCTTCATCCTGCTTTGTATCTATTTTAATTGATCCAAGTACTACACACTCTTTTATCACTTGAGAAGTGATTCATGACTGCAACATGATTGTCAGTCATAGATCAGATAGCATGTTGTTAGAAACACCTTTGCTGAGATTTGAAGTATTGCGGGAAGTGTGTTCTCCCTACAATCTTTCCTTTTCTAATCACCACATTCAGGTGGATCTAATACCACTTGAAATTCATGGGTTTGATATAATTCTTGGGATGGACACCTTAGAAAAGTATAAAGTTGTCTTGGATTGTGGTTACAAGCAGGCTGTGTTCACAGATAATGGTGACACATGGATCTTTCAGGGAGATAGAAAGATTCTTCCAACATGTCTTGTGTCAGCTATGGTAGCTGAGAAGTTGATGAGACAAGGATGCTTTGCATTCTTAGCCCATGTGGTTGATACCACAATGGAGAGCCATCATATTTTTGAAGTTCCAATAGTTAGGTAATTTGAAGATGTATTTCTTGAAGAACTTCCAGGTGTTCCACCGCCCCGAGAGATTGATTTTGAAATTAATCTAATCTCGGGAACACAACCAATAGAACAAACGCCGTATAGAATGGCACCTGCTGAAATGGCAGAGCTTAATAAACAACTGCAAGAGTTGCTTGAGAAGGGTTTTATCCGACCAAGTACTTCACCATGGGGTGCTCTGGTCCTCTTTGTTAAGAAGAAGGATGGGTCTATGGGATTATGCATCGACTATAGACAATTAAATAAAGTAACTATAAAGAACAAGTATCCTCTACCAAGGATTGATGACTTGTTTGATCAGTTGCGTGGTGCAACTGTCTTTTCCAAGATAGATCTGAGGTCGGGATACCATCAATTGTGTATTAAGGAAAGTGACATACCTAAGTCTGCTTTCAGGACAAGGTATGGTCACTATGAGTTCACAATTATGTCATTTGGACTAACTAATGCACCAACTGCATTTATGGAACTCATAAATAGAATCTTTCAACCTTTTCTTGATCAATGTGTAGTTGTCTTTATAGATGACATCCTAATATATAGTAGAGATGCTCAACAACATGAGCAGCATCTTCGTCAAGCTTTGACTTTGCTAAGAGAGCATAAGTTATATGCTAAGTTTAGCAAATGTGAGTTCTGGTTACCAGAAGTTTCTTTTCTTGGACATGTAATATCTGCTTTAGGTATTCATGTTGATCCTAATAAAGTAGAATCTATCCTGCAATGGGAACAACCAAAGACACCGACAGAGATATGAAGTTTCCAAGGACTGGAAGGCTATTACAGGAGGTTCATTAAGAACTTCCGTTCTATAGCTTTACCTCTAACCAAGTTGACCAGGAAGGAGATTCCTTTTGTCTGGAATGACAAGTGTCAAAAATCTTTCCAGTTGATGAAGGAAAGGTTAACCAGTGCACCTGTGTTAGTGCTACCTAAGCAAGGAAATGGGTACATAGTCTTCTGTGACGCATTTAAGAATGGCTTAGGATGTGTGTTAATGTAGGATAAGCAAGTGATTTCTTTTGCTTCTTGACAACTTAAGAAACACGAGGAGAATTATCTGACACACGTTCTAGAGCTAGCTAATGTGGTCAATGCCTTGAAGATATGGAGAAACATTCCAGATTTTCACAGACCATAAGAACCTAAAGTATATCTTTTCTCAGCATGAGCTAAACATGAGGCAACACTGCTGGATGGAGTTAATCAAGGACTACGATTGTACAATTGATTATCATCCAGGGAAAGCCAATGTGGTTGCTGATGCATTAAGTAGAAAATCAACAACACCAGCCTTAAACAAAGCACAGTTGAACTCCTTAGTGTGCTCTAAGAGAGATATGCTTATCTCCTTGAGGCAAGACAATGTACAACTTAAAGTGTCATTGTTAGCCGGACTGTTAGCGGAGATGCAAATAAAACCTACTCTGAGACAGCAGATTAAAGACGCACAACAGACTGATATTGTAACAGATCAGGTCAGAGTATGGTAGTGAGAAATGGGATGGTTTCCATTATTCAGATGATCATGTAGTCTGTTACCATGATAGGATGGTAGTACCTGATGTTGATAACTTAAGGAAGTTAGTCCTGGAAGAATCTCATTCTTCAATGTATGTTATGCATCTAGGAAGCACCAAGATGTATCATAACTTGAAAGATATGTATTGGTGGCCTGGTTTGAAGAAAGATGTAGCTGAGTTTTTTATGCGGTGTCTAGTGTGTCAGCAGGTTAAAGCTAAACATCAAAAGCCCGCAGGAACAATGCAACCTCTGCCTATACCGCAGTGGAAATGGGATCATGTAACCATGGACTTTGTGTTTGGTTTGCCTAGAACAGCCAAAAGTCATGATTCCATTTGGGTGATAGTTGATAGGTTGATAAAGACAACACATTTCTTACTTGTCAAAACAACCTACACTGCTGAGAAGCTGGCACAGTTATATGTTGATGACATAGTGCGGTTGCACGGGGTTCCAGCTACAATAGTTTCTAACAGAGGCTCCCAGTTCACAAGTCGTTTTTGGGAGCGACTTCATAAAGGTTTGGGTACACAGTTAAGGTTTAGTACATCCTTTCATCCTCAGACAGATGGACAATCTGAGAGGACTATACAAACCTTGGAGGACTTGCTTAGGGCATGTGTCCTTCAGTTTGCAGGAAGTTGGGATCTACGCCTGAGCTTGATAGAGTTTGCTTATAATAATAGCTATCAACACAGTATTGAGATGGCACCATATGAGGCTTTGTATGGTAGACGTTGTAGGTCTCCCTTATGTTGGTATGAACCCGAGAATATCAACTTTTGGGTCTTGAGCTGGTTCAACAAACAACTGAGAAGATTAAAGTAATACAACAACAGTTGAAAGCTACCCAGGATAGGTAGAAATCATATGCTGATAAGCGTCATAGACCCTTAGAATTCCAAGTTGGATACAGAGTATACCTCAAGGTCTCACCTTGGAAAGGTATCCTTAGATTTGGAAAGAAGGGGAAGTTAGCTCCTAGATTTATGGGGCCTTATCTGATCATTGAAAGGATATGAAAGGTAGCCTATAAGCTGGAGTTACCACCTGAGTTGCATAGATTGCACCCACTATTTCATATTTCCATGCTGAGGAAGTGTCATCCTGACACTGAATTGGTTCTACAACATGTGGAGGTAGAACTAAATGATGATATATCTTATTTTGAAGGACCTGTGTTGATTCTTGACAGAAGAATCAAAAAGTTGAAAAAGAAAGACATTTTTCATGTAAAAGTTCTCTGGCATCACCGTGGAATTGAAGAAGCTATGTGCGAGCTAGAGGAAGAGATGAGGAGGAAGTATCCTTCTCTTTTCTCTTAATGTTTTTGTTGATTTCGAGGACGAAATCCTTATAAGGGGTGGATAACTTGTAACATCCCTGACCTGGGTTATGTTTTAACCCTAGGTGTTTTATTTAATAAAAGTGATTATACGCTTGCTCTTATCTTTTGAAATGTAATTAAGGCTCAAGAGGAACTTATATTACAATTTTAGTCCTTTTTGAATATTGTTGAAATCAATGTTTAGCCTATTTTGGACTAAAGTGCAAATTACCCAAGTTGAGGGGTTTATTTGCAAATTGTGCATGATAATATGTTCCTCATGTGTTGAAGCATCATGATAGTGAAGATGATGTAGAGGTAAGGCTTGTGATAGCTTGAATACCAAGAAAGAGCTGATAAAGCAATGTTTGTGCATTAAAACCTAGTTTTGGTGTAATGTGCAATTTACCCAAAACCTAGGGTTCAATATACAAATTACCACTTCAAAATGGTCCCTACTATTTCTTGGGATCATGTGGAGCAAAGAAAATGAGAGGGGCATCTCATTTGTATCTCTTTGAAGGAGAGCGAATCTTGATATTAAAATAATCAAGATTTAAGCATAATGGAAACCTTAGTTCAAATTAATGCAAAAATAAATCAAAATAATTGAAGGGCCTTCAACCAAAATTGAAATGGTTGAATTCAGATATGTGTGGACGTCCTTGTGCTTTGCTAGGCCACGAAAATATCCAAAGGAGGTGAAAACTCCACTCACCTTATTATAAGAAAAATAATTATCCACTCACTTATGGATAATTACTATTATAAAGGTTAAGGTGCTTAATTTCTTTTCCATTAATTCATGGATAATGGAAGGGAGTTCGGTGGAGATAAGGGCACCTTTGCATGCAAGGAACTAAGGGGGAAGAGGTGGCAACAATTTTGGAATTAAAAGATTTTTATAAGACATTTTTTTCTCTCATTGATTTTTCTTATAAAAGAACCCTTTACCACTTAAACCAAAGACTTTTTCAGATCCATATCTTCTCCTTGCTTGCAAAAATGATCAAGGAAGCTAGGAACAGCAGGAAGATGACCCCCAACCTGTTGGTAAGCTTCTTGACCTTCGTTCATCTTGATTTCATGGTGGAAATGACAAATCAATGCATAATTTCTTCTTTTCTTCACTCCATCTTCAACCCTAGCCAATATTTTCACTCCAAAACTTGAGGACGAGCCTTGGGGGAGTTGCAAAAGCTTCTTCCACCATTGGTGACGTGAAGCTCCAAGCTTTGAAGCTCAATTGAACGTGGGTTATATAACTTGAACCCTTAACTATTGTTATTGAACTCAATTTCTCAAATTCAATTGATTCAATTGTTCTTTTTGCAATACCTTTGATTTGTTGATGTAATTTCCATGGAAATGACAGTAGATTTCATAGGGATTAGGGTTGATTATGATGACCTCATCACAAGCACACACCTTAATCAAAAATAGGAGCAAACGGTTTGCAAAACCACATGAACTAATTCAATTTCAAAACCGAATGAGTAGATTCAGTTTCAAAACTGAATGGCCAATTAAGTTCAAGACCGAATGAGTAATTCCATTCAAGACCGAATGGGTAATAGACACAAAACCGAATGGGTAATTATACCCAATATTGAGTGGATAAATCACTTCAAAACCGAATGGGTGATTCAGTTTCAAAATCGAATGAGGTCAAGTACCTCAAGACCGCATGAGGTCAAGCACCTCAAGACCGCATGGATGGTTAAAGGTGGTGATTGAAGGATTGAAAATCCAAGATCCAATAATTGTTGAACTTCAATAACTCAATTGATTGAAGGTTTCATTGTAGCAAATCATGATCAACCAATTGATGAATGTACTTAATGAACCGTTGCGGTTTTGAGACTGATTTGGCCCAAATGGTCTTGAGACTGTTTGAGTCCAAACGGTCTTGAAACCGTTTGGGGTCAAATGGTTTCAAAACTGTTTGGAGGTCAAACGGTTTCAAAACCATTTGGTGATGAAACCTCAAAACCGAATGAAGGTCAATTGTGATTCAATCATTTGGAAATTCAAGGTGATGATTGTTCCAATGATCCAATGATTGTTAGTGATGGTAATCAATGAAGGTACAACGGTTGAAACTATAAAAGTACCTAAATGATTATTACCATTAAAGGGATAAACCCTAATTGCTTATGAGAACAATAACTTTGTACACTATGTCAATCATAGTTGTATGTACTTGATTGAAGGGCTGATATAACCTAATCAAGTTGAGAGGATGATAGAGTGAAATTCATACATGAGTATGTTTTATGTGGTGATTAAGGGTATGATCCTTAGCAAAGAGATCATGAAACCCTAATCATGAGCATAAACCCTAATTGACAAGGTTATTGAACCCTAACCCTAATTCAGGGCAATTCTAAGTGAAACCCTAATCTAGGGTAAGGATGTAACCCTAATCAGGGTGATCATATGTGTAAACCTAAATTAGGGTAATGTGATGCAAAACCCTAATTGGGATGAATAGTAAACCCTAATTATGGGTAATGGAACATGAAACCCTAATTGGGATGAATAGTAAACCCTAATTGTGGGTTATTGAATGTAGACCCTATTCTGGGGTGAAATTTATGTGAAACCCTCACTTAGGATGATTTTATGAGAAACCCTGATGTTTGATGTGATGTGAAGCTCAAATCCAGGGTAAAACTATGTAATGCTTTATAAAACCCTAATCTTGGGCAATATGGTGATAAACCATAACCTTGATGTGGGTAATGGGATGATTATCCTCAAAAGACTTGAAATGGGAAACCCTAACCCTAGTAAAGGAAGAGTGGTGTTACCCTTGAATAGTGAATCCATATTTGTTTTACATGGTACTGATATGCAATTGATATCACTGTTATCATTTGTGCTAACCATGCATGTATTTTGAAATGATGATCATGGCCAGGTATGAGCTATGATGTTTAATTCACTAATGTGATTGGGCCTTGTGTGCCATAATATACCTTGCTACTTGGAAGAGGTAACAAGAGAGTTAATGGGCCTCAAGTACCATGAGTGATGCTTATAATAGCAAGTATCACGTTTACCTTGGTCAGATGACCTGAAGGTGGTAGTTACCTGGGAAAGTGGTAACAATGCTCAATGATGAGCTAAAGGTTTGAATACCCAGAATCATATGATTGCGGTAATGAGATTGTGAAGGGATGAGAATTCCCAATATTGAAATGAGGGATTGAGTTCCCAATGTCTTTTAAAGATTGATAAGTAATTGATGAAAATAGTACATGTCTCTTTATAGCATTGTCATAATAAGTTATGTTTAAGAACTTGGCTGATGCTAAAAGAATATGAAAATGTACTTAATTAATCTAGTGGAATATGTTCATGTAGTGCTCTGACCATAGATCCATCATCGTCAGTAGTTGGTGATGGTGAAACAGGTTTTCCTATGGAATTCCTGGAGTTCGCATATTCTAAATATGCGGGGGTAAATGGGCAAAAATATCCTTACTTCCTGGTGATGTGATTGATGGAAGGTAAACATTAAACCTCTCAATCCTTCATGTGTCGGGATGGATGTATCACAAATCTCCCGATGGTTGGGATGGATGTATCATTAATCTCCCAATGATATTTACTGTCGGGTCGTTGGAGATAAACATTAATTATCTCGATTTCCGATGAGAGTGTAGTTGACGATGTAACTCTATAGAGAAGTTGCCAGTATATCCTGGAAAGATATATTGAGCAGTTGACATAGTCCTTCTTGTGGTCCCGTACTGATCGGGATGTGGGAGGTCATGGGAATCCAGCTCTTCCATTGACCTATTTATGGTACCGATTTCTATTTAGCAATGGTCGGTTGGAGTATGAGTGGTATACCTCATCTCCTCAGAGCTTAAGTATGCTTGAAAAATGTAATCAGTCGTGTAGCGTATTTGCATAAGATTGAAATATGAGAATGACTGGTTGATGTTATCTGACTTAGTATATCCTAGATGGATAAGTGTTATAAATGTTCTTCAATTATTTATTGAATAGTAGACATGATGTTTATCAAGTTACAACTGATAATCTTAAGTGAGAATGTTGCTCTAACCTACATAGATTTTAAATTATCTGCTGTTAAGCTTATGATTTCATTTCTCAGTTTATTTCTATTAAACTGCAATAATAATGTTTTTGGCGGAGAGTTATATCTCCCGCTGGGGTAATTTTTATAATTGTCTCACCCCCGTGGGATCCAACACTTTTAGGTAGACGCAGACAAGCAGGCAGAAACCCTTCTACAGGGGAAGAGCAGCAGCAGCAGCCACAAGGACAACAGTGATCCATCAGGTGGAGTTATTGGCTGTCTGGTTTTGTATAGTTAGTACTATGGGTCGTATCTATACTCTCAGGTCCTAGGAGTTAGTGCTTTTAATAATTCGATATGAGATTTTGGGCTTCAGGCCTCGAGGTTCTTATACTACCTGTGCACAGTTGAGAAAGAGTACTGAATGCTTGTATGCCTCAAGAAGCAATGATATATGATATGTATATATGAACCAGGATGTAATGATTTACTTTGGATCTGAATGAAAGAGTTTTCCTGTGAATGGATCTCTTGATAAATGGTTTTAATTTTTAGTGATTTTCAGTAATCCGCTGTTAGTAATCGCTTCCGCATTAGTTAATCTTGTTTATGCAGGTTGGATGCCACAAGGCCATGGTCAGCTGGTGCGATTCCTCTAGAGGTGCACACACTAGCCGATTTGAGCCGACTAGATGCGCCCCACGAGGTCGGAAGACACATGATGGGTTTATGCTTTTGAAATTTATAAACCTAAACTAGCTACCTACGTCTACTAAAACACTACACCCGCAAGTGCACGGGGTCGTGTCGTAGTATAGGAAGGTGGCAAGTAAAGGGTCGATCCACAGGGAGAAGAGGGGGCACTAGAGCTAGGTTAGTTTAGCTAGGTTCCTACTGTGGAGTCTAGGGTTAAGGGTTTGAAGGTGATTTGATTGTTAAACTACTATGAACAAACGAGGAATTAAAGGCAAGAATGAAATCTATGTTAACCCTAGGTTATATTAAGACTAAGCAAGCAAGGAAAGACTAAGCTAGGTATGAAAAGGAAAGTTACACTAAGGAAAGCAAGAGAGAAGCAAAAGAGCAATTAAAGAGCTAAGCTAGCATGAACAAGGCAAGAACAAGGAAAGAAGCTAACTAAGCAAGAAAAGAACTAATTAAGCTAAGCAAGCACAAAACTAGGGTTTGAAGCAGTAAAGAGGTGTGTGGGCTGTTTAGGGGTATGGACTTATCACTTAAGTTGGGGGGGGGGTGACATATGAACATTATGATTCCATTTAGATTATCCAAACCAAACAACAAGTTAGAGTCTAATGAATTAACCTAAGCTACTAACTGGCCATGGATATGCTAGGTTGTGCATAGGGGAACTAGTCCCTAACACCCCCTACTACCCTTACGAGGCTCAATTGGGTTAGGGATTAGGTTCAATCCAATTAGAGTCTAATAAAGTCTAGGTTTCTAGATTAGACATTCCTAGGGCAATTAGGGGCCGAGGGTAGTAATGGGGAGGTGAGATTAGGGTTTTGGACCCCAATTCCCCCACATTCTAGCCTTGAGAAGGCTCCATGCTAATTGCACTAGAATTATCCAATCTAGCTACTTAGATCTCTCACTTAGGTTTAGGGAGATTGATTAGGATGTAGGAAGATGGGAGGCAACCTAGGGATCCAAGAATTGGACCTAGGGGCAAATCCCAAAATTCACACATATAACCAATTTGCCTAAATTCCTAGGTGATTCCACACACAAACCAACAAGCAATCCATGGAGAATGAGATGCAAATAGAATATAATCATTAACAAATGAAATTACAAAGTTTACATGTCATTTCCCCCCAACATGATATCAAAGTTACATAATTTACCCCAAACATCCCACCCAAGGGGCCTAGCTACTCATAACAAAGCAAAATACAAAAAGAAAGGAGAGAGAGGTAGAAGAAGCCATGGATCTCAGTGTAGATGAAGAAATCCTCCTCTCCAGCAGTTTTAGGATGTCTTCCTCCCTCCTCCAAAGTGCAAGGGTGTGAAATGAAGGGGATTATGGGTAGGAACTAGTATAAACTAGTGTTTTGGTGGTGGAAATGGTGAAATGGAGTGGATTTGAGGTGGATATGGAGTAGAATGGAGTGGGTGGAGATTTGGGGAGCTAGGAGGGGGTATAAGGTAGCTAGCTTCGTGCCCCAGCTGCCACCTAGGTATATATAGGTGTCTAGGGGGTCTAGGGTTAAGTTAGGGGTAAAATGGGGAAAGTAGTGGAAAAACAGGTGGATTTTGTGAGTAGCACGACCGTGGTAGGTCACCACGGTCGTGGTGGGTCACCACGGTCGTGGTGGCTAGGGTAGACCACGGCCGTGGTGGATGGGCACGGTCGTGGGAATGGAGGGAGTGGTGAAAGGCCACTGTGGTGGTGGGCCACGACCGTGGTGGAGTGACACGGTCGTGGTGGATATTATGCACCACGGCCGTGTTGGGTAACACGACTGTTTTGGAGGAGGGGGAGGTGACCGTGGAGAAGCACCACGATCGTCTTGAGCTTCTTCGGACACAGTCGTGGTAGGTGGCCACGGTCATGGCGTTCTGGGGAAAAACCCTGTTGCAAGTTGAACTTTTGAGAATTAATTTGCACGACAGTGGGATGTGCCCACGGTCGTTTTCCACTTTGCTGACCATGACCGTGTGGCTGGCCACGGCCGTGGTGTCTTCAATGGCCACGGTCGTGGCAGAGGGCCACGGACGTACAATTCTGTACAAATTCCCTGTTGATCTGGCATCATTTTGCTAAAAAACGCACGACCGTGGCGTTGTGCCCACAGCCGTGGTGAGGTTGGCCTCACTTAATTAAACTTCAATCTTCGTCATTCTTGGATGTCTTTGCTTGGGGACGATTCTTGACCATTGGAGGTAGGTTGAGGAAGACTTTGGGGCCTTCTTTGGGTCCCTCAATGAGTGGGGGAACCCTAGAACTCCTTCTTTCTCTCTCTTCCATCTAAGCATGGTTCAAGTACCTGAAAAACAGTGCAAAGAACATCCATAAGCATATTTGCAATGATAACCATATTAGGGAAAAATACTTGTAATCTAACATGTTTAGATGCAACTTAAGTACAAAATGGCATAGGATGGAGCCCTAAAATAGGGCTACATCACCACCCCAAACTTAAAACATACTTGTCCTCAAGTATGCTCCAACTTAACCTCTCTTTTTAGTTCTTTTCAACAAAAACAAATGACAAATGCAAAGCAACAGAAGATTATTGAATACATGGTCTTGGAAGTGACTAAGTGCATGTATTTCACATCTTTCCTCTCCTTCTTTCACAAACCATTCATGAACTGAGCACTGAGCATACAAACTTCAAATATAAAGCATAGAAGCACAAGTTGTCCATATGTCCTTCATGTCATTCCGGGTAAACTGTTTCATGTTGGTGTTAATCAAAAGTGACTAGGAGTGCTGTTTCATTTTCATGCATTTGCTCTTATGCTTCAAACCACACTAGATGACCCACTTCGCTGTAAAAAGGGTAAGGTGAGCTAGATTTGATGGTTTCTAGCTCAATGGGTATAAAAGAAGAAGAAAGGATTGTGGTAAATTTTGGAGTGTTTTTACACACTCATCTTTTCTTTATTTGAATGCTCTTAAACAGGAGCATCCTTTTATTTTATTTTTGTTTTTTTTTTCTTTTTTCTTTTTCTTTTTCTTTGCCCTTGGTGTAGATAGGGCATATGGTGGATAGAGAGAGGGAGGGAGGTTGAGATGTGGCCACCCCAAACTTTTGTGGGTGGCCACAGCTAATATGTGCACTTTGGCATCTTTTCATGAGGCGGAGAGGTATGAAGGTGGTGAGAGAATGGTCGGATCAAAGAGGGGTCATCAGTGTAGTTTTCAACATAAGATTCCCTGTATGAAAGCTAATTCAACTCTTCACCAAGTGATATCACACCACATGATTGAATCAACATAATATTCATATTTCCACCAAGCGATTCCATTGGCTTTAAACGCTTGTAGCTTGCTCAATTCATGATTCAACCAAAACATTCATAGACTTAAGAGATGTGGTGCACATGTAAAAAGTCACAAGCAAGACCATATAGAAATAAGATCTAAGAAACTAGCATGCATTTGTCACAAGAGTAAACCATTTCATTTCAAATATTGGAGATTAAGTCAAAACATCCTTTTAGAGCAAGAATATTCAAGTTTGGGCAAAATTGGTCAAAATGGTGCCAATTTGCATTAAATCACATCTAAACCTACTTTAGGGAATTTCAAGACATAAAGCAGCAAATCCTAATTAACATGCATAAGAAGCTACAAAAACTAGATGAAGATGCGATGCATGGTATGGAAAAGCAAAATTTTTGAAAAATTACACAAAAATGCAAGAAGTCAACTACATGCCATGCAAAGATGCAATGAAAAGAACAAAAATAATAAAACTAAACTAGATGGCAGAGGTGATAACAAAATGACAAAATGAGAGAGATAAGGTGGTGCATACCGCCCTACCCACCCCAAACTTTAGAATCATGCTATCCTCAGCATGAAACTATAGCTTAGGGGAGATAGGGGAAGTGTAATGGCTGCGGTGGCTGGTCTGGCATCTGTGGAGGATCTGGAGGACGAGCTGAGGATAGGGTTAAGCCTGATGGGGGATGCTGGTAATAATGCCCCCAGTAGTCATCCTGGGGTGGAGGGTACGTCTCTGGATATCCAGCCAAACCACCCCTTAAATCTCTACCCCATTCAAGGTTTCTTACTGCCTGGGCATGTTGGTACTGGTACAGGTGGTTGATCTGATAGTGCATATGTTGTTGATCTTGCCACATGTACTGCTGGACAAGCTGCATGTCGCCTTGAGTCTTCTGAATATTCTCAAGGTGTGCCTAGATTGTGGCCATGTCATAGGCATTTCATGCGGGATGCTGCAGCTGGGATGTTCCCTCATCCCTCCTTGTCCTACAGGGTTGCCTTAGTTCTTCCTCTTCTCCTGCTCGTGTACATTGGATTCAGCTACATCTTCATGTACGGCAGCGACTCCCCTTGCATACGTCTCTCTTGGGTGTTCTTCCTACCATTTCAAAAGTTTTTCCCTCAATCTGAAAAGAACCCCCATCGCGGATAGGAGTGGCACAACATGGTATGGAAGCTCCAACTCAAAGTCCGACATACTAGTAGTAAGATAGATCATCTTCTTTTCCTTCATCTTTATAGTGTGCGAGCGCACCAAGTAGTTGAGGTCAACAAACTCTGCCTCAAGTGCGTCTTGTAACCCCGAGAGATCGTATCCCAACGCTAGTGCAATCGAAGTCACAAACCCACCCATGACAAATGGCTTTGAGCTCTTATAGGGTACAAACTTCATATGATCAATCAACAAAACTCCAAGGTCTATGTGTTTTTTGAGGTTCATCAATGACAAGACAAACATATCCTTTTGGGATATGGAGCCTTGATTATCATATCTCCCTACAATTGTATTCGCTAAGTCCTTTTGCACATAGCATACCATCGGGTTGCTTATAGCAGCAGTTTTTGATTTACCTGCATCATACACCATGCTGCCTATGATCATCTTCCAGAAATAAGCATAGTCGATATCTTCTTCCCTCTCTAACAAGCCATCATCCAACTTGATGGCCTCTTTAGGACTTGCAGCAAAGATAGCATTCAGCTCCGTGGAAGTGAGGGTGTGTATGTTGCCCATCATGGCAAATTTGAGTGCATCACAACCCCTCACTTTAGTCCTCTCGAGAGTGGCAAAGAACTCCCGGGTCAAATCTACATAGGCTGGATGGGGTGTGAAAAGGATGTTCCACAACCCTATTGCCTTCAAGTTTTCTTCCACTGCTGCCTTGATCCCTAGATCTTCAATTACCTTCTCAGACCCATATTTGGTGGCAATGACTTGCCTTGTCATGCATTCGGGATATCTGAGCTCAATCTTCTTCTTCCTGTGTCCTCTACCATAGGACACTCCTATCGGTGCTTTGCCTAAGGATTTTTCTCCATCCGCCTCCAACTGTGCCATAACATCATCTCCTTCATGATCAAGCTCTACCTCATCCTCCTCGCTATCACTATCGTCTTCCTCCATCATGTAGGACTGAGACCCCGAACTAGTATCCAAGTTATACCAGTGGGCCGATTGCTCCTCATCTTGTTGTAGTTGCCACGAGGGTTGCGGCTGCACACCATGCCTTGTCGTCACCTGAGATGTCGAGTGGTGGGCTGGTGTAGGCTTCGGCAGGAGCCTGGATGAGGATGGTGTCGCTTTAGATCTCTAGCTTCTTTTTGCGGCCGCCGGCTCGATCTCATCAATAAGGTGGTCCAAATCGACCCCCATTGATTCCTCATATTCATCATCTTCACCCTCGTAGGTGGTGTCGGTGATGTGGTGGCTATCAGATGAGCGGGAGTGTGATCCGCTCACCGATTGCAAATGGCGGAGGGAATGGTGGGCGAAGGTGGTAGGTGAAGGTGTGTGGGATGGCACACATACATCGGAGGAGGCATTTTTGGAACACCGCCTCCCTCCGGTGAGGATGTTGGTCCCCTTGGTGATGGCTTTTCCAATCTTTTTCATGGTGATTGTGGAGGTGGAGGTGATGATTTTCGGATTTTGGTGGGGAAGGTGATGTGGATGTGGTTTTGGGTATAGAATGGAATGATGGTGATGTATAGATGGTGGAAAATATGATTTGTGGTGGATTTGTGCGAAAAGTGAAGCGTTTTTGTGGGGTTTTGGTGGAGGTGGCTGTTGGGCGGATGTGGAGATGGATGTGGAAATGGAGGAGAGATTGGGGAAGAATAGGCAGTGGAAATGGTAGAGGGATGGCTGGGTATCGATTTGGTATTGATTGGAGGCCAAACGGGGGTGTTTTTGGGGGTTAGAGGTGGAGATTGGGGGAGCACGGGGGTGGTTGTCGCTGCCATAGTCATTTTCTGGAGGTGGAAGATGAAGAAATGAGGGTGGGGTCGGTTTTGGATGTTTAAAGCTATTTTTTTTGCTGAACCGGGCTCGGCCACAGTCGTGGCAGGTGGCCACGGTCGTGGCCAGGGTCAGGTAGCACAGCCGTGGCAGGTGCCACGGTCGTGTTGTCGATGAATAACTCCCCAGTTTGACCTCACCACAGTCGTGGTAGGGTGCCACAGTTGTGATCGTTTCTATTCAACACAGTCGTGGCGATTCTTGAAAACAACCTGTAACTTCGGCCAACTTGATGTAAAAATTCCCACGGCCGTGGTGAGGACCATGGTCATGACCAGTCTTCTTCAACACAGTCGTGGCAGGTTGCCACGGTCATGGTCATTCTTCTAAAAACCCTGTAGACGGCCAAGTTTGATGCAATAATTCCCACGGCCGTGGCAGTAGGCCACGGTCGTGCTTGACCACATGTACCACGGCCGTGGTCAATCTCCACGACCGTTTTGGGGTTCTTTCCTCAGTTTTCTAATCTTCAAAACTTGAACTTCATTTTTATTTGCTCTTTGGCCACAAATCTGACTGAATGACCACGATTTACTTCTATACCCTCTCTCTCTAATTTCTAGCACCTGTCTCATCATCAAAACTCAATAGAAAACTATCAAGCACACGAGTGCGTGTGTGTTTGGGTAAAATAAAGAAAAAGTATCAAAAATGTGAGATTGAGTCAAAAATTCCCAAACCTAGGTGGGTTGCATCTCACAAGCGCTGAGTTTGTTGCCTTCAGCTAGGCTTCTTGGTGATTCTTCATTCATTCATCCGTTTGGCATTCTCATGTGTCCATTCTTGCAAAACATGCATCCTTCCTTTGCACTCAATCTGTTTTCCTCATCCCTTTGATCACAATAATCATCATTAAATTCTTCACCTTGATGTCCTTCTCTCAAATGCCCATTTGGACTTGTGAAGTGATTATGTCCAATATCCCTATCTCGGACTCGATGAGTTGGGGTCTTGTACATGTTGATGTTGATCTTCATGTCCATGAATGGGACTGTCATAGTGCCACTGCGTACATGAATGTCAGCATCAACTGTAGATAAGAATGGCCTCCCCAAGATGATGGGAATCTTTCTATCCTCAGGCTCCATATCAAGTACAATGAAATCTGCCGGGAACACCATGCCTTTTTCCTTGTCTATCATCACCAAGACATCATCCACTCTACCCCTAGGCACTTTTATGGATCTGCCAACAGGAGAGTGCAATGTTCCGACTTCAACTTGCCTAAGCCCAGCTCAACATAGACATGATATGGCATCAAATTCCCACTAGATCCCAAATCAAGTAAGGACCTGTCTATGCGATTTCCCCCTATGTAACTACGTATGAGTGGGGCTCCTAGGTCCTTTCTCTTTACCGGAAGTGAGTGTTGTATGATGGAGCTCACTTGTTCATTCAATCTCACCTTCTTTGGAATCCTCCCCGTTTACCTTCTTTTCATAGTGCATAGGTTCTTGAGGAACTTGGCATATGATGGGATTTGCTTGATAGCATCCAAAAGTGGAATGTTCACCTTTACTTGGCGAAACACCTCAAGAATATCAACATTGTGCTTTTTCCTCCTTTTCAATTCCGATGGCTCATCTAGTGCTTCTACAAACGGAGGATCACTAGTTTTTGCCGCACTTACATGAACATGAGGCGGAACACTAGGGATGGTAGGACCTGCAAAAGGGATATGTGGTGGATCCCATGGAATCCCAAACTCAACATGCAGTATCACAACATCATCTTCAGCAATATCAATCACAGTATCACCACTTGGCTACCTTTGCTTTTCTTTATCAACCTTTCTTTGACTTGCGGGCTGCTCAAGAGTTTTCCCACTCCTTAGAACTGTCACAACACTACCTTTCTCATGATGGGGAGGGGGGCATGTTGTGACTGTGGAGGAGGTGGAGGTGGCACTTGGGATTGAAATTGAGGTGGAGAAGAGAATTGAGGGGGAGGAGAAAATTGGGGTTGGAAAGTGAATTTTTGGGAAAATTGAGGTGGTGAAGGTGGTGGAGGAGTGTACGGCTGGGGATAGCCTTGGAAGGAGTGAATGGGATGCACTTGCATGAGGGGTGGACTGTAGAAAACTCGTGAAGAGGGCATGGGTCCACTTGCTTCATGGTGGCTCACGATGGGTCTTGAAGACAATTTTTCTTCTTAGAGAGAAATTATGGAAGATAGCTGCTCTATTCTCTCTTCTAACCTTGCAACATCTCTTTGAACATAATCAAACACTCTCAATCTAGAAAGAACCTCTTCCTCAAACCTTGAGCTTTATGTGGGACTTCGTGTTTCCTGGTAGCTATAGGAGTGAGGTGTCTTCTTTTCTTCCCCATAAAACTCAATAGAATTGACTGGGTGGCAAGGAGCATTTGTCACCTGGTTCTTCATGAAGTTCACCATGTCACCAAGAATCTTCATCACTTGCGGGCTTGAGTCATCATGAGTAGGAGGTGTCTCACCAAAGGCATACCCCCTTTCATTCATCATGCTAGAAGCTCGAATTCTTGATCCTTCAGCCAACTGTTCAAACAAAGGCCATATCTCCTCAGGTGGCCTAGCCATGAAAACTCCTCCACAAGAAGAGTCCACTGTGTCTTGGTCCTTTAGAGACAAACCAGAGTAGAATGATTGAACTAGCTACCACAAAGGGATCTCATGGTGAGGACACTCTCTCAACGGCTTCTTAAATCTCTCCCATGCAATATGAAACTGCTCATTTCCCATTTGACTAAAACTTGTCACGGCATGCCGCATTTGTGTCAACCTTGCTATAGAGTAGAATTGTCTCAAGAAAGCATTCTTCATTGTTTCCCAACTCATGATGTCCTTTCTTGAGTCATACCAGTCTTTAGCTCTATCTTTGAGGGAGAAAGAGAACAAGGTCAACCGAATTGTATCATCACTAGCCGTCGACGTCCTGAAGGTGGAGCATACTTCAGGAAAAGAGTCCAAGTGCTTGTAGGGGTTCTCACTCTCTGAGCCGTAGAAGATGGGCAGGAGCCCAAGAAGACCTAGAGGAATAGAGAATTGCTCCCCTGGCATTTGATCAACCCTGCTAGCAATTGGCGATTTGTAGTTGCTAGGCATGAAGTAGTCTTTAAGCGGCTTGTGAGGTGCATTTTGGTCTTCCATCTTGTTTCCTCCCGAATGGCTTGTAACATGCACAAAGAACAACCAAACAAAAGAAATCAAGATAGTAAACCAATATACACAAGAAATGCAAAGATAAATGAATAAATAATAGCAATGATGAGGGCAGTAGGAAAAGTCAAAGCAAAACTAACTAGCTAGGCCGAGCGCCTCTAATCCCCAGCAACGCCGCCAGAAAGCTTGGTGGAATTCCGCTAGAGGTGCAACACACTAGCCGATTTGACCCGATTAGATGCGCCCCACGAGGTCGGAACACACATGATGAGTTTATGCTTTCAAAATTTATAAATCTAAACTAGCTACCTACGTCTACTAAAACACCACACCCACAAGCGCATGGGGTCGTGTCGTAGTATAGGAAGGTGGCAAGTAAAGGGTCGATCCATAGGGAGAAGAGGGGGCACTAGAGCTAGGTTAGTTTAGCTAGGTTCCTATTGCGGAGACTAGGGTTAAGGGTTTGAAGGTGATTTGACAATTAAACTATTATGAACAAATGAGGAATTAAAGGCAAGAATGAAATCGATGTTAACCCTTGGTTAGATTAAGACTAAGCAAGCAAGAAAGGACTAATCTAGGTATGAAAAGGCAAGTTACACCAAGGAAAGCAAGAGAGAAGCAAAAGAGCAATTAAAGAGCTAAGCTAGCATGAACAAGGCAAGAACAAGGAAAGAAGCTAACTAAGCAAGAAAAGAACTAATTAAGCTAAGCAAGCACAAAACTAGGGTTTCAAGCAGTAAAGAGGTGTGTGGGCTGTTTAGGGGTATGAACTTATCACTTAAGTTGGGGGGGGTGACATATGAACATTATGGTTCCATTTAGATTATCCAAACCAAACAACAAGTTAGAGTCTAATGAATTAACCTAAGCTACTAACTGGCCATGGATATGCTAGGTTATGCATAGGGGAACTAGTCCCTAACACCCCCTACTACCCTTACGAGGCTCAATTGGGTTAGGGATTAGGTTCAATCCAATTAGATTCTAATCAAGTCTAGGTTTCTAGATTAGACATTCCTAGGGTAATTAGGGGCCGAGGGTAGTAATGGGGAGGTGAGATTAGGGTTTTGGACCCCAATTCCCCCACATTCTAGCCTTGAGAAGGCTCCATGATAATTGCACTAGAAATATCCAATCTAGCTACTTAGATCTCTCACTTAGGTTTAGGGAGATTGATTAGGATGTAGGAAGATGGGAGGCAACCTAGGGATCCAAGAATTGGACCTAGGGGCAAATCCCAAAATTCACACATATAACTAATTTGCCTAAATTCCTAGGTGATTCCACACACAAACCAACAAGCAATCCATGGAGAATGAGATGCAAATAGAATATAATCATTAACAAATGGAATTACAAAGTTTACATGTCATTTTCCCCCAACATGGTATCAAAGTAACATAATTTCCCCCAAACAGCCCACCCATGTGGCCTAGCTACTCATAACAAAGCAAAATACAAAAAGAAAGGAGAGAGAGGTAGAAGAAGCCATGGAGCTCGGTGTAGATGAAGAACTCCTCCTCTCCAGCAGCTGTAGGATGTCTTCCTCCCTCCTCCAAGGTGTAAGGGTGTGAAATGAAGGGGATTATGGGTAGGAACTAGTATAAACTAGTGTTTTGGTGGTGGAAATGGTGAAATGGAGTGGATTTGAGGTGGATATGGAGTGGAATGGAGTGGGTGGCAATTTGGGGAGCTAGGAGGGGGTAGAAGGTAGCTAGCTTCGTGCCCCAGCCTCCACCTAGATATATATAGGTGTCTAGGGGGTCTAGGGTTAAGTTAGGGGTAAAATGGGGAAAGAAGTGGAAAAATAGGTGGATTTTGTGAGTAGAACGGTCGTGGTGGGTCACCACGGTCGTGGTGGCTAGGGTAGACCACGGCCGTGGTGGATGGGCACGGTCGTGGGAATGGAGGGAGTGGTGAAAGGCCAGTGTGGTGGTGGGCCATGGCCGTGGCGGAGTGACACGGTCGTGGTGGGTATTATGCACCACGACCGTGTTGGGTAACACGGCCGTTTTGGAGGAGGGGGAGGTGACCGTGGAGAAGCACCATGATCGTCTTGAGCTTCTTCAGCCACGGTCGTGGCAGGTGGCCACGGTCATGGTGTTCTGGGGAAAAACCCTGTTGCAAGTTGAACTTTTGACAATTAATTTGCACGACCGTGGGATGTGCCCACGGTCATTTTCCACTTTGCTGACCACGACCATGTGGCTGGCCACGGCCGTGGTGTCTTCAATGGCCACGGTCGTGGCAGAGGGCCACGTCTGTGGGATTCTGTACAAATTCCCTATTGATCTGGCGTCATTTTGCTAAAAAAACGCACGATCGTGGCATTGTGCCCACGGCCGTGGTGAGGTTGGCCTCACTTAATTACACTTCAATCTTCATCATTCTTGGATGTCTTTGCTTGGGGACGATTCTTGACCATTGGAGGTAGGTTGAGGGAGACTTTGGGGCCTTCTTTGGGTCCCTCCATGAGTGGGGGAACCCTAGAACTCCTTCTTTCTCTCTCTTCCATCTAAGCATGGTTCAAGTACCTGAAAAACAGTACAAAGAACATCCATAAGCATATTTGCAATGATAACCATATTAGGGAAAAATACTTGTAATCTAACATGTTTAGATGCAACTTAAGTACAAAATGGCACATGATGGAGCCCTAAAATAGGGCTACATCATCAGCCCACAGGTTGACCCAGAGCTATAGGGCACCGGAGAGTTAGCCAAGATGTAGATTGCAGCGCCAGACCTTCTCTGGTCCATGGGAAACTTACTACACATCCATAGTGATGAACTCCCATTCTCTCTCAGGGACTCTTCATTCTCTATATCAACTCATTATGTTACTGGTGTTCGTCCTTCACCCCCCGTCATGTATGACAACATGCCACATGCAACATTATCTTAGGCATCCAAAGTACTACTATCTTCGTAGTATGGTGTATGGTGATCTTAAATCATGATCTCCTGTGTATCATGATTCTTCAAGATTGATTCCTCAGAAACCCTAAACCACTCTAGTCGGGGTCTCATCACCTTCTTTTCCAAAGAAGTGCATCTGAGGTTCTACAACCATCCTTTTATTGCATCAAGGCCTAGACCGACTAACCAAACAACTACTAACTTGTTTAAACAGATCTCGTTACATCTAGGTTTATCCAAACTTATCTCTTTTCAAACTTAGGGTTAGCCTAACAACCTCTTCTAGCCTATGGCTAAACTAGGAAGTTGCATCTCATCCAGAGCATCCATTACCACTTCACATCCTTAGGCGTTAGGTAATGTTGAAGACATACACCTCCATGTATTCCACTCATTATCTCATCTCAGCTCTAAGTCTATCTTCATCAAGAAACTCTAAGCTCATTCTCTTGGTTTTCGAACTCAAGCTTGTATAACTCATAGCTCATGATAAAAACATCCTCATAAGATGACTACCTTATTTCTCTTAGTATTTGTAAACCATCCATGTATCATTCACTCCACCAGGGTATGTTATCATCTCTGTCCCCATACCTCATGGTAATGTTCCACTTCACATCACCTCTTATCCTTGGTGTATGGCATGCGTATTGTCCTATCTCTCACTCCCATAATAAGAGGAAATAAGCATTTGGCTGCAGTCCAAATACATAGTTCTTCATGTTCCAAGAGTAGAGATGGTACATCCCACCTTGCCAGTACACCTTGAAATCTAAGTTGAAACGTGCCACATATGTCTCTACATCACAATCATCTCAATATCAAAGTTACTTCCATGGAAAATGGGTTTTAAACTTACTTGGGTCCACACACCATCCTTCGTCATCTCCTCTAGGTCTGTAGGGTGCCGACACTTTTGGGGCCATCCCTCTTCCCTTATGCATCCAGAGAGTGCCCTACTCATCTTCCCTTCAGGTCCCATGAGTTCATGAAGGTGATCAATCTCCTAACCCATGGCCCTCAGACAATGATAGTTGTTACCTCCCGACCCTATGGTCATGTGCAAATAGGTAATTAGGCAACTCCTACTTCCATCGGTCTTATCCCTACCTGACCCTAGGATAGACTTAGGATTCTAACATAGTACATGTCCAATTGGGAACCTTACCCAAGCCTTCATCATTCCTCTCTGCATTCATGGACTGACTTTCATCCATTCACAGGGGTCATGGCGACCTGCCTACCTTGGTCAGGTCCCATACCAATTACCTCCATGGTAACACATCCATATGCACTTAGAGATGGTTATCTATGGGTCTACAGGTTCATTCTCATACCATGTACTCTTCACTTAGCTTCTCAAGATCTTATGAGACCTCTTTAGGTTTCCTCAAAACCCATAAAACTGGTATACACCCTACCAAAGGGTCCTGCTCCCAGGATGGGAGGAAACTACAACTCTTGACAACAAGGTCACAAACGTCCTTAGGGTTTACATTCACATGAGCATGCTTAACCCAGCAGCCACTAAGGCACAAGCATACCACCTACTAAACCATGCTAGGTCATACTTATTCTCATTCCTTAGCATTGGATCAAGACCATACCTTCCCATGTCATCAACTTAGTTGTGAGGGGTTCATCAAACATACCTTAAACTTAAGGGGTTTCCCTTTCCTCTAACCATGAAGAGTACCATGCTCGAATCTATAGAAACTCAAATCTCGTCATGAGCATCAGGTACACCACTTCCCCTCTTAGGCCTAGGAACCCTAGGTTCACTTTTGGGTGTCAAAGTGCATGCTCAACCTCTTAACCACGAATCAAGCATGTATAAGGCATGACATGCACTTCCTGTCATCCTTCTACTCAAGCAACACTTCAGAATTGAGTCCTCCTCAAGGACAATCAACAAGGTACAAGGCCTCACAAACTATTACTAAACCTCTCCAGGCCTAAGGAACTCTTCTTCTCATCTATACCATAGGTACAGAGGTACCAGCAGACTCATCCTCTATTTAGGGTTTGGTTCCTCTCATGGCAACCAAGATATCCCCAGCCTCCAGGGATCATGCATGTGGCAATCACAACCATCCACTTAGGTCACATTATCCTCAACTCCCCACCGTTCCTCATATCTTGGAGTCTAAGCTTCCAACCTTCTTGCCTGGGTCATGCTCTCTCTCTCTAGAGCTACTCCACAACCAACCTTATTACTAAAGGTCCTCTCTCCATGAAGGTGGATCAAGCTCACAAGCATACCCCTACCTGGGTGATACCTATGTTCAAGCTTATGTTTGCTCAAGGTTGTCCATAACCCTTTATGCTTATCTCATAAGCTATCCCTCAAACTCTCCTGGATAGGGTTTTGACCTACTTCCTGCACTACTTGATGTACTCTGGGTGCATACTATGCCGTTCTCATATAAGCTCATGGGGTTTCCATAGGTTCTTCACCATCGTCATTGAAGGAGCTATCCTTCACTCTAACATGTGCAACCCTTCCCAGGGTTGGGTCGCCAAGGGTACTAGGTCATCCAACCTCTCATGGCTCATATGGGCATCCAAAGGCATGTCCACCCACACACCTGGTCTACCATGACATCTAACTCATCATGCCATCTCTCTCTCTAACCACCACTTAGGGTTAGGGTTAGCATCATCCTTAGAGGATGTGCCAGGTCTCTACTTATAATGGATATCTCTGCCTCCATGACCAACTTTCTCCACTCATCCTCCTGACAAGGAGGTCTAGCCTCAGGTCTCTCCTAAGGGCATGACAACATATGTCATACAACCTAAGCATGTATCTATTCTTTAGTTTGCACTTAACTATTAAGCTTATGTCCATGACATCTTATTTACATGCTTTTCATTAATTTGATGGAGGATTCCTTAAACCTTATCAACCTTACCCATACCTCAAGAGGGTGAGGAAAAGAGAGAAAATCCTAATCCTTATAATCCTTAACAACATTTGAGTGGAGAATGGATTAACAAGATGAGAGAGTCCTAAAGGTATCTTATTTCGAGTCCACTCCCGAGACATTGGCCAGACAGTCACACTAATCTGGGAGTCCGCATATTCCGACTAGCGGTGCGGAGGAAAATCTTGCCAACCCCCATACGTGATCCTTTTCTAGACACCTCTGTATTTTGGAAATTCCTCTAATAACTCACTTGAGTTCTACATAGTTTGTAAAATTTAATAATTATTAAATATTAAATGAAGAACCTATGCTCTGATACCAAATGTAACGACCCCACCTTCCAGTAACCCCCAATTAAGTTAGACCAAGAGGTCAAAGCCATTATCTCAATTAACAGGATCAAAGGTTCGGCAAATAATCAATAACAATTATCAAATTCTACCAACTAAACTGAAAGGCTGTAATAAAATAAAAGTTTGCATACCTTTTTCAAAAACTTGGATATCTACTTCTATCCACATCTGGAGTCTATTCTAACTAATCCTCCTTGTACTTTAATTCTTATTTAATTCCACATATGCCACTTTACTATTTGTCCTTTTCAATCTTGTACCTAAAATGCCGACAAACAAAATGTCGGTCAACATATCGAAATATGCCGGTATGTGGGGACAACCAAAATTTTGCAAATATGGCTAACAAATTAATTATCACAACCAAGGTAATTAACAAGTCAATTTACGTTTTCAATGTATCAATCTCCACCGCTTTTGCCCTAACCCTGGAATACCCTCTCTAGGGTTTGACTTAAGGCCACCTTCTCAATCCCGAGCTTGGTGCCTAGGGTCACTTCTCATGGTGCCCTTTAGTCATGCAACATAGACCACCTTCTCATTCCCGAGCTTGGTGTCTGGGGTCACCTCTCATTGGTGCCCATTGGTCTTCCCTCCTGGGCTTGACCTTTTTGCATCATCCATCAGGGTGTCATGTAGGTGCGAGAATACACACTTATTTATAGTTGTGATAATCATAGCGACTTTATAATTTGCAAGTATGAACATCCAAACAGATAGGGTGCATTCAATGCGATGAATCATCTGGGAAACCATTCAGGAAACTAATGCGCTTAACCATAATTAACCACATACATGTCAAGATGACTTGATTGCAGAAATAATTCAACCAATTAAGAAACCAAGCTAGCACACACCAAGTTGATCCTGAAATATGCATCCAATTTTTCCTATCATTGATTATGCCATTAAGATTTTTTAAACCTAGCTCGCTTCCTAGGGTTTCTAGTCCACTTTTAGGGTTTCCATTGCAATTAGGGTTTCCCTTCATTTCTTACTATTTTAAACAATTACAAACCCTAATTATCTCATCTATTCTTCATGAAAGATACTAAGGTTATCTTTTAACAACATATAACCCTGATATCAGAAAAAAGCATAATTAACCATCAATTAAGTCCATTAAGCCTCTTTTTCATTAAAGCTACCATTTTTATCCTTTTAATCCATGATAAGATCATAATGCTCATTTATCATCATATCATAGTTCATTATGGTCTAATTCACATATGAACTGCATTTGTCATTAATTCTACCTTTATCCATTAGAAAACCCGAATTACCGCATTAAGGGTATTTATCCACAATTAGGAACTTTTATACTTGAAATATCTTGGAATTATCATATCTCAACTTTATTCACGATTTTGAATAATTAAAACCATTATGAATCATATTTACTAATATTAGGGTTTCAAGGCCCATTAAAGCATATTTATGCACATGAATTTCTAAATTAAACCAATTACGTGCAAAGTTCATCCTTTTTGTTCTCAATATACCTTTTTACAATTAACATGTTAATATCAACTTTAATCATCCATTAAACCCTACTAAATACATTAATCATCTCCAAATAGGGTTTCTTAATCTTTAATTCATTAAAGTTGATAACTTACACTACTTTTTGAATATCAAGAGAAATTAGCATCTAAAATCATTTTTAATGAATTCCTCTCATTTTTTGAGCAATTTTCATATTTTATGCTAATCCATCCGAGCTACCAATATTTAAGTACGATTTTTGCAAGATATTACTTACCAGAGCCAATCAGAGGGTGCCATGTGTCCCTTCCATGCAACTTGACTCGGCTATCTTGAAAACATTTCGAAATGACGTCTTTGCCCTTGGTTAAGTAGGTCGGCTCTTCAGCCCACGGAGGGAAAATCAGTCCAACGCGCCAGCCTTCATCTTCTTCCTCCTGACGCTGCTTCTGTCGCCGATCGCAGCCGTAGGTGTGACTCCCCCTTCCTCTTCTGACCCCGACGACCACTAGGAGAGTTCCATTATCTTTGTCGTACCTCCGCGCACTCAGGGGTATCGTGAACTTGTGGCCAAGGTGGTCAGCTTGCACTGGCCGGGTCTGCAACCGTCAGCCGGAGTTGCAGCTGTACAGCTGCGACTGCACCTAAGTTAGGGCATGTCCTCGATGGTGGAGCTGTTCCCTAGTTTCGTGGAGCATCAGGCTCCCCTCGCAACTCCATCTTGCTGCCTCGTGGCTTCATGTTCATGTTGTTCCTCTTAGTTCGGGTTTGCATGCTAAGAACAAGAAGAAGAAGAAGAAGAAAGAAGGGTACGTGGGATCTCTCTCTTGGACTCAAACCAGGGCTCTACCCTTTATATAGGGGTGGTTGTCCATGCCCTAAGATGACCATCTGTGAGTCAACAAGTTCGTTTCCCACAAGGATCCTTATTCCTTCATGGAGAAGTAATTCTTCTCTCTCCTATTTATTTCCTTGATATTCCTTATTTTATGGATAATTAGAAATACAAAAATTATCTCTTTATTATCTCTAGCCTTGCCTTTTAATCTATTGGCCACGAAATTATATTTTCTTTTAATAGAAAATACCACCTTTTTAACAATACCACAAAATTCATTCATTATGCATCATATTATCCTCTTATTTTCTATTATTGGTATTTTCTCTTTCTTTTTCTCCATTGGGGCTCCTTGGACCCTAAGAAACTCTAAGATTTCGAATTTCCTTTTTAAGGATACTTATTATCCTTCTAGATGCATCTATATTCATTATTTCTCATTATCCTGTTTATTTCTTATTAAAATATCTCTTTTTGAGGATTTATCTTTATCTTTCTTTTTATTTTCCTCATTGGCATTCCATTTAACATTTGGAATCCTTTGGATACTAAAATCCATCAAGGGTAACTCAATTATACCTCTTTCCACTTATTTTCCACATTTTATCATTGTTTTCAATTTCTTTCTTAATAAAGAAATAATTAATTGATCTTTTCTTTTCTTATTGCATTCTCTTTGCAACTTTGGACTCCTTGGAACCCAAGGAATCCAAGAGGCACGAAATCCACCTTTGGATTAAATTCGTTTGCCTTCTAGAGGTTTCTACATTTTTCTTTTCTCCATTTCTTATTAATAATGGAATTCCTTTTGTCTTTTCCTTATTATTGGGCCCAATAGCCAATAAAGCCCACAAAACAACCAACAAGGCTATTGTACATGAAACTCATCTATTCAAAACAAATTATATCATTGTTTGTTCCAATATCTATAATATGAGAAATTACATTTCTCACCAAATGAACCCAAACGTTGGGGTTGTAACATCCTTCCCCTCTTATAGGAATTTTGCCCTCAAAATTCCCTCAAGCAAGTAAACAAACAGGATAAGTCTTTCTTATGTCCATCAGGGCTCCCATGTGGCTTCACCCTTTCCATGGTGCTTCCCAAGAACCTTCATCATCTCATATTCTTCCATATGAGTTCTTTCTTACCTTGGTATATCGTACCCTCATAGGTGACTTAGGAAATTTCAGCCTCTCAAAAGCTGAGTAGGTTCAGGGCTCAACACATGGCTTGGGTTCCTGTAACGACCCCGCCTCCCAGTAACCCCCAATTAAGGGATACCAAAAGGTCGTTGCCGTTATCCCAATTAAAAGGATCAAAATTTTGACAAATAATCAATAAAAATTAACAAATTTTACTAACTAAACTGAAAACTAGTATAAAATAAAACTTTGCATACCTTTTCCAAAACTGGGATATCTACATCTATCTGTATTAGGAGTCTATTCTAACTAATCCTCCTTTGAACTTTAACTCTTAATTAATTTCACATATGCCACTTTACTGTTTGTCCTTTTCAAACTTGTACCTAAAACGCCGACAAACAAAACGTCGGTCAGCATATCGGGATATGCCGGTATGTGGGGACAACCAAAAATTCGCATTTATGGATAACAATTTAATAATCACAATCAAATTATTTAACAAGACAATTTACATTTTCAATTTGTCACTCTCCACCGCTTTTGCCCTAACCCTGGCATACCCCTCTAGGGTTTCTCATTTGCCATTGACTTAAGGCCACCTTCTCAATCCCGAGCTTGGTGCCTGGGAGTCACCTCTCATGGTGCTCCATAGTCATTTATCATAGACAACCTTCTCATTACCGAGCTTGGTGTCTGTGGGCCACCACTCATGGTGCCCATTGGTCTACCCATCTGGGCCTGACCTCATTACATCATCCATCAGGGTGGCATGTAGGTGCGGGAATACACATTTATATTAAATTTTGATAATCATAGTGACTTTATAATTGCAATATGAACATCCAAACTGTTTAGTTGCATTCAACACGGTTAACCATCCGGAAAATCCTCAAAAAACTAAGGCGGTTATTCATAATTAACCACATACCTGTACATGGAGATTTGAGACAGAATATTCCAATCAGTCAAGACATCCAATCAAGCAAGTACAAGATTCCTAAAATTACATCCAATTCCTTTTTATCAAAATCTATCCAAACTATCTTGCTACTTATGGTTTCTATTCCTTTTAGGATTTACTTCACAATTAGGGTTTTTCTTCATCTTACTCTTTTAAACCCTAATTTTCTCATGTATCCTTCACGAAAGTTATTAAAGTTACCTTTTAACAACTCATAACCTTAATTTGAGAAACAACACAACCAATCATCAATTAAGTCCATTAATCCTCTTTTCCATTAAAGCTACCATTTTTATCCTTTTAATCTATGACAAAGTCATTATGCTCATTTATCCTCAATTCATAGTTCATTATGGTCTAATTCACATATGAATGTTATTTATCATTAATTCTACCTTTTATCCACTCGAAAGCCCTAATTTCTACATTAAGGGTATTTATCCACAATTAGGAACCTTAGTACATGAAATAGATTAGAACCATCATATCTCAGCTTTGTACATGAATTTGACCAATTAAAAACATTAAGGATCACAATTACCAAAGTTATGGTTCAAGGTTCATTAAAGCATATGGAACCCTAAATTAATAAAATTACACATGAAGATCATCTTTTTAGATCTAATATGCCCCTTTTATTAACAACATGTTAATGTCTACTTTAAACACCCATATAACCCTTTTCTAATTCATTAATCATCAAAGGTTAGGGTTTTTCATTGATTAAAGTATTAAAGATAGCATCTTTATATAATTTTTGAATTGCAAGTATAATTAGGTGTCAATTACATTTCCATTGCATTCCTTGCATTTTTCTGATAAAAAAGCACTACTTATTTGTACTTTTCTGCCAAAGGATCTATTTTTAGCGATTTATGCAAGATTCATCAGTTTTCTTGAATATTCGATAGAGAAGGCTATTTACCGATTTTACTGGGCCGTTCGATTTGGGATCCAGTGGACCACGTGAAATCCTACGGTCCATAGATACGCACCTCACTTCACGGTTAAATAGAAGCCAAAGTCAAAATTTCCCTTACCTTCTTTCACAGACGTCAGGGGCAACAAGGTCTTTTCCCCTAGTTATCTTCAACCTCCGCTTGTTGTTTTGTTCTGTGAACCAGGTGCCATGCTCGATCAACTGGATGGTTGACCTTGAGATGCAACCTCTCTTAGCACTAAAAAAGGCCACCACGACCTCTGCCATTCCCTTGCGAACTCAAAGGCGGTCTGAGTTGGCCGGAGTCGCTGGAGACCTAGGAGAGCGGCCGCCGCCTGATCATGGGAACCAGCTGGTGAAAGGGGAAACGAGAAGAGGAGTTGGAGGTAGGGTTGAGTTGCTTAAACTGCAACGACTAATCACGGAGGGATAACCAGCCTCACATAAGGGGGATCATCCCCTTATATAGTCCATGGCCATGGAGAACGGCTAGAGAGGAACTGAAATTAGGGGTTTCCCCAAGGGACTTCCAAAGCATGGAAAACTTGAGATCTATGGGTGCAGTTTTCTCTCCAGAATCTAATGGAGTGAATCCTGGGTTTGCACATTAACTGCATGGCGAGAAAATCGAATCTACAAATCTCGTGTTACTGTTCTTCTTTCCTTTTTCTACCCGAGCTAGGAGAGAAAGAAACCACCGTTGGATCTCAGATCCAACGACTGTCATGCCATGCACCCAAAAAGATATGGAAACAAATCGTGACATTTAATATATATTTCCCTCTTTAGGAGATTTTGTAAAAATCATAACTCTCGGACCGATTATCCATTTAATCCCAAAATTTTAGGGAAACTTAATAATGTCTTAGTCTTCATCTCTGCCAAATTTGGGCTCATTATATAAAAGAAAACGTGCCTTTTCTTTAGGTGCAAGATATTACTCAATAATGTGTAATTCTCACCTATTTGCTCTTTCTTATTTTCTTATTTCCCATTATTTCTATTCCTTGTAATCCAAGAAAGCAAGCGGGGTTCGAATTATTACTCATCATGACCAAACCCTCACTTCTCTCTTTATTTCTTGCATTATCTTCTACTTATTTCTTTATTAAAATATCTCCTTTTGAGGATCTCTTTTAATTTTCCTTATTGGAATTCCTTTTAACATTAGAAACCTCATGGATATGAAAATCCATTAAAGATAACTCAATTATACATATTTCCACTTATTTTCCACATTGTACCATTGTTTTCAATTTCTTTCTTAACAAGGAAATACTTAATTGATCTTTTCTTTTCTTTTTGCATTATTTTTGCAACTTTGGACTCCTTGGGACCCAAGGAACCCAAGAGGCACGAAATCCATCTTTGTATTACATTCTTTTGCCTTCTAGAGGTTTCCACATATTTCTTTTCTCAAGTTCTCAATTATTCAATAATTAATTGAATTTCCTTGTTATTGGGTCCAATAGCCAATAAAGCCCACATCACAATCATCAAGGCTATTGTAAACGAAATCCATTTATTCAAAACAAATTATATCATTATTTGTTCCAATATCTTTAATATGAGAAATTACATTTCTCACCAAAGGAACCCAAAAATTGGGGTTATAACATCCTTCCCCTCTTATATGAATTTTGTCCTCAAAATTCCATCAAGCAAACAAACAATTCAGGATTAGCCTTTCATACGTCCATCAGGGCTCCCTTGTGGCTTCACCCTCTCCATGGTGCTTCCCAAGAACCTTCATCATCTCATATTCTTCCATCTGAGTTCTTTCTTACCTTGGTATATCGTACTGTCATAGGTGACTCAGGACATTTCAGCCTCTCAAAAGCTGAATACGTTCAAGGCTCAACACATGGCTTGGGTACCTCACATAGTGCTCTAGATTGGATATCATGTTATCCTGAGGGGCAAGGCTAAACACAACCATCTCCACCAATTCATCTCAAATGGACCCATATATCGGGGACTTAGCTTTCTCATCTGTAGCTTAGAGGGGTCGGATTTTCACATCACATATTCTCCCACAGTGAACTACTGCATGTCAGTCTGCTTTGCATCAGCTCATGACTCATGTCACCACTGGGCTCTCTCTCAGCCATTGCATGATCAAAGCGACTTCATCTGCACACACTATGGTTCTTTTCTGACCTTCACGAGGCCTCCTTCACCGACATCATCTTAATGAAGTGGTGACTGACACAACCTCCTTCTAGAACTTCTTTCATCCCGATAAAGGCTATGGTGGTTATCATCACATCTTACAAAGGACTAGAACTGTCTCTATGTATCACCCTGAATGAGCACACATGCTCTCATCAGACCCTCTAGTCTGGATCATACCAACCATTAGTAAGGGGTGATAAATTGTACTAACATCGAGTTCTTCATGTTCCTACTTCCACCTTATGGAAGTGAACCTTTAGGTCATACTCAAGAACTTTTGAACTCGCATCATGGTGTAATTGAACCATCTCTCTCTCTTATGTAGTTCAACAGAATCCATCCTTTGACAACATTCTTTCTTTCTCGTGTTATCTAGGTAAGGCAATCTACCATAACCCATATTGCATCTTGACCTTCCTTGGTCAAGGGGAGACTTACCACAACTTCCATAGTGATGAACTCCCCTCCCTCTCGGGGACTCTTGATCCTCTATGTCAAATCACTGGGTTACTGGTGTTTGTCCTTCACCCCCAACTTGCATGGCCACATGGCACATGCAACTTCATATTAAGCATCCAAAGTGCTACTATCACTTACTATCTTTGTAGTACCATGGTGTATGGTGCTCTTAAAATCATGATCTCTTGTATGTCACGATTCCTCAAGATCGATTCCTCGGGAACCCTAAACTGCTCTCATTAGGGTTTTATTACCTTCCTATCCAAAGAAGTGTATCCGAGGTTCTATCACCATCCTTTCACTACATCAAGGACTAAACTGGCTAACCAAACAACCATTTACTGGATTAACCGTTATTGATACATCTGGGTGTTAGCCAAACTTATCTTTTTTTTCTGACTTAAGGTTAGCCTAGAAACCTCAACATCATCTAGCTTCCAGCTAAAACTAGGCAGTTGCATCTCCAACTGGAGCATCCATTACCACTTCACATCCTTAGGTGTTAGGTAATGTTGAAGACATACACCTCCATATATTCCACTTATCATCTCATCTCAAACTCTAAGTTTGTCTTCATCAAGAAACTCTGAGCTTATTCTCTTGGTTTTTGAACTCAACCTTGTATCACTTGCAAATTCCACATAGCTTCTACTAGAACATCCTTACAATATGACTACCTTAATACTTTTATTGCTTGTACATATCGTTCACTTCGCAAGGGTATGTTGTTATTTCTGTCCTCATACTTCATAGCCACGTTCCAACTCACATCATCTTTTATCCTTGGTGTAAGGCATGCGTACTGTCCTATCTCTCACTCCCATAATAAGAGGAAATAAGCATTTGGCTGTAGTCCAAATACAGAGTTCTTCCTGTTCCAAGAGTAGAGATGGTACATCCCATCTTGCCAGTACACCTTTAAATCTAAGTTGAAACGTACAACTTATGTCTCTACATCACAATCATCTTGATATCAAAGTTACTTCCATGGAAAACTGGTCTCGAACCTACTTGGTCCAAACACAATCCTTGGTCATCTCCTCTAGGTCTATAGGGTGCCGACACTTTTGGGGTCATCCCTCTTCCCTTATGCATCCAGAGAGTTCCCTACTCATCTGCCCTTTGGGTCCCATGAGTTCATGAAGGTGATCAATCTCCTAACCCATGGCCCTCAGACAATGATAGTTGTTACCTCCCAACCCTATGGTCATCTGCAACTAGGGAATTTGGCAACTCCTTCTTCCATCGGTCTTATCCCTACCTGACCCTAAGATAGACTTAGGATTCTATTATGGTACATGTCCAACTTATAACCTTACCCTAGCCTTCATCATCTCTTTCTTCATTCATGACTGACTTTCACCCTTTCATAGGGGTCATGGCAACTTGCCTACCTCGGTCTGGCCCCATACCGGTTACCTCCATGGTAACACATCCACATGTGCTTAGAGATGGTTATGTATGGGTCTATAGGTTCCTTCTCATACCATGTACTTTTCACTTAGCTTCTCAAGATCCTATGAGACCTCTTTCGGTTTCCTCAAAACCCACAAAACTGGTAAACACCCTATAAAAGGGTCCCTCTCCCAGGCTGGGAGGAAACTATAATCTCGATAACAAAGATCACAAACGTCCTTATGTCTAGGGTTTACATTCACATGAGCATTCTTAACCCTAGAAAGCTACTAAGGCACAAGCAGACCATCTACTAAAACATGTTAGGTCATATTTGTTCTCTTTCCTCAATGTTAGATCAACTTAGTTGTGAGGGGTTCATCAAACATACCCTCAACTTAAGGGGTTTGTTATTCCTCTACACATGAGGAGTACCATGCTCAAAACTATAGAGCCTCAAATCTCATTATGAGCATCAGATACACTATTTCCCCTCTTAGGCCTAGGAACCCTAGGTTCACCTTTGGGTGTCCAACTGCATGCTCAATCTCTTAACCACGAATCAAGCATGTCCTGGTATGACATGTACTTCCATGATCCTTTTATATAAGAAGCACCTCAGGGTTAAGTCCTCCTCAAGGACAACCAACTAGGTATAAAGGCTCACAACCTGTTACTAAACCTTTCTAGGTCTAAAGAACTCGTCTTCCTATCTCAGAAGGTAAACATCTATACCACAGGCACATAGGTACCAGAAGCATCATCCTCTCTCCAGGGTTTGGTTCCTCTAAAGGCAACCAAGATATCATTAGCCTCCAGGGGTCAAGCATAAGGCAACCACTATCATCCACTTAGATCGCATCATCCTCAACTCCCACTGTTCCTCATATCTCGGGGGTTTTAGGCTTCCAACCTTCTTGCTGGGGTCCTACTTTCTCTCTTTAGAGCTAACTCCACATCTAGCCATACTACTAGAGGTCCTCTCTCCATGAAGGATCAAGCTCACAGGCATACCTCTACGTGGGTGAAGCCTATACTCAAGTTTATGTTTGCTCATGATTGTCCATAGCCCCTTATGCTTATCTCATAAGCCATCCATCCTGTCCTTCTGGCCTTAGTTTTAACTTACTGCTCGTACTACTGAAGTACTCTAGGTGCGAACTATATCCTACTTGCAACAGCCCATAAGGTTTCTATAGGTTCTTCACTAACCTTACCAATGAAGGAGCTATCCTTTGCTCAAACATGCACGACCCTTCTCAGGGTTGGGTTGCCCAAGGTACTCAGTTATCAACTTGTCATGGCTCATATGGCATCAAAGGCATTTCTATCCAAACACCTGGTCTATCATGACATCTAACTCATCATGCTATCTCTCTCTCTAACCTTCACTTAGGGTTAGGGTTAACATCACCCTCAAAGGATGTGCTAGGTCTCTACTTTTAATGGAGGTCTCTACCTCCAAGAATAACTCTCTTTACTTATCCTCCTAACAAGAAGATCTAACCTCAGGTATCTCCCGAGGGCATGACAACTTAGTCATACGACCTAAGCATGTATCTATCATTTAGTTTACACTTAATCTATTAAGCTTATGTCCATGACATCTTATTTACATGTCTTTCAATAATTTGGTGGAGGATTCCTTAAACCTTATCAACCTTACCCATACCTCGAGAGGGTGAGGAAAAGAGAGAAAACCCTAATCCTTAAGGTCCTTAACAACATTTGAGTCGAGAAGGGATGAACAAGACGAGAGAGTCCTAAAGGTATCTTATTTTGAGTCAAATCCTGAGACTTTGGCCAGGCAGTCACACAGATCCGGGAGTCCTCGTATTCTGACAAATGGTGTGGAGGAAAATCTTGCCAGCCCCCGGACGTGATCCTTTTCTAGACACCTCTATCTTTCGGAAATTCCTCTAATAACTCCCTTAGGCTCTACAAAATTTGTAAAATTTAATAATTATTAAAAATTAAATGAGGAACCTATGCTCTGATACCAATTGTAATGACCCTACCTCCCAGTAACCCCAATTAAGGGAGACCAAAAGGTCGGTGCCATTATCCCAATTAACAGGATCAAAGGTTCGACAAATAATCAATAACAATTAACAAATTAACTAACTAAATTGAAAACTGGTATAAAATAAAACTTTGCATACCTTTTCCAAAACTGGGATATCTACATCTATCCGCATCAGGAGTCTATTCTAACTAATCCTCCTTTGAACTTTAACTCTTAATTAATTTCACATATGCCACTTTACTGTTTGTCCTTTTCAATCTTGTACCTAAAACGTCGACAAACAAAACGTCAGTCAGCATATCGGGATATGCCGGTATGTGGGGACAACCAAAAATTCGCATTTATGGATAACAATTTAATAATCACAATCAAATTATTTAACAAGACAATTTACATTTTCAATGTGTCATTCTTTACTGCTTTTGCCCTAACCCTGGCATACCCCTCTAGGGTTTCTCATTTGCCATTGACTTAAGGCCACCTTCTCAATCCCGAGCTTGGTGCCTGGGAGTCACCTCTCATGGTGCTCCATAGTCATGCATCATAGACCACCTTCTCATTCCCGAGCTTGGTGTTTGTGGGCCACCACTCATGGTGCCCATTGGTCTACCCATCTGGTCCTGACCTCATTGCATCATCCATCAGGGTGGCATGTAGGTGTGGGAATACACATTTATATTAAATTGTGATAATCATAGTGACTTTATAACTGCAATATGAACATCCAAACTGTTTAGTTGCAATCAATGCGATTAAGCATCTAGAAAATCCTCGGAAAACTAAGGCGGTTATTCATACTTAACCACATACCTGTACATGGAGATTTGAAATAGAATATTCCAATCAGTCAAGACATCCAATCAAGCAAGTACAAGATTCCTGAAATTACATCCAATTCCTTTTTATCAAAATCTATCCAAACCATCTTGCTACTTATGGTTTCTATTCCTTTTTAGGATTTACTTCGCAATTAGGGTTTTTCTTCATCTTACTCTTTTAAACCCTAATTTTCTCATCTATCCTTCACAAAAGTTATTAAAGTTACCTTTTAACAACTCATAAACTTATTTTGAGAAATAACAGAATTAATCATCAATTAAGTCCATTAAGCCTCTTTTCCATTAAAGCTACCATTTTTATCCTTTTAATCTATGACAAAGTCATTATGCTCATTTATCCTCAATTCATAGTTCATTATGGTCTAATTCACATATGAACGTTATTTATCATTAATTCTACCTTTTATCCACTCGAAAACCCTAATTTCTACATTAAGGGTATTTATCCATAATTAGTAACCTTAGTACATGAAATAGATTAGAACCATCATATCTCAGCTTTGTACATGAACTTGACCAATTAAAAACATTAAGGATCATAATTACCAAAGTTAGGGTTCAAGGTTCATTAAAGCATATGGAACCCTAAATTAATCAAATTACACATGAAGATCATCTTTATAGATCTAATATGCCCCTTTTAATAACAACAGGTTAATGTCTACTTTAAACATCCATATAACCCTTTTCTAATTCATTAATCATCAAAGGTTAGGGTTTTTCATTGATTAAACTATTAAAGATAGCATCTTTATATACTTATTGAATTGCAAGTATAATTAGGCATCAATTACATTTCCATTGCATTCCTTGCATTTTTCTGATAAAAAAGCACTACTTATTTGTACTTTTCTACCAAAGGATCTATTTTTAGCGATTTATGCAAGATTCATCAGTTTTCTTGAATATTCGATAGAGAAGGCTATTTAACAATTTTACTGGGCCATTCGATTCGGGATCCAGTGGACCACGCGAAATCCTATGGTCCATAGAGATGCGCCTCACTTCACGGTTAAATAGAAGCCAAAGTCAAAATTGCCCTTACCTTCTTTCACAGACGTCGGGGGCAACAAGGTCTTTTCCCCTTAGTTATCTTCAACCTCTGCTTGTTGTTCTATTCCGTGAACCAGGTGCCATGCTCGGTCAACTAGAGGGTTGACTTCGAGATGCAACCTCTCTCAGCACTCGAAAAGGCCACCACGACCTCCGTCGTGCCCTTGCAAACTCAAAGGAGGTCTGAGTTGGCTGGAGTCGCTGGAGACCTAGGAGAGCGGCCACCGCCTGATCCAAGGAACCAGCTGGTGAAAGGGGAAACAAGAAGAGGAGTTGGAGGTAGGGTTGAGTTGCTTTAACCACAACGACTAATCACAGAGGGATACCCAGCCTCACAGAAGGGGGATCGTCCCCTTATATAGTCCATGGCCATGGAGAACGGCTAGAGAGGAACTAAAATTAGGGGTTTCCCCAAGGGACTTCCAAAGCATGGAAAACTTGGGATCTATGGGTGCGGTTTTCTCTCTAGAATCTAATGGAGTGAATCCTGGTTTCGCACATTAACTGCATGGAGAGGAAATCTAATCTACAAATCTAGTGTTACTATTTTTATTTCCTTTTCCTACCCGAGCTAGGAGAGAAACAACCACCGTTGGATCTCAGATCCAATAGCTGTCATGCCATGCACCCAAAAAGATTTGGAAACAAATCATGACATTTAATATATATTTCCCTTATTAGGAGATTTTGTAAAAATCATAACTCTCAGACCGATTATCCATTTAATCCAAAATTTTGAGGGAAACTTAATAATAGCTTAATCTTCATCTTTGCCAAATTTGGGCTCATTATATAAAAGAAAACGTGCCTTTTCTTTAGGTGCAAGATATTACTCAATAATGTGTAATTCTCACCTATTTTATCTTTCTTATTTTCCATTATTTCTATTCCTTGTAATCCAAGAAAGCAAGTGGGGTTCGAATTATTAATCATCATGAACAAACCCTCACTTCTCTTTTTATTTCTTGCATTATCTTCTACTTATTTCTTTATTAAAATATCTCCTTTTGAGGATCTCTTTTAATTTTCCTTATTGGAATTCCTTTTAACATTAGAAACCTCATGGATACGAAAATCCATTAAAGATAACTCAATTATACCTATTTCCACTTATTTTCCACATTGTAACATTGTTTTCAATTTCTTTCTTAACAAGGAAATACTTAATTTTATCTTTTCTTTTCCTTTTGCATTTTTTTTGCAATTTTGGACTCCTTGGGACCCAAGGAACCCAAGAGGCACGAAATCCATCTTTGGATTACATTCTTTTGTCTTCTAGAGGTTTCCACATCTTTCTTTTCTCAAATTCTCAATTATTCATTAATTAATTGAATTTCGTTATTATTGGGCCCAATAGCCAGTAAAGCCCACATCACAATCATCAAGGCTATTGTAAACGAAATACATTTATTCAAAACAAATTATATCATTATTTGTTCCAATATCTTTAATATGAGAAATTACATTTCTCACCAAAGGAATGTTGGGTTTTAGGGGAGACCGAGAAGGCAGCGGAAACAAAAATTTTCTCCTCCCCCGAACCCAAACTGAGGAAACGCGTCAACATCTATATAATAGGAAAGGATGGTTTGTGGAATCATACCTTGTCCCGAGGCTTGCTCGGCGATAATACCTCGCGCCTTGCGCGGTCTTCACCTCCGGTCTTGGACGGTGTCTGTGCAGCTCCTGGTCGCACCGGGACTGACGACTCCTCCTCCTACCGGACTGTCGGATGACAGTTGTCCTCCTGAGCAGCAGAAACCTCCCGCCTCTGAAGTAGTCCACATGGACCACCTGGAACTCCACACTCCTTGTCCCACAAGGAAGTGGAAGGAGTCGCTCCCTCCTGTTGACGTACTAGTCGCCAACACACTCTCCTGCCTCCAGTTGCAACTGCAATTGTCCTTCCTTTGCTGCACCTCCCTTTTGCGGGAAGCACTTGCTCGGGCTCTCTCTCGATTACCAAAACCAGAGAGATGGACAACTTTACAGAGCAACTGATTGCACTGAAGTGTACCAAGAGAAGCCCCCAATACCCCTATATATATAGGAGGGTCATGGGACATGGTTCTCTTGCCCCGACAATATGGGACTAAAGAAGGAGTAGAAGGGTTCGAGAATTTTCCACAAAAAGCAACTGGTTCGCAACTTGAAACGATCGGTTCACAACTGAACCGATCGGTTCGGCCATTGAGCCGATCGGTTGGACCTGAGCCGATCATTTGGGGCACTCCAACCGATCGGTTGGTGCCCTGAACCGATCGGTTCATGGTCCTAATCCGGCTCAAAAAGACTTTCCTTGTTTCGTTCCCAATTGGTATCGAATACCAATGTTATTCCCAATCGAATTGGGCAATTTGAAACCAAAGGAAAATTCTTGCCGACATGACTTTCCCAACTGGTCGGTTGCACCAGTTGAGCCGATCGGTTCAACTCTTGAACCGGTCGTTTCATCCTGGGCATGAGCCGATCGGCCTGGACACTCCAGCCGACCGGTTCAGCAACCTCAGCCGACCGGTTCATCACATGAGCCGATCGGTTGGGAGCACAGGTTGGGCAAAATGAGTCAATTGCGATATCAATCAATCTGATACTCCAATCAATGCGTCCAACACCTTGAATCATATGATGTTGAGCTATCGACTGATTGAGTGTTTAATTGAACTACTAAACTCCTTTAGTAATCAATCTAAACATTGCTTTGTGGACAAAACTCCTCTTCCAGGTTAAATCCTATGTGTGTGACCCTGCAGGTCCATTTCACGTTGGCAGTGAAAGTCCATAACACTTATGACTTCACAATCAAAGAGCGGTGCCTAGTCACACATCATTGCTACCCAAGTGAAAGTAGAAAGTTGGAGAACAACTTTCATCCTACAATCCGTGAATGGTGTTACAGTGAATGTATAATTCCTTTGTCACTGATATCCCGAATGAACTCGAGGCATGGAACAGTCATCCTGTCAACGTTCATTCACTTTCTTGATCTCAGAGTAGATTGAAGGAGATATGTATGACATCAATATCACATACTGATTTACACATGCGTGCGCACGCCTATCTCAATACTACTCATCAAGTGGCCTTGGATATCAAACTCCCTCAGGAGGGACAAATCCCATATCTATCACTCACCCCTCAAAAGCCCCATGTGTCAAAGCCACCCAATCATCACCTTTATAACAACCCATGTTTCAGGACTGCGTTTGATGATGTCAAAGTGTGCCCAACGACATGTGTTGAGTGTAGTGATTTCAGGTCAAAGAATCACACTCACCACCATCACTGTGAGTACTGACTGTGACTACCATCTCATGGTTCCATGTGTCAAACTCACGGTGGGTCTGTCTGGTACACTTGTTCTTTAACAAGTACCTATGTGTTTGGTTTGATATCTCTATATCATGACTAATGAGATTCTGTCATCAACCAACACCACAATCTAGTCTTATGTGTCATAGCTGTCTATCTACCTTCCACTATGACATCCGACTAGGGACATAACAGGAATGTACAAACTCTTAGCATCCGTATGATCTCATCGTTTAGGTCGTCAACCTGAAACCATACGTCATTGAGCACTGTCATTCTCTATACATTCAATCTGTTCTATCACTATCTCATATGACTGAACCAGAAAGAATTGGAAGCTTTCCTTTGATGTTTATCAAATCAATCTTAATGTATCCCACCAATCATCCCATGATTGGCTCTCAGGGCATACATACCAACAGACTCCCACTTGCACTGCGAGCCAATCACCCTTGAATCATATTCATAGTGATCTTCGAACATCTCCCACATGTTACTGTGCTCTAGTGCCAACATAGTGAGTAATGGCAACACCTTGCCAAAGTCAGTATAAATTGCATGTCTCACATCTCTTCGATGTACGTCACTCGAATGAGATGGAGTTGCCGTAATATGCGATCTAGTATTCCTTTAGCTAACCTTTAGCCACATTGCATGATCAAGGATTCCAAACTTGTCATCAATGAGCGGAATATCTATAAGTTCATCTCATGAACTTCTAGATCCATATAGTATCCACTGCTATTTTCTAACACACAGATACTCGGTATTTCCTTTTAAATGGTTTTATTGGAACACTTCCAATTATCAAAAAACTTTCACTTTTATATATCCTATCTATATTTTGCGATTAATTTTCTGTCCTTTTGGAAGTTCACATCAATGTAACTCTTTACATCGAACTCTTCCTTATCTCCATAGAACTAGTACTTCACAAGTACTTATCAAGCTCTCATGGTATTCCAGTAATCCTTACTGGAAATAAACAGACATCCACTCGTCATGTCCCACATACGAGTTATCAGGATCAGCACATCATATTGCCATGTCCCACATACAAGATGATGAATGCATTTTGTTCTTGCCATGTCGATACATGCAAGAACATGGGATGATTACATACATGATAGATCCATATCTATCCTTAGTGTTCCCATTATTCATAAGAAATGGACACTTGGCCTTGGGATACTAACTCCATGTAATATGGACAAGTTTTCTCCCACTGAATCTGTGCATACTGAACACTTCAGTACAGATTGCCAATGTATGCTTTCTCTTTTCTGGTCAAGAGGTTTTTCGAGAACTATCTCTATAGATCTCTATTCCTATCACATAGGAAACATCTCTATCTTCCTCAAAGATAATTTCCACTTTTGGATTTCCTTTATATAACATTTCCATTTCACATCAACATGTGGAATGTGAATACGCTCCCACTAAATCACTGATCCCTTCTTTATCTTTGACATATTAGTCAAACCTTTTGACTGTATCATCAAAGTAAAGATCCAATTCTGAGTTGCTTGTACTCAATCAATCACATTGATTAGTCCATTGTAACTTATAGACTTCATTTGTATTAGTGGATTCATAAACCTTATAGGTTGTGTCGTGTACACATCCTTGTTTTATTCCTCATAGGAATGCGGTTTTAGTATCCATATGCCAAATGTCTTAGTCATTAAGTTGCAATCAACAAGCATCATCCTTCTCAAAATGTATCCATGTGTCTTAACACTTAAGACTTATTTGCACTTATGGATTTCATCCAATGAGTGATACCATCAAGGTCATACCTTATGGTTCACATGGATATCATTTAGGATGTAATGGTCATAAACCATAACTCAAAATTTGGTTCCTCATATTTATCTAGATAGTTGACTCATCATATGAACAACTCATCATATAGATAATTGAGGTGTATCTTTTAAGGATATAAGAACTCACAACCCTTGTGATTCTTAATGTCCTTTATTAGTGTGGGGTATTCTTTATTAAGAAGAATTCAGTTATTTGATAATCATTCCCTAACTCCTTAGAGTATGATTCCTTCTTGATTTAGACATCACCATGCCTTAATCATGAGTTCACTATGATACACTATCATAATCACTCATAAGGTTCTCAAACATTTGGTCTAAGTATTTCATTCATTGATCTCATCAAGAATTAACACTTCACCAAATTCGTACTTCATCTATGATATTCTTGAACACTTCAAGATATTCATATTGGTATTTCTCTAAACACCTTTTGAAGTATTAGCATTTACTCCAATAGGTATGTAAATACATCACATGTATTATACCTAATTGGATAATCATTCTCCCACTACCATTAGTGAATATTGATTAATCATGTATAAGAGATTCATGTCTCTTACTTGTTCTCTAACCAAAAGAGTCTAGATTTATCCATCACATGGAAACTAGAAATGAATTTCTCATGATTGATGCTAATTCGATTGTTTGAGTTATCAATAACTTTAGGTATCATTTTATCTTATGCATACCATGTATCACAAGATAAACAAGGCATTGCCATAAAGATCATATCTTTAAGATTGAAACATCAACTTTATTAATTGCCATCATTGTCATACAATATGCAAAAATAAAGTGTTTCTATCTACTGGAAATATGTGAAATAGCAGTTCACAACTCTATTTCGTGCCCTTTAGGCTGAAATAAACTAAAAAGTACTCCTATCTATGGTAGCAACACTTGCTCTAATGATGGGTACTTCTTTCTTGGTCTTTTCACAAAGGCCATCACTTCTTTGTAGATCTTGCATATCATATATGATAGATCCATATCTTGGTATCATATACCTCAGATAAAGAAGCGTTTCATTTCATGATACCTTAGGTGGAGATCTCCATCCCCTCCTTTATCTTCTTTTGTTCTTTCCAGATATAGAGGACAATTCCCTCATACACCCTTTCCCCATGTGCCTTGAGGCTGAAGACAGCTTGGGCTGCTGGCTAGCATCAAAACATTTCTTTGCTTTGCCCTTTCCCTTACCCTGAAGACTTACCCTTTTCTTTGATCACATCAAAGATTATGGTTTGTCTTTCTTCATCTTTGCCTCTACTATCCTCAACATGTCCAACAACTTTGTCAACGCTTGTCAAAGTTGTTCATGTTGTAGCTTATCATGAATTGTATGATTCTCACAACATTTGCAGTATCATACCAATAGCCAACTCTTGGCTCAGAGGGAATCCTTCTTAGTCAGGTTTTCCACATACCCAATCACATTGAGTGTGTGAATACCTTACTGGATCTCCTTCTGTCATGACATACTAGGACAGTGTCCTTGAGACATCATATGTCTCATGTTGTCTCTGCAACTCATAGTTCAGAGAACACAACATCAAGCACTCCTCATCAACGTCATCCTCGATATGCTACCATAAGCATACTTTCAGCCATTGATGTGGTGGGATCGAGTTTATCTGGTTCTGGTATAACTAGGACTTAGAGCTTTCACTCTACAAATGAGAACACTTCTCAACGTCCTAACCAATCATAGAATTATTCCCATTTGATTTGTTGGTCTCAAAGACTGATCGCAAATAAAGTGATTATTGTTGATTAACCATTTATTTTAACAAAAGGAAATATATGCAATTTTAGTCCAAAACTCTTTTGACTTATTTGATTGATTTGAAAAGTTGACGATAAAAATTAGGCCTTTAATTAATTATCGCTCCCACTATTTTAGTTCAAATTGACAGCCCTCACCATCAATTCGGAAGATTGCAGCGTACAACCTTCTAGTGGGCAAGATCCTGAAATCCTCTAAGTCATGAGTCAGCTTTGGCTGATCACCCACAACTTAGATCTCTCAGGTAGGCAGCTTTTTCCAATTGCATCATATGCAACTCTTGTTGAATGAACATACACAACACCTTTCCATGAACATTCCTTGCCTCTGGGCCTAGACGCTCTAAGAATCACCAGTTAAGTCTAACCCAAAAGCCGACACGGTAAACATGCACCCTACTTTGGCAGAACCTACATGTCTACCCTTCACACTTCCACAAGATAGACGGCGCACCATGCTTTGACGTAACCTACGCTTGGTCGATCGAGCTTTTCATGTGTGCCGCTTATGGAAGGCATATAAGACTTAATATTTTAGTGAGGGATTTGGTTTTTATATACATATCCAATCACTACAATACATAGTACGTATCATATACATGCTATATCCCACAGAAAACATGCACAAAACGATAAAAAGCGATGATTATGGCCATCCTAATGTGATTCCTCAAGCCAAGAGGAATCACGGTCATCTAGGTCAACATCACATGCAACCTGTACAAGATGAACATCTGTGCCTTGTCGTCCGAGTTGATCAACTCATCACATGAATGATCTGTACTCTCCAGCCGGTCGTCTGGGTGCCACCACCCGATCGGTTGGCTCCTCCAACCGATCGGTTCGCCTGGTCATCGTGCATCTCATCATGTCTGCCACCTACTCGTCTCGCTCCTCGAACCAGTCATCAACCGATCGGTTCACTCCTTAAACTGACCGTCTGGAATGTCAACCGATCGGTTCACGCCTTGAACCGATCGTCTCAGCTGTCGTCTTGATGTCCTTCGTTCTTTGACATAACAGGATATAAAATCTATCCTATTTATACATTGCTTTAAAAAGGGAAACCCCGAGTTACATTCGGGGGGAGCAAAGGTAGGAAAGAATCTCGAATTATTTCAAGTTACATCAGGAATAGGAGAGGGAAGATCGGTGCGCAGACCGAGATGCAAGCAACCACAAACAACCACACACAGATAGGGTTTATTGGCCATAATCACGCTACACACATCCACCACAAAACTCATTTAAGGGTGACGCGTATCAAGTGCATTAATAATACATATCATATATGTAATTTGGGATTTGTGGATTTAGGATTGGACATGTATAAGCCGATATTATTCGCATCGTATGCAATAAATAAAGGCGACAAACCAAAATCGATCATATCGATATTCCTAAAATATAGAGCAGTTGATGTGGCTTTGATACCACTGTTGGGTTTTAGGGGAGACAGGAAGGCAGCGGAAACAAAAATTTTCTCCTCCCCCGAACCCAAACCGAGGAAACACGTCAACGTCTATATAATAGGAAAGGATGGTTTTTGGAATCATACCTTGTCCCGAGGCTTGCTCAGCGACAATACATCGCGCCTTGCGCGGTCTTCACCTCCGGTCTTGGACGGTGTCTGTGCAGCTCCTGGTCACACCGGGACTGACGACTCCTCCTCCTACCGGACTGTTGGATGACAGTTGTCCTCCTGAGCGGCAGAAACCTCCCGCCTCTGAAGTAGTCCACACGGACCACCTGGAACTCCACACTCCTTCTCCCACAAGGAAGTGGAAGGAGTTGCACCCTCCTGTTGACGTACTAGTCGCCAACACACTCTCCTGCCTCCAGTTGCAACTGCAGTTGTCCTTCCTTTGCTGCACCTCCCTTTTGCGGGAAGCACTTGCTCGGGCTCTCTCTCGGTTACCAAAACCAGAGAGATGGACAACTTTACAGAGCAACTGGTTGCACTGAAGTGTACCATGAGAATCCCCCAATACCCCTATATATAGGAGGGTCATGGGACAGGGTTCTCTTGCCCCGGCAATATGGGACTAAAGCAGGAGTAGAAGGGTTCGAGAATTTTCCATAAAAAGCAACCGGTTCTCAACTTGAAATGATCGGTTCACAACTGAACCGATCGGTTCGGCCATTGAGCCGATCGGTTGGACCTGAGCCGATTGTTTGGGGCACTCCAACCGATCGGTTGGTGCCCTGAACTGATCGGTTCATGGTCCTAATCCGGCTCAAAAAGACTTTCCTTGTTTCATTCCCAATTGGTATCGAATACCAATGTTATTCCCAATCGAATTGGGCAATTTGAAACCAAAGGAAAATTCTTGCCGACATGACTTTCCCAACCGGTCGGTTGCACCAGTTAAGCCGATCGGTTCAACTCTTGAACCGGTCGTTTCATCCTGGGCATGAGCCGATCGGCCTGGACACTCCAGCCGACCGGTTCAGCAACCTCAGCCGACCGGTTCATCACATGAGCCGATCGGTTGGGAGCACAGGTTGGGCAAAATCAGTCAATTGCGATTTCAATCAATCCGATACTCCAATCAATGCATCCAACACCTTGAACCATATGATGTTGACCTATCGACTGATTGAGTGTTTAATTGAACTACTAAACTCCTTTAGTAATCAATCTAAACATTGCTTTGTGGACAAAACTCCTCTTCCAGGTTAAATCCTATGTGTGTGACCCTGCAGGTCCATTTCACGTTGGCAGTGAAAGTCCATAACACTTATGACTTCACAAGCAAAGAGCGGTGCCTAGTCACACATCATTGCTAACCAAGTGAAAGTAGAAAGTTGGAGAACAACTTTCATCCTACAATCCGTGAATGGTATTACAGTGAATGTATAATTCCTTTGTCACTGATATCCCGAATGAACTCGAGGCATGGAACAGTCATCCTGTCAACGTTCATTCACTTTCTTGATCTCAGAGTAGATTGAAGGAGATATGTATGACATCAATATCACATACTGATTCACACATGCGTGCGCATGCCTATCTCAATCCTACTCATCAAGTGGCCTTGGATATCAAACTCCCTTAGGAGGGACAAATCCCATATCTATCACTCACCCCTCAAAAGCCCCATGTGTCAAAGCCACCCAATCATCACCTTTATAACAACCCATGTTTCAGGACTGCGTTTGATGATGTCAAAGTGTGCCCAACGACATGTGTTGAGTGTAGTGATTTCAGGTCAAAGAATCACACTCACCACCATCACTGTGAGTACTGACTGTGACTACCATCTCATGGTTTCATGTGTCAAACTCACGGTGGGTCTGTCCGGTACACTCGTTCTCTAACAAGTACCTATGTGTTTGGTTTGATATCTCTATATCATGACTAATGAGATTCTGTCATCAACCAACACCACAATCTAGTCTTATGTGTCATATCTGTCTATCTACCTTCCACTATGACATCCGACTAGGGACATAACAGGAATGTACAAACTCTTAGCATCCGTATGATCTCATCGTTCTGGTCCTCAACCTGAAAGCATACGTCATTGAGTACTGTCATTCTCTAGACATTCAATCTGTTCTATCACTATCTCATATGACTGAACCAGAAAGAATTGGAAGCTTGTCTTTGATGTTTATCAAATCAATCTTAATGTATCCCACCAATCATCCCATGATTGGCTCTCAGGGCATACATACCAACAAGGAACCCAAAAATTGGGGTTGTAACAACTCCTCACATAGTGCTCTAGATCAGAATCATGGAACACATTATACATCATGTTATCCTGAGGGGTAAGGTTAAACCCAACCATCTCCACCAATCCATATCAAATGGACCCATATATAGGGGACTCAACTTTCTCAACTGTAGCATAGAGGGGTCGGATTTTCACATCACATGCTCTCCCACAGTGAACTACATGTTAGTCTTGCTTTGCATCAACTCACAACTCCTATCTCCCCTGGGGTCTCTTTCAGCCATTGCATGATCAAAGCGACTTCATCTGCACACACTGTGGTTCTTTTCTGACCTTCACAAGGCCCCTTCACCAACACCATCTCAATGAAGTGGTGACCGACACAACCTCCCTTATAGAGCTTCTTTACATCCCGATACTGGCTATTGTGGTTATCATCACATCTTACAGAAGACAAGAACTGTCTCCATGTATCACCCTAAATGAGCACACATGCTCTCATCAGACCCTCTAGTCTGGATCATACTTACCATTAGTTAGGGGTGATAAACTGTACTAACATCGATCTCTTCATGCACCTACTTCCACTGCATGGAAGTGAATCTTTAGATTAAATTAAGAACTCGCATCATGGTGTAGTTGAACCATCTCTGTCTCATATGTAGTTCAACCAAATTTTTCCCTTGACAATATTCTCTCTTTCTCGTGTCATCTAGGTAAGGCGATCTACCATAACCCAAATTGCATCTTGACCTTCTCTGGTCCATGGGAAACTTACTACACATCCATAGTGATGAACTCCCATTCTCTCTCGGGGACTCTTCATCCTCTATATATATTAACTCATTGGGTTACTGGTGTCCATCCTTCACCTCCCATCATGTATGGAAACATGCCACATGCAACATTATCTTAGGCATCCAAAGTACTACTATGTTCGTAGTATGGTGTATGGTGATCTTAAAATCATGATCTCCTATGTATCATGATTCCTCAAGATTGATTCCTCGGAAACCCTAAACCACTCTAGTTGGGGTCTCATCACCTTCTTTTCCAAAGAAGTGCATCTGAGGTTCTACAACCATACTTTTATTGCATCAAGGCCTAGGCTGGCTAACCAAACAACTACTAACTTGTTTAAACAAATCTCGTTACATCTGGGTGTTAGCCAAACTTATCTCTTTTCAAACTTAGGGTTAGCCTAACAACCTCTTCTAGCCACTGGCTAAACTAGGCAGTTGCATCTCATCCAGAGCATCCATTACTACTTCACATCCTTAGGTGTTAGGCAATGTTGAAGACATACACCTCCATGTATTCTACTCATTATCTCATCTCATCTCTAGCTCTATCTTCATCAAGAAAATCTGAGCTCATTCTCTTGGTTTTCGAACTCAACCTTATATAACTCATAGCTCATGATAAAAACATCCTCATAAGATGACTACCTTATTTCTCTTAGTGTTTGTAAACCATCCATATATCATTCACTCCACTAGGGTATGTTATCATCTCTGTCCTCATACCTCATGGTAACGTTCCACTTCACATCACCTCTTATCCTTGGTGTATGGCATGCGCATTGTCCTATCTCTCACTCCCATAATAAGAGGAAATAAGCATTTGGTTGCATTCCAAATACAGAGTTCTTCATGTTCCAAGAGTAGAGATGGTACATCCCACCTTGCCAGTACACCTTTAAATCTAAGTTGAAACGTGCCACATATGTCTCTACATCACAATCATCTCGATATCAAAGTTACTTCAATGAAAAACTGGTTTCAAACTTACTTGGGTCCACACACAATCCTTCGTCATCTCCTCGAGGTCTGTAGGGTGCCGGCACTTTCGGGGTCATCCCTCTTCCCTTATGCATCCAAAGAGTGCCCTACTCATCTGCCCTTCGGGTCCCATGAGTTCATGAAGGTGATCAATCTCCTAACCCATGGCCCTCAGACAATGATAGATGTTATCTCCCGACCCTATGGTCATGTGCAACTAGGGAATTAGGCAACTCCTACTTCCATCAGTCTTATCCCTACCTAACCCTAAGATAGACTTAGGATTCTAACATAGTACCTGTCCAACTGGGAACCTTACCCAAGCCTTCATCATCCCTCTCTGCATTCATGGACTAACTTTCATCCATTCACAGCGGTCATGGCAACCTGCCTACCTTGGTCAGGTCCCATACCGATTATCTCCATGGTAACAGATCCATATGCACTTAGAGATGGTTATCTATGGGTCTACAGGTTCATTCTCATACCATGTACTATTCACTTAGCTTCTCAAGATCTTATGAGACCTCTTTAGGTTTCCTCAAAACCCACAAAACTGGTATACACCCTACCAAAGGGTCCCGCTTCCAGGATGGGAGGAAACTACAACTCTTGACAACAAGGTCACAAACGTCCTTAGGGTTTACATTCACATGAGCATGCTTAACCCAACAGCCACTAAGGCACAAGCAGACCACATACTAAACCATGCTAGGTCATACTTGTTCTCATTCCTTAGCATTAGATCAAGATCATACCTTCCCATGTTATCAACTTAGTTGTGAGGGGTTCATCAAACATACCTTAAACTTAAGGGGTTTCCCTTTCCTCTAACCATGAAGAGTACCATGATCGAATCTATAAAAACTTGAATCTCATCATGAGCATCAAGTACACCACTTCCCCTCTTAGGCCTAGGAACCCTAGGTTCACTTTTGGGTGTCAAAGTGCATGCTTAACCTCTTAACCACGAATCAAGCATGTATAAGGCATGACATGCACTTCCTGTCATCCTTGTACTCGAGCAACACTTCAGAGTTGAGTCCTTCTCAAGGACAATCAACAAGGTACAAGGCCACACAACTTGTTACTAAACCTCTCCAAGTCTAAGGAACTCTTCTTCTCATCTATACCATAGGTACAGAGGTACCAACAGACTCATCCTCTCTCTAGGGTTTGGTTCCTCTCATGGCAATGAAGATATCCCCAACCTCCAGGGATCATGCATGTGGCAATCACAACCATCCACTTAGGTTACATTGTCCTCAAATCCCCACCGTTCCTCATATCTCAGAGTCTAAGCCTCCAACCTTCTTGCCTGGGTCCTGCTCTCTCTCTCTCTAGAGCTACTCCACAACCAGCCTTATTACTAAAGTACCTCTCTCCATGAAGGTGGATCAAGCTCACAAACATACCCCTACCTGGGTGATACCTATGTTCAAGCTTATGTTTGCTCAAGGTTATCCATAACCCTTATGCTTATTTCATAAGCTATCCCTCAAACTCTCCTGGCCTGGGTTTCAACCTACTACCTGCACTACTTGACGTACTCTGGGTGCATACTATGTCATGCTCATATAAGCTCATAGGGTTTCCATAGGTTCTTGACCCTCATCATTGAAGGAGCTATCCTTCACTCTAACATGCACGACCCTTCCCAGGGTTGGGTCGCCAAGGGTACTAGGTCATCCAACCTCTCATGGCTCATATGGGCATCCAAAGGCATGTCCACCCACACACCTGGTCTACCATGACATCTAACTCATCATGCCATCTCTCTCTCTCTCTAACCACCACTTAGGGTTAGGGTTAGCATCATCCTTAGAGGATGTGCCAGGTGTCTACTTATAATGGAGATCTCTGCCTCCATGACCAACTTTCTCCACTCATCCTCCTGACAAGGAGGTCTAGCCTCAGGTCTCTCCTGAGGACATGACAACATATGTCAGACGACCTAAGCATGTATCTAATCTTTAGTTTGTGCTTAACTATTAAGATTATGTCCATGACATCTTATTTACATGCTTTTCATTAATTTCATGGAGGATTCCTTAAACCTTATCAACCTTACCCATACCTCAAGAGGGTGAGGAAAAGAGAGAAAACCCTAATCCTTATAATCCTTAACTACATTTGAGTGGAGAAGGGATGAACAAGATGAGAGCATCCTAAATGTATCTTATTTTGAGTCCAATCCCGAGACATTGGCCAGACAATCACACTAATCCGGGAGTCCTCGTATTCCAACTAGCGGTGCGGAGGAAAATCTTTCCAGCCCCCGGTCATGATCCTTTTCTAGACACCTCTTTCTTTCAGAAATTCCTCTAATAACTCCCTTGGGTTCTACAGAGCTTGTAAAATTTAATAATTATTAAAGATTAAATGAGGAACCTATGCTCTGATACCAAATGCAATGACCCCGTCTCCCAGTAACCCCCAATTAAGGGAGATCAAGAGGTCAGAGCCATTATCCCAATTAACAGGATCAAAGGTTCGACAAATAATCAATAACAATGATCAAATTCTACCAACTAAACTGAAAGGCTGTAATTAAATAAAAGTTTGTATAACTTTTTCAAAAACTTGGATATCTACTTCTATCCACATATGGAGTCTATTCTAACTAATCCTCCACATATGTCACTTTATTGTTTGTTCTTTTCAATCTTGTACCTAAAACATCGACAAACAAAACGTTGGTCAACATATCAAAATATGCCGGTATGTGGGGACAACCAAAATTTTGCAAATATGGCTAACAAATTAATTATCACAACCAAGGTAATTAACAAGTCAATTTACATTTTCAATGTGTTAATCTCCAACGCTTTTGCCCTAACCCTGGAATACCCTCTCTAGGGTTTGACTTAAGGCGACCTTCTCAATCCCGAGCTTGGTGCCTAGGGTCACCTCTCATGGTGCCCTTTAGTCATGCAGAATAGACCACCTTCTCATTCCCGAGCTTGGTGTCTGGGGTCACCTCTCATGGTGCCCATTGGTCTTCCCTCCTGGGCTTGACCTTTTTGCATCATCCATCAGGGTGGCATGTAGGTGTGAGAATACACACTTATTTATAGTTGTGATAATCATAGTGACTTTATAATTTGCAAGAATGAACATCCAAACTGATAGGTTGCATTCAATGAGATGAATCATCCGGGAAACCAATCAGGAAACTAATGCGATTAACCATAATTAACCACATACCTTTCTAGCTGACTTGATTGCAAAAATAATTCAACCAATTAAGAAACCAAGCAAGCACACACCAAGTTGATCCTGAAATATTCATCCAATTTTTCCTATCATTGATCATGTCATTAAGATCTATTAAACCTAGCTCTCTTCCTAGAGTTTCTAGTCCACTTTTAGGGTTTCCATTGCAATTAGGGTTTCCCTTCATTTCTTACTATTTTAAACAATTACAAACCCTAATTATCTCATCTATTCTTCATGAAAGATACTAAGGTTATCTTTTAACAACATATAACCCTGATATCAGACAAAGCATAATTAACCATCAATTAAGTCCATTAAGCCTCTTTTTCATTAAAGCTACCATTTTTATCCTTTTAATCCATGACAAGATCATTATGCTCATTTATCATCAATTCATAGTTCATTATGGTCTAATTCAGATATGAACTCTATTTGTCATTAATTCTACCTTTATCCATTAGAAAACTTGAATTACTACATTAAGGTATTTATCCACAATTAGGAACTTTTATACTTGAAATAGCTTGGTATCATATATCAACTTTATTCACAATTTTGAATAATTAAAACCATTATGAATCATATTTACTAATATTAGGGTTTCAAGGCCCATTAAAGCATATTTATGCACATGAATTTCTAAATTAAACCAAATACATACAAAGTTCATCCTTTTTGTTCTCAATATACCTTTTTACAATTAACAAGTTAATATCAATTTTAATCATCCATTAAACCCTACTAAATACATTAATCATCTCCAAATAGGGTTTCTTAATCTTTAATTCATTAAAGTTGATAACTTACACTACTTTTCGAATAGAAAGAGGAATTAGCCTCTAAAACCATTTTTAATTAATTCCTCTCATTTTTCTGAGCATTTTTCATATTTTATGTGTATCCATCCGAGCTACCAATATTTAAATATGATTTTTGTAAGATATTACTTACAAGAGCCAATCAGAGGGCGCCATGTGTCCCTTCCATGCAACGTGACTCGGCTATCTTGAAAACATTTTGAAATGACGTATTTGCCCTTGGTTAAGTAGGTTGGCTCTTTAGCCCGCGGAGGGCAAATCTGTCCAACGCGCCAGCCTTCATCTTCTTCCTCCCGACACTGCTTCTGTCGCCGATCGCAGCCCTAGGTGCGGCTCCCCCTTCCTCTTCTGACCCCGACGGCCACTAGGGAGAGTTCCATTGTCTTTGCCGTACTTCCGTGCAATCAGGGGTGTCATGAACTTGCGGCCAAGGTGGCCAGCTTGCGCTGGTCGGGTCTACAACCGTCGACCGGCATTGCAGCCGTGCAGCGGCAGTTGTGCCTAAGTTAGGGCATGTCCTCGATGGCAGAGCTATTCCCTAGTTTCGTGGAGCATCAGGCTCCCCTCGCAACTCCATCTTGCTACCTCGTGGCTTCATGTTCATGTTGTTCCTCTTAGTTAGGGTTTGCATGCCAAGAACAAGAAGAAGAAGAAGAAGAAAGAAGGGTACGTGTGATCTCTCTCTTGGACTCGAACTAGGGCTCTACCCTTTATATAGGGGTGGTTTTCCATGCCCTAAGATGACCATCTGTGAGTCAACAAGTTCGTTTCCCACAAGGATCCTTATTCCTTCATGGAGAAGTAATTCTTCTCTCTCCTATTTATTTCCTTGATATTCCTTATTTTATGGATAATTAGAAATACAAAAATTATCTCTTTATTATCTCTAGCCTTGCCTTTTAATCTATTGGCCACGAAATTATATTTTCTTTTAATAGAAAATACCACCTTTTTAACAATACCACAAAATTCATTCATTATGCATCATATTATCCTCTTATTTTCTATTATTGGTATTTTCTCTTTCTTTTTCTTTTACTCATTGGCATTCCATTTAACATCAGGAATCCTTTGTATATGAAAATCAATCAAGGGTAACTAAATTATACCTCTTTCCACTTATTTTCCACATTTTATCATTGTTTTCAATTTCTTTCTTAATAAAGAAATATTTAATTGATATTTTCTTTTCTTATTGCATTCTCTTTGCAACTTTGGACTCCTTTGGAACCCAAGGAACCCAAGAGGCATGAAATCCACCTTTGGATTAAATTCTTTTGCCTTCTAGAGGTTTCTACAGTTTTCTTTTCTCCATTTCTTATTAATAATGGAATTCCTTTTATCTTTTCCTTGTTATTGGGCCCAATAGCCAATAAAGCCCACAAAACAACCAACAAGGCTATTGTACATGAAACTCATCTATTCAAAACAAATTATATCATTATTTGTTCCAATATCTTTAATATTAGAAATTACATTTCTCACCAAATGAACCCAAAAGTTGGGGTTTTAACATTAGGTCAACTTGGTAAGGTGATCTACCATAACCCCTATTGCATCATGACCTCTCGTGGTCCTGGGGAGACCCACCACAACATCTATGGTCATCTACTCCCATTCCCTCTCGGGGAATCCTATCCGTAGCAACTCACTGGGTTACTGGTGTTCGGCCTTCACCTCCTGGCATGCATGGTGACAAGCCACATGCAACTATATATGCCTCTTCATTCCAGGTCTTCAAGGTACTACTGCAAACCATAACCATCTTTGTCACACCACAGTGTACGGTGTACTTAAAATCATGAGCTCCTGCATGTCATGATTCCTCAAGGTTGACTCCTCAGAAACCCTAAAATACTCTAGTGGGTTTCACCACGTTCCCTTCCTAAGAGGTGTATTTGAGGTTCATACAACCATCCTTCTATCTCATCAATCCCTGGGCTGGCAAACTGAGCAACCACTAACTTGACCAATGGGTCCGATTGTATCTGGGTGTTAGCCACATAGGTCTCATCTTCTAATAATCATAGGGTTCACCTAGAAACCTCTGCCAGCCTCTCTATTGGCCAAACAAGAAATCTATATACTTGAGCTGTGTCTCGGCTAAGAGTATCTGCTACCACATTAATTTCCTTACGTGCTAGGTGATGGTGAAGACATAAACCTGCATATACTCCACTCATCATCCTCATCTTGGGTTTAAGTCTAACCAAGTCAAGAAAACTTCAAGCTCTTGTATCCATCATCTCGGTTATCAAACCCAAACTTGAACTCACAAAATCTAGACCGCTCTTGATAAGAACGTCCTCATATGATGATTGCCTTAGTTCATCTATGCTTTTGTACCATCTATCCAATATACTCTCTAAAAGGGTGTGGTATTTCCTCTATTCTCAAGCATCATAGAAATGTTTTATCTCTATCTTTAGTATATGGCATGCATTTTGTCATGTCTCTCACACCCATAACAAGATGAAACAAGCATTTGGTTGCAGTCCAAATACAAAGTTCATCCCATTCCAAGAATAGAGATGGTGCATCACACATTGCCATTATCATTTCCAGTCAAAGTTGAAACATACTTCACATGACTCCTCACCATGAACATCTTGATTATGGGTCTACACCCATGGGAAGACTCTTCCCATCACCTCTAGATCTTAACATCTCTCTTATGTACAATCTTTAGTCATTACCTCAAGGTCCCTAGGGTGCCAGTACTTTTGGGGTGATTTGGCCCTTACGCATCTAAGGAGTGCCTCTCACATTTACCCCTTAGGCCCCATGAACTCATGAAGGTGGCCAACCTCATAACCCATGGGCCTCAGGCAAAGGTAGTTGTTACCTCCCGAACCTATGGTCTTGTGCATTCAGGGAATAGACAACTCCTACTCCCAGCAGTCTTATCCCTACTTGACCTTAGTGCTGACTTAGGATTCTACTGTAGCTCGTGGTTTCTGTGTTGATTCTCAAGCACTTCTCATCCTTGAATCCTCAATAGAATCTCCATCCTCTCTCTGGGCATACAGTGCTAACTTTGCATACCTCATAGGAATCACGGTGACCTACCTACCTCGATCTGGCCCCATATAGATTACCTCCATGTCAACATATCTTCCTGCCCCTTAGAGATGGTCACAAATGGGTCTATAGATTCATGATCATACTATGTGCTCTTTACTTAGCTCATCACACTCTTTTAAGAGACCTCTTTAGGTTACCCCAAACCTAAACAAAAGCTGGTTCTCATCCTACATGAAGGGTCCCTTCCCAAGATGGGAGAACACTTTCTCTTGATAGTAGAAAAGGTAAAAAAATGTTCTTATCTCCAAGGTTTACATCATCATGTATATTCTTAGCTCCTAACACGATACTTATGCACATATCTAGCAAGAAGACAACCTTCTAAACCATGCTAAGTTCCTTGGTATGTCATACATATTCATCATTCCTCAAGGTTGGACCAACTTGTGTGAGTGGTTCATCAAACATATATCTCAGTTCAATTGGGGTTTCCTTTTGCTCTAACACATGAGGGGGTGCCATACTCAAATACTATGAACTCAATCAGCCTCGTGAGTATCATGTGCACCAGGTACTACTACTTCCCCTCTTTGGTCCAGGAACCCCAAGTTCACCTCTTATGCATCATCTGTCTAACTGCATGCTTAGTTGTTCAACTATGAATCGAACCTATCCAAGATATTCCCATAGCTCAACATCGATGTCAGTGACATGACCACCTAGGTCACAATGGGAAGACATAATCTGCTATAGGTGTAGGCAGATAGGACATTTGAAAAAGGATTTTCCAGTTAGAGACATAGAAGTAACCCAACCATCAAGGAAGAGTCAACAAGGCTCTCAGAGACAATAGTATAGTAGTGGCACATGAGGATGTAGACAAGCATCCCAAGCAGGATCATCTACACCAGCCAACAGAGCATGAGGTCGTCAACAGGAAACAATATGATTCTATGCTATGAATCACCCGGAGGCAGTGGTTAATCCACGAGTTGTGATAGGTCAGATGGAATTGTTTCATTCTAAAATGTCTTCATCTTGTTTCGTATCCGTTTTGATTGATTCGGGTGCTACACATTCCTTTATCGCTCGAGAAATGACTCATGACTGTAATATAACTGTCAATTGTAGAATAGATAATATGTTATTAGAAACTCCGTTAGTCGGATCTGCAGTGTTGCGAGAGGTATGCTCTCCTTGTGTTCTTTCTTTCTCAGACCACAACATTCAGGTGGATCTTATACCACTTGAGATGCATGGGTTTGATGTAATTCTTGGGATGGACACCCTAGAGAAGTATAAGGTTGTCTTGGATTGTGGTTCCAAGCCAGCTATGTTCATACATGGTGATAAGACATGTGTTTTTCAGGGGGGCAAAAAGATTTTTCCAACCTATCTAGTATCTACAATGGTAGCAAAGAGGTTGATCCAACAAGGATGCTATGCAATCTTGGCATATGTGGTAGACACCAGAATAGAGAGTCCTAATCTTTCTGAAGTTCCTGTTGTTAGGGAATTTGAGGAAGTGGTTCTCGAGGAATTTCTAGATATTCCTCCACCCCGAGAGATTGATTTGGAGATTAATCTTATTCCGAGTACGCAACCCATAGCCCAAAAACCTTATAGGATGGTGCCAACAGTGATGGTAGAACTCAAGAAACAGTTACAAGAGTTGCTTGAGAAAGGTTTCATTCGACCGAGTACTTCACCTTGGGGTGCTCCAGTTCTTTTTGTTAAAAAGAAAGATGGGTCTATGAGATTATGCATAGGCTATAATCAACTTAACAAAGTGACTATAAAGAACAAATATCCTCTTCCAAGGATAGATGATCTGTTTGACCAGTTGCGTGGAGCAACAATATTCTCTAAGATAGATCTGCGGTTGGCATATCATTAGTTATGTATCAATGAGAGTGACATACCTAAGTCAGCCTTTAGGATAAGGTAGTTATATCATTTGGACTAACTAATGCACCAGATGCATTCATGGAATTGATGAATAGAATAATCTGACCGTTCCTCGATCAGTTTGTAGTAGTTTTTAAAGACGACATCCTGATTTACAGTAGAGATGGTCAACAACATGAACAACACCTTCGTCAAGCCTTGAATTTGTTGAGACAACACAAGTTATATGCTAACTTTAGCAAGTGCGAATTTTGGTTGACAGAAGTATCTTTTCTTGGACACATTATATCTACTTCAGGTATTCGTGTTGATCCAAAGAAAGTAGAGTCTGTTGTGGAGTGGGAACAACCAAAGACACCGACTGAGATTTGTAGTTTCCAAGGTTTGGCATGTTACTATAGAAGATTTATTAAAGAATTCAGTTCTATAGCATTTCCCCTAACCAGGTTGACCAGGAAGGAAGTTCCGTTTGTCTGGAATGACAAGTGTCAGCATTCTTTCCAGTTGTTGAAAGAAAGATTGACTAGTACACTTGTGTTGATTCTACCTGAGCAGGGAAAGGGATATGTTGTTTTTTGTGACGCTTCTAAGAATGGTCTAGGCTGTGTGCTGATGTAGAGTGATCATGTAGTTTCTTTTGTTTCCTGACATCTCAAGAAACACGAGGAGAATTATCCGACACATGACTTAGAATTAGTTGTAGTGGTTCACGCATTGAATGGAGACATTATCTCTATGGTGAAACATGTCAGATTTTCACAGACCATAAAAACTTAAAATACATTTTCTCACAACATGAGTTGAACATGAGACATCATCGATGGATGAAATTAATCAAGGACTATGATTGTACAATTGATTATCATCCAGGGAAAGCCAATGTAGTGGCTGATGCACTCAGTAGAAAATCTTCGTCGCTACCTGTAGATACAGTATGATTGAAATCTTTAATATGTTGTAAACGAGACATGCTTGTCTCTCTGAGAAAAATGAATGTGCAATTAGAAGTATCTTTTCTAGCCAGATTGTTAGCTAAGACGCATGTAAAACCTACTCTAAAAGAATAGATTAAAGAGGCACAACAGGCTGATACTGTGATTCAACAGATTAAGTCAGAGTTGGGCAGTGAGAAATGGGACGGTTTCCATGAGTCAAAAGATGGGATAGTTACCATGGTAGGATGGTAGTTCCTGATGTTAATAATTTAAGAAAGTTAGTTATGGAAGAAGCTCACTCATCCATGTATGCAATGCATCCAGGGAGCACTAAATTGTATCATAACTTAAAAGATATGTATTGGTGGCCTGATTTGAAGAAAGATGTTGTTGAGTTTGTTAAGCAGTGTCTGGTGTGTCAGCAAGTTAAAGCAGAACACCAGAAGCCTATAGGAACATTGCAACCCCTACCTATACCTCAGTGGAAATGGGATCATGTGACAATGGACTTTGTGGTGGGTTTACCCAGAACAGACAAAAAGCATGATTCCATTTGGGTAATAGTTGATAGGTTGACTAAGAAAACACATTTTCTTCCGATTAAAACAACATATACTTCTGAGAAACTTGCACAGATTTATATAGACGAGATAGTGCGATTGCACAAAGTTCCAACTACAATTGTGTCTGATCGAGGTCCCCAGTTTACAAGTCATTTTTGGGAACGAATACATAAAGCTTTGGGTACGCAGTTGAAGTTTAGTACAACTTTTCACCGTCAGATGGATGGACAGTCTGAAAGGACTATACATACTTTGGATGACTTGCTTAGAGCATGTGTTTTTCAGTTTGTGGGAAGTTGGGATTTACACATGAGCTTAATAGAATTTGCCTACAATAATAGTTATCATGCTAGTATTGGCATGGCACCATATGAAGCATTATATGGTAGACGTTGTAGATCTCCTTTATGTTGGTTTGAGACCAGAGAATACCAACTTCTGGGTCCTAAGTTAATGCAACAAAAAACTAAAAAGATTAAAGTTATACAACAATAGTTGAAGGCTACACAGGATAGACAAAAGTCTTGTGCTGATAAACGTCATAGACCTTTAGAATTATAAGTGGGAGACAAAGTGTATCTCAAGGTATCGCCTTGGAAAGGTGTTCTCAGATTTGGGAAGAAGGGTAAGTTAGCTCCTAGATTTATGGGACCTTACCCAATGACAACACAGATTAGAAAGGTAGCTTATAGGTTTGAGTTGCCACCTAATCTACATAGACTGCATCTAGTGTTTCATATATCTATGTTAAGAAAGTGTCATCTCAAGACATAGTTGGTGTTGCAACCTGTAGTGGTTGAATTGAATGAAGATATATCCTATGTGGAAGGTCCTATGATGATTCTTGACAGAAGAGTCCAAAAGTTGAAGAAGAAAGACATAGTTCTTGTAAAATTTCTCTAGAATCATCGTGGCGTGGAAGAAGCCACTTGGGAGCTAGAAGAAGAGATGAGGAGGAAGTACCCTTCTCTTTTCTCTAGAGATTTCGGGAACGAAATCCTTTTCAGGGTTGATAATTGTAACATCCTTGACCTAGGTTATTGCTTAACCCTATAACTTTTGCATAAGTAAGTCATTTACAAACTTGTTCTAATCTTTTGAAAAGTAATTAAGGCTCTTTGTGAAGTTTATTTTCAAGTTTGAGCTTATTTACAAACTATGTGTGCATTTTATGATAGTCTGAGTGGAAAATGCAATTTACCCAAATTGAGGGGTTATATTGCATAAATGTCACATTTGGAATGTACCCTAAGTATTTTAACATTATAAGAAAGAGAATCATGCTAAGTGGTGGCTTGTGGAAAGCCTAAATTCTAAGTGAGAACTTGTTTGAATAATGCTAAGTGCTTTGTGCACCAATTTTGGTATAAAATGTAATTGACCCAAAATGAAGGGTTGATGTGTAAATTACCACTTCTAGAGTGTCCCTACTCCTTCCTAGTATAATATAGAGGAGAGAGAAAGAAAGAGGCACTATGTTTGAATCACTTTGGAGTAGTTGTATTCTTAGTAATGGAAAGACCAAGGAAATGTATAGTTGAAATTCTTGTATAACCTTTATCGAGTTGAAAACTTAGAATGTGAGTCCCTATCGGACAAAGATCCATAGTGGGAGTCTCCTATAGGTTTGTTGAAGTCTTTGATTTTCCCATGATGGGCTAGGCACCTCCATAAAGCAATAGATATCGGCTTGCAACTTTTCTTTGGAAAAAGGTTGTATTGAAATGAATATAATAATAAAATGAGTGGAAGAAGCTTGCCCTAGAAGATGACTAAGGGGCTCAACCCTTATCCTTTGCATTATCCTTAAGCTTTTATTTTTGCATGGAAAGATAAAGAAGGGATGCATGCAGAATACATGTGTCAATCCATGCATGGTTATGTGGCACTTAGTATCTTAAAGGAGATGACACCTCTTACACTCTTTTTCATAAACCACAAGTATAAATACCCTTCTCTTCACCTATTAGTAGAATTTTCGGATCTTGTTACCATATTTCCCTTATATATAGTGCATACTACTCTAGTATCGTGCATGAGTGAGGAGTGTCTAGTTTTAAAGCATGGTATCAGCCAAAGAAGGAGGATATCGGCCAAGAAAGGTAATATCAACCTAGCAAGGTAATATCGACCACAAGGAGTGAAGATATCATGAAAATGGTAAGGATCCCAAGCCTTGGACTTGGATAAGCTTATCTTTAACCTTAGGAACGTGAAGAGTGGACTTGAAGCTTGGAAGTTGATCTAGAGGTGGGTTATATAACTTGAACCCAACTATGTTATTATTCACCTTCAATATTGTTGAACTTGTTGATTTACCTTCAAATTCGATTTTCTTTGATTAATTGATGTTCTTTTGAGTTCCAATAAGTTTTTAGGATTGTTGTCCATGAATTAGAATAATCAAGACAAAGGTCTTGCAATTGATGATGGTGACATCATCATGATAACCCGATATGGGGTTGAAGTACCTTAAAACCGATATGATAAACCCAAGATGAAGGGTAACCCGATATGGAGATGGGTGATACCTCATAGACGATATGAGGCATCTATTATGAAAAATATGGGAGGTACCTACTTATACCTTGTACATGATACAAGGTTAAGATTATATCTCTTGCACGATATAGTGCCAATTGAACCCTCTAACCGATATAGAGTTGAAAACCCTAGATGAAGAAGTGAAACCCGATATGCCTTTGGAACCCGACATACCCTATCACTTTGTGATGGCTTAAAGAGCTCAAATAGATACCTAGATTGTCATGCAATTATATGATACAATTGATCCTTGAAAGGAAGGAAAGAATATGGGTATAAAGGGTTTTCCCTATATGCTAACCTGATAGGGTAGCTAACATGATAACCCGATATGGGAATCCAACATGATAATCCAATACACCAATCCAAGGTGGAAACCCAATATGGTTTTGTGTATACATTATTTGAACGATACCATGATAAGGAATACATCTTATGTCCGATATGGTGCACACCTTGTACACGATATGGAACCCAATATACCTTTGTACCTGATATGATGTCAAACACCTAGCTCATACACGATATGAGGATATTTTGGGATGTTAAAAACTAAGTGATAGTCAACCCGAGATGGATACATCCTAAATGATATGATGATGTCGTTATACCACATGCCTGCTATGGATACTCGGGATAATGATAAGGTGGTATCTCATACACGATATGGTGGCATATATTTCATATTGCCTGATATGGTAGCATATATCTCATGTTGCCTGATATGGTAGCATACCCTTTATGATGCCCGATATGGTAAGAATACTTCCAATCCAATATACTTGACTAAATGACTTATGTGGTGTGTTGAAATTAACTGCAACATTAAGATGCAATAAATTAATACAATTCGATAATTGTAGTTAAGTGCTCTCAGTATCCTAGTGAGGATGAAAGAGAAACTAAAGATTCAAATGATACTCTTGTAATGTGTATATGTTAATACTCCTTGTATGAATGGAGTATGAATTAGGGTTTAATCTTTTATAATGTGATCTTGAAACCCTAATTGGTTAATAAAGGTAAAACATAACCTTAAGAATGGGTGATGAGATGATTTGAAACCCTAATCGGTTGATGAAGGGGAAACCCTAACCCTAATTTAAAGGGGGGAATATGTTTCTTTTGTATTTCATAATAATGGCATGTATTTGATAGTCTAACCATGCAGGTATCATGAGGTAATGAGCATAGCTAAATAAGAGCTATGATGTTTATATGATACAACTTCAATGAGCTTTGTGAACTATGTGAATTAAGGACTCTTATGAACTATCTGAATTGATGCCTTGGTCTGACGAACTAGAGGTGATGGTTAACTGCTAAGTGGTGACAGTACTAAGTGATGAATTAAGGTTTTAAGTACCCAGACATGATAATTATAAGAGATGGAAATTCTAAGTGATATATGTGTGTTCCAAAGAATCATGAAATTACTTGATAAACATGTTATACCTTTCTTTATAGCATATGATATAATTCTTGTTTGTAACTTTATTGATGCTAAAAGATACTGTAATGCATTTAATTAATCAAGTTAAATGATATCATGTAGTTTCCTAGACCATAGATCCATTCACTGTCAGGATTTTCTGAATGGTGAAACAAGTTAAACTTGGAATGCATATTTTTGAATATGTAACTATTATATCGGGGTGCTTAGTGGACTCCCCAACTAAACATGGATGCTCAGTGGACTCCCCAAACTAAATCAGGACCACTCAGTGGTTTTCCTGATAAAACTAAACCATGATTGCTCAGTGAACTTCCTGATGAAAAATAATCTGGCAAAGCTTAGTGGTCTTCTCCCAAAGAGAGTACATGCTACGACTATAACTGTGACATCCAACTCAGAAAAACAAGATTAACTAATGCGGAGGCGTATTATTAGCAGCAGAGTTACTAAAAATCACTAAAAATTAAAACTTTTTATAAAGAGATCCATAAACTACAAAACCTTTCCATATAGGCATGTTTTCAAACATAAGCTATTATAATAATTTGCTATTAAGAATGAGCACTATTTCCATCAAGTTCATTTCATAGCTTTAATAACATTGGGATCTCAATCCCTTATCATCTCATCATCATGATTCAATAATATGGGTGTTTAAACCCTTAGATCATCAAAACACTTGTTACCACTTTAATAAGTAACTTAATGCCATCAAGTCATCTTACAGTATAAACATGATAATTGCAGTGCATGTATTTCACATGGCTCTTACAACCTATTAATCTTCTTTTGTTACCTCGCACTAGGCAACATAGCATATCATTGCTCACAAGGCTCATAAAGTGCCTTCAATAAATAAATCATCATAGCTCTTACCTGGCTATGTTCATTATCTCATAAAACCTGCATGATTAATACATATGATAACAGTTACATCAATCTCATATCAGCATAATGCAAAACAATTATAACATCACTATTCAAGGGTTACACCACTATGCCCTTACCAGGGTTAGGGTTTCCCTTTTTATTTCAATTAGAGTTAATCATCCCCTTAGCTCAATTAGGATTAATGACTCATCATTTCATTATCCATCCTTAAAGCTTCATGCTATATGGTATAACCCCGAATTAGGGTTTCACATAGACCTTCACATTATTTGGAATTAGGGTTTACTATTCACATCACATCACCCTAGATTAGGGTTTATATTCAATAACCTACAATTAGGGTTTACTATTCACATCACATCACCCTAGATTAGGGTTTATGTTTGATAACCTACAATTAGGGCTTACTATTCACCCCAATTAGGATTAATCATCAAAATACCATGAATTAGGGTTTCTCATGTCATTACCATGAATTAAGATCATACCATCATCATGTATTAGGATTTCACCTATCAATGCCCTCAATTAGGCTTATGATTCATTAACTTTCATAATTAGGGTTTCATGATCTCATTATCAAGGATCATATCCTAATTAGACATTCATTCATGTTGAAAGTGTTAAGACTTAACCATTACATGGTTATAATTCATGTAGGAAGTCTTCTATCTCATCTTCTATAAGATGATGCTTACTTTAGCCTTGATTAGGCTAAGTCAACTCAACTTGAAAGAAGAATTGACACCATAAGTTATATCATTACCACCATGATCATCAAAGCTTAATTATTCAAAGGATACTAATCACCTTATCTCATTAAGGGTACCATTATTATAATCACCCTTGGTTTACATCATGTAATTGTTCACTTAAACAATTAACCTTTATCCACTTTAAGTGTTCATACGATTTGATTAATTATCTTCCAAATGATCTTGGTCACTTAGACCTCAAACGGTCTTGACCAATCAGACCTCAAACAGTCTTACTTGTATTACCTCCAAATGGTTTTAAACCGTTTAGACCTTCAAACGGTCTTGAACAAACCATTGAAACCGTTTGGTAAAGTTACTCTTTAAAACCATTTGACAAAGTGGTTCTTGAAATCGATTGCCAAAGTTGGAATTGAAAACCGTTTAAGCTTCAACCGGTTTGGGATCATTTGGTCCCAAATGTTCTTGATACCGTTTGGTCCCAAACGGTCTTGAGACCGCTTGGACCCAAATGGTCTTGAGACTATTTGGTCCAAACCTCCTCAAAATCGAATGGACCAAATATGGTCTCCATCAATCATGTTGATTTAGGGTTTCCAATGTTGAATCCCTGATCAATTGAATTCATATAACCACTCATCAATTGAGCCTAACATCATACTTAAAGTGAGCTTACTAGATCATCCTTCAACTGAATTAACCCTCATTTGATCACCAATTAGGGTTTTGAATCAATTGGATTAGGGTTTGGAATCGATGATCCATCAATGTTAATCATTGTGAAACTAGTTACTTTGAAACCATTGGACCACCATCCAAATTGAATTTTACCTGACCTCAAACGGTCTTGAGGTCATTTGGATGACCTCCACACGGTCTTGAGACCATTTTCCCATCTCAACATCAAAATCCATAACATCCAATTAGGGTTTGGATCATAGGATTGATCACCAAATCAACAATTGATTGCAATTCAACTTGGTATCTTTGGATCTTCAACTACCCAAACATACTCAACCCTAGACCTCCAAATGGTCTTGGGTGACCCTCAAACAGTCTTGAGACCGTTTCGGTGATCCCCAAATGGTTTTGAAACCGTTTGGGTCAACAACCCAAAGTTCTAACTTAATCAATTTAGAAATCAGCACTTAACCTGATTAGGGTTTGGTGATTGATGGACCTTCAACTCATGAACCAATTGGAACTAATCAATTATAATTAGTGGGTCATTAACCATCAACATTATCAACAAATATTCAAACCGTCAACCCTGGTCAAAACCTCCAAATGGTTTGAAATCATTTGCTCTCATTCGGTTTGGTGAAACTGTTTGCCCTTAAACGGTTTGAAACCGTTTGCTCCCAAACGGTTTGGGAAACCATTTGAGCAACTTATGAAAACCGTTTAGCCTAGTAATTTCTTGGGAAATGTGTCCAAAATGATGTCATCATCATCTTCCTTCGTGCATCCAAGAACTACATCCGTTCTTCATGGGAATTTCAGCAATGAATCAAAAGAGTATTAAATAGAAGAAAATAACCAACAATTATTGAAGATTGGAATGCAATATCAGTGTTTAAGGGTTTGAGTTATAAAACCCGCCTCAAAATTTGATTCCAAGCTCCAAGATCCACGGATCTAATAGTGGATGAAGTTCCAGCAACTGCCCAAGGTCCGTTCTTGAGTTTTTGGATGAACAACTTGGGTAGGATTGGAAATCGAGTGAAGAAGACAGAATCAAGCATTGATTTTGAGTTTTCACTATGAATCCAAGGTGGAAGATGATCAAAAGCTTACCAACATGTTATATTCGTCCTTCTACTTCTCCTGAGCTCCCTCATGGTCGGCCAAGGCAAAGTGAGAAAAGAAATCCAAGGAAAAGATCCTTAAGTCTGTTGGAAAAAGGATATGTATAAGGATTTTCAAGGAAAGAGAAAAATGGAATTAATTCCTTTTAATACCAAAATTATTTCCACTACTTCCCCCTTATTTCTTGGCCACGAATCCACCTTCATTATCTTGTAAAGCCTCTTCATTATCCAAGGATTAATGGAAAAGAAATTAAGCACCTTAATGAATTTTATACTAATATCCAACTTTTAGTGGATAATACTTTTTATTATGTTAATGTGAGTGGGCTTCCACTCAACCAAGATCTTTTTGTGCCATAGCAAAGCAAAAGTTCGTCCAACACTTTGCTATTTCATCCCTCAACTTTTGTTCGAAGAGCTCCTCAATTAATTTATTTCTTTTTGCATTAAATTAAATTAAAGTTCCATTTATGCTTAAATCTTGATTATTTTAATATCAAGATTGTCTCTCCTCCATGATAATCCAAATGAGGTGCCCCTCTCATTTTATTTGCTCTACTTGATGCCAAGAAACATGAGGGACCCTCTAGAGGTGGTATTTTGCATATTGAACCCTAGGCTTTGGGTAAATTTCACATTACACCAAAACTAGGTTTTAATGCACAAGGATTGCTCTACAAGCTTTATCTTGGTGCCCAAGCTTGTGGAAACCATACCACTACATCATATTCATTCTTATGATGTCTCAACATCATAGGAACATTTTATCATGTACAATTTGCAAATAGACCCCTCAACTTGGGTAATTTGCACTTTAGTCCAAAATTAACAAAACAATGTTTCAACATTATTCAAAAAGGACTAAAATTGAAATTTAAGTTCCCCTAGAGCCTTAATTACTTTTCAAAATATAAGATCAAGTATCTAATCAACTTTATTAAGAAAAACAACTAGGGTTAAGACATTACCCAGGTCAGGGATGTTACAAATTATCCACCCCTTATAAGGATTTCATCCTCGAAATCATTAACAAAATATTAAGAGAAAAGAGTAGGGTATTTCCTTCTCATTTCTTCCTCTAGTTCCCACGTAGCTTCTTCAATGCCACATTGATTACAGAGGACTTTTACAAGGCTTATATCTTTCTTTTTCAACTTCTTGATCCTTCTATCGAGAATCAACATAGGTCCTTCAACGTAAGATATATCGTCGTTTAATTCTACTTCCATAGGCTATAGAACTGATTCTGTGTTAGGATGACATTTCCTTAGCATGGAAATGTGGAACACTGGGTGCAGTTTATGCAACTCAGGTGGTAACTCCATCTTATAAGCTACTTTTCCAATCCGTTCAATGATTGGATGAGGCCCCATAAATCTAGGAGCTAACTTTCCTTTTCTACCAAATCTAAGAACTCCTTTCCAGGGTGAGACCTTGAGGTACACTCTATCTCCAACTGGAATTCTAAAGGTCTATGACGCTTATCAGCGTAAGATTTCTGTCTATCCTGTGCAGTCTTTAGTTGTTGTTGTATTATTTTAATCTTCTCAGTGGTCTGCTATAGAAGATTAGGACCCAAAAGTTGATATTCACCAGTTTCATACCAACATAGGGGAGATCTACAACGTCTACCATACAAAGCTTCATAAGGTGCCATGTCTATACTGTGTTGATAGCTATTATTGTAGGCAAACTCTATCAAGCCTAGATGTAGATCCCAACTTCCTGTAAAGTGGAGGACACATGCCCAGAGCAAGTCCTCCAAGGTTTGTATAGTCCTTTTTGATTGTCCATCTGTCTGAGGATGAAAGGTTGTACTAAACCTTAACTATGTGCCTAAGGCTTTATGAAGTCGTTCCCAAAAATGACTCGTAAACTGGGGACCTTTGTCAGAAACAATGGTAAGTGGGACCCCATGCAGCCGCACTATCTCATCAACATATAATTGTGCCAATTTCTCTACAGAATAGGTTGTTTTGACAGGTAAGAAATGTGTTTTCTTTGTCAACCTATCAAATATCACCCAAATGGAATCATGACCTTTGGCTGTTCTTGGTAAACCAACCACAAAATCCATGGTCACATGATCCCACTTCTACTGTGGTATAGGCAAAGGCTGCATTGTTCCTGCGGGCTTCTGGTGTTCAGCTTTAACTTGCTGACCACTGGAGACCACATAACAAACTCAACAATATCCTTCTTCAATCCAGGCCACCAATACATATCTTTTACGTTATGATACATCTTGGTGCTTCCTGGATGCATATCATACATTGAAGAATGAGCTTCTTCTAGGACTAACTTCCTTAAGTTATCCGCATCAGGTACTATCATACTACCATGATAACATGCCACCTGATCATCTGAATCATGGAAACCGTCTCGTTTCTCACTACCATACTCTGATCTAATCTGCTAAACTGCAGCATCATCTTGCTGTGCCTCCTTAATCTGTTATCTCAGAGTAGGTTTTATGTGCATCTCAGCTAACAACCCAGATAACAATGATACCTAAAGTTGTACATTATCCTTCCTTAAGGAGATAAGCATATCCCTCCTAGAGCACCCCAAAGAATTCAACTGTGCTCTATCTAAGGCTGGTGTTGCTGATTTCCTACTTAATGGATCAACAACCACATTGGCCTTCCCTGTATGATAATCAATTATACAATCGTAGTCCTTGATTAACTCCATCCAGCGGAATTGCCTCATGTTTAGCTCATGCTGAGGGAAGATGTACTTTAGGTTCTTATGGTCTGCGAAAATCTGGAATGTCTCTCCATAGAGATAATGTCTCCAGATCTTCAAAGCATGGACTACAACAGCTAGCTCTAGATCATGTGTTGGATAATTCTCCTCGTGTTTCTTAAGCTGTCGAGAAGCAAAAGAAATCACTTGCTTATCCTACATCAACACACATCCTAGTCCATTCTTAGAGGCATCACAGAACTATATACCCTTTTCCTTGTTCAGGTAACACCAGCACTGGTGCACTTGTCAACCTTTCCTTCAACAACTAGAATGACTGTTGACACTTGTCATTCCAAACAAAAGGAACATCCTTCCTGGTTAACTTGGTCAAGGGTAAAGCTATAGAACTGAAGTTCTTAATGAACCTCCTGTAATAGCCTGCCCACCCTAAGAAACTACGAATCTACATCGGTGTCTTCGGTTGTTCCCATTGCAGGACAGATTCTACCTTTATAGGGTCAACACGAATACCTGAAGCAGATATTAAGTGTCCAAGAAAGGAAACTTCTGGTAACCAGAACTCACATTTGCTAAACTTAGCATATAACTTATGCTCTCTTAGCAAAGTTAGAGCCTGACGAAGATGCTGCTCATGTTGTTGAGCATCTCTACTATATATCAGGATGTCATCTATAAATATGACAACACACTGATCCAGAAAAGGTTGAAAGATTCTATTCATGAGTTCCATAAATGCAGCTGGTGCATTAGTTAGTCCAAACGACATAACTATGAACTCATAGTGACCATACCTTGTCCTAAAGGCAGACTTAGGTATGTCACCCTCCTTAATACACAACTGATGATATCCTGACCTCAAATCTATTTTAGAAAAGACAGTTGCACCACACAACTGGTCAAACAGGTCGTCAATCCTTGGCAAAGGATACTTATTCTTTATAGTTACTTTATTTAACTATCTATAGTCGATGCATAATCACATAGACCCATCCTTCTTCTTAACAAAGAGGATCGGAGCACCCCTGGGTGAAGTGCTCGGTCGGATAAAACCCTTCTCAAGCAACTCTTGCAGCTGTTTCTTGAGCTCTGCCATCTCAGCAGGTGCATTCCTATACGGTGTTTTTGCTATAGGTTGCATGCCCAGGATTAGAGTAATCTCAAAATCAATCTCTCGGGGTGGAGGAACACCTGGAAGTTCTTCAGGAAACACATCTTCAAATTCCCTAACTACAGGAACTTCAGAAGGATTAGAACTTTCCATGGTGGTATCTACCACATGTGCCAAGAATGCAAAACATCCTTGCCTCATCAACTTCTCAGCTACCATAGCTGACACAAGACAGGTTGGAAGGATCTTTCTATCTCCCTAAAAGACCCATGTGTCACTATCATCTGTGAACACAACTTTCTTGGACTCACAATCCAAGACAACCTTGTATCTTTCTAAGGTATCCATCCCAAGGATTATATCGAACCCGTGCATCTCAAGTGGTATAAGGTCCACTTTAATGCGATGTTTAGAAAAGAAAAGAATGCAGGGAGAACACACCTCCCGCAACACAGCAGATCCCATCAAAGGACTTTCTAACTTCAAACTCTCTACTCTATGACCAACTGTCATATTGCAATCAAGAATCACTCTTCGAGTGATGAAGGAATGCGTAGCACCCAGATCAATTAAAACAAATACGATGCAAGATGTAGACATATCAGAATAAAACAACTTCATCTGACCTGTCACAACCCGGGGGTTGACTACTACATCAGACTGGTTCATCGCATAGAACCTCGTCGTTGGTTGTGGTTGATTGGGTGCTCAGTTACTAGGTGCCGATGATACAGCTTGGGACGCTTGTCCACGTCCTCTAGCGCCACCTGGAAACTGTCGCCTCTTGGAACTTTGCTGACTCTGTCTCTGAGGTTGAGTCACACTTGCCTCTCTGGCTCTACAGCCCTTCAGCAGATGCCCCATTTTTCCACATATAAAACAACTTCTAATCCCTAGCTGTGGTCTGGATGGTCCTGTAACCAACATGGATGCTGAGCTGTGGGCTCCTTATGGTGGTAAACTTCTTCCTCTACCCCTATTTGACGTCCATTGCGTCTGGGTATTGAATCTAGGTGGTGCCATTGGTGCAGAAAACCTCGGTTTCTTGAAACTTTTGGATGAGGATCCTAGAAATAGGGGGTACACCTTCTTGTTCTTGGTCTGTCACTTCTCCATCACAGACCTCTCTATCCTTCGGACAGACTCCACAAAAGTAGCAAATCTTTCCCTGTTCTCCAGAGCAGACACATGGGTGGTCAACTCAGCGTTTAGTCCCTTCTCAAAACGCCGAATCCGCTCTTCATCTGTAGTTTCCATATGCGGACAGAACCGCAAAAGCTCCATGAACTTAGCCTCATACTCGCTAATGTTCATTAGTCCTTGCCTTAACCTCTCAAACTGAGAGATCTTCTCATCTAGGAACATCTTAGGAAAGTATCTATTGACGAATTGTCGTCGGAATACTTCCCATTCAATCTACACACCTGGCCTTTTTCCCTCCTCTATGGTCCACCAGTGACCAACACTCCTCTTGAGAAGATACACCGCATGTCTGACCTTCTCAGCTTTTGGGATGTTAAGGATTCTAAAGTCCTTCTCTAGTTCAGTTAGCCACATGTCAACGTCTGCTGGGTCAGCTATCCCCGCATATTCTGTGGCTCCAACCCGGCGAAGTCATTCAAACGTCTTGCGGACTCCTTGTCTTTCATCATGGGTAGGCCCTAGGTGCATGTATTGGCATCCTATCAGTCATGTGAGTCATGGCAGCCATAAACTGCCCAAACATGGCTTGGAAGGCTAGGTTCCCCATGTCAACTTGATTAAACTGGGGTGGTTTAGGCACATGCTCCTCCCTTCTTTGGTCTCTTGCACCTCCTCCGGGTGTAGGAACACTACTTTCAGCAACATGTTCATCATGTGATCCAGACATCTTTAGTTTCTTCTTCTCCTCCTATATGAGCAGAAGACACTATCAGATAACTGGAAGACACTAGAACAGACTCAACATCCTTAGTCCTATGTCTCTGTAGACTCAGCGAACCTAGCGCTCTGATACCAACTAAACTGTGGCATCCAACTCAGAAAAACAAGATTAACTAATGCGGAAGCGTATTATTAGCAGCGGAGTTACTGAAAATCACTAAAAATTAAAACTTTTTATAAAGAGATCCATAAACTGTAAAACCTTTCCATATAGAACCAAAGTGAGTTATGTACAATCTGGTTCATCATCACATCTCTGTATTACATCCTCTTGAGAGTCACAAATATTAACTGCCCTGTTAAACTGTACATAAGCAGTGTACAAAAATCTCGAGGCATCAAGCCAAAAATCTCAGATCGATATCAAACTATCTACTGACTCCTAGGACCTGAGAGTACAGATACGACACATGGGACTCTCTATATACATCACATGTCAGCCAGTGTTTCCACCTGAGGAATCACTGCTGTCCTTGTTGTTGTTGTTGTTGCTACTGCTGCTGCTCACCTACTGTAGGGTTTCGTCTTCCTCAGCGTATACCTAAAAAGTTGAATCCCACGGGGGTGAGACAATTGAAAATTGTCCCAACAAGAGATATAACTCTCCGCCAGAAACATTGTTATTGCAGATAATAGAATAACAATGAGCAGTAGATTTATAAATATTCAACAACAGGTAAATCATTGATTAAACTATGTAGAGCAATATTCTTTATACAGTTCATTTCAATTATATCTGAATGAAGCAACATGTCATTTATCCAAATAAGGAATATGAAGAACATGTATAAAATTTATTCAACTAAGACATACTAAGCAATGTATAATCAACCATTGTTTCTCGTATTTCAACCCTAAGCAAATATGCTACACGGCTGATTACATTTTTCAAACATACTTAAGCCCTGAGGAGATGAGGTATACCGCTCATACTCCAATGGACCATTGCGAAATTGAAATCGGTACCATACATAGGTCAATAGAAGAGCCGAATTTCTATGACCTCATCCTTCTCAGTCAGTGTGAGGAAATAACTTACAGGACATCTCGTGTCTCTGCTAAATAGCTTTCTAGGATATACTGGCAATTTCTCTATTAGAGTTACAGTGGCATGTTGTACTCTATTTGCAATCGAGAGATTTCATGTTTATATCACATCGATTCGGCATTAACATCATCATCAGGAGATTAATGATACATCTATCCCGGCATATACATATAATGAAGGATTGAGAGATTTAATGTTTATCTCACATCAATTCCTCCATTAGGGTGTAAGGATATTCGCGCCCATAACCCCCCACATACTCAAAAGTATGCCCTCCAGGAGTTCCCTTAGGAAAACCTATTTCACCATCACCAAACTACTGACGATGATGGATCTATGGTCAGGGCTCTACATGATATCATTTCATTTGATTATTTAAGTGCATTACATTATTCTTTTAGCATCATGCATGTTTTAAGACATAAGCTATTATAATAATTTGCTATTAAGAATGAGCACTATTTCCATCAAGTTCATTTCACAACTTTAATAACATTGGGATCTCAATCCCTTATCATCTCATCATCATGATTCAAGAATATGGGTGTTTAAACCCTTAGATCATCAAAACACTTGTTACCACTTTAAAAGGTAACTTAATGCCATCAAGTCATCTGACAGTATAAACATGATAATTGTAGTGCAGGTACTTCACATGGCTCTTACAACCTCTTAATCTTCTTTTGTTACCTCACACTAGGCAGCATAGCATATCATTTCTCACAAGGCTCATAAAGTGCTTTCAATAAATAAAGCATCATAGCTCTTACCTGGCTATGTTCATTATCTCATAAAACCTACATGATTAGTACAGATGATAACAATTACATCAATCTCATATCAGCATAATGCAAAACAATTATAACATCACTATTCAAGGGTTACACCACTATGCCCTTACCAGGGTTAGGGTTTCCCTTTTTATTTCAATTAGAGTTAATCATCCCCTTAGCTCAATTAGGATTAATGACTCATCATTTCATTATCCATCCTTAGAGCTTCATGCTATATGGTATAACCCAGAATTAGGGTTTCACATAGACCTTCACCTTATTTGGAATTAGGGTTTACTATTCAAATCACATCACCCTAGATTAGGGTTTATATTCAATAACCTACAATTAGGGTTTACTATTCACATCACATCACCCTAGATTAGGGTTTATATTCAATAACCTACAATTAGGGTTTACTATTCACATCACATCACCCTAGATTAGGGTTTATGTTCGATAACCTACAATTAGGGTTTACTATTCACCCCAATTAGGATTAATCATCAAAATACCCTAAATTAGGGTTTGTCATGTCATTACCATGAATTAAGATCATACCATCATCATGTATTAGGATTTCACCTATCAATGCCCTCAATTAGGGTTATGATTCATTAACTTTCATAATTAGGGTTTCATGATCTCATTATCAAGGATCATATCCTAATTAGACATTCATTCATGTTGAAAGTGTTAAGACTTAACCATTACATGGTTATCATTCATGTAGGAAGTCTTCTCTCTCATCTTCTATAAGATGATGCTTACTTCAGCCTTGATTAGGCTAAGTCAACTCAACTTAAAAGAAGAATCGACACCATGAGTTATATCATTACCACCATGATCATCAAAGCTTAATTATTCAAAGGATACTAATCACCTTATCTCATTAAGGGTACCATTATTATAATCACCCTTAGTTTACATCATGTAATTGTTCACTTAAACAATTAACCTTTATCCACTTTAAGTGTTCATACGATTTGATTAATTATCTTCCAAATGATCTTGGTTACTTAGACCTCAAACAGTCTTGACCAATCAGACCTCAAACGGTCTTACTTGTATTACCTCCAAATGGTTTAAAACCATTTAGACCTTCAAACGGTCTTGAACAAACCATTGAAACCGTTTGGTAAAGTTACTCAAAAAAACCGTTTGACAAAGTGGTTCTTGAAACCGATTGCCAAAGTTGGAATTGAAAACCGTTTAAGCTTCAACCGGTTTGGGATCGTTTGGTCCCAAATGGTCTTGAGACCGTTTGGTCCCAAACAGTCTTGAGACCATTTGCACTCAAATGGTCTTGAGACCGTTTGGTCCAAACCTCCTCAAAACCGAATGGACCAGATATGGTCTCCATCAATCATGTTGATTTAGGGTTTCCAATGTTGAATCCCTGATCAATTGAATTCATATAACCACTCATCAATTGAACCTAACATCATACTTAAAGTGAGCTTACTAGATCATCCTTCAACTGAATTAACCCTCATTTGATCACCAATTAGGGTTTTGAATCAATTGGATTAGGGTTTGGAATCGATGATCCATCAATGTTAATCATTGTGAAACTAGTTACTTTGAAACCATTGGACCACCATCCAAATTGAACATGACCTGACCTCAAATGGTCTTGAGGTCGTTTGGATGACCTCCAAATGGTCTTGAGACCATTTTCCCATCTCAACATTAAAATCCATAACATCCAATTAGGGTTTGGATCATAGGATTGATCACCAAATCAACAATTGATTGCAATTCAACTTGGTATCTTTGGATCTTCAACTACCCAACGATACTCAACCCTAGACCACCAAACGGTCTTGGGTGACCCTCAAACTGTCTTGAGACCATTTGGGTGATCCCCAAATGGTTTTGAAACCATTTGGGTCAATCAACCCAAAGTTCTAACTTAATCAATTTAGAAATCAACACTTAACCCGATTAGGGTTTGGTGATTGATGGACCTTCAACTCATGAACCAATTGGAACTAATCAATTATAATTAGTGGGTCATTAACCATCAACATTATCAACAAATCTTCAAATGTTCAACCCTGGTCAACACCTCCAAACGGTTTGAAACCATTTTCTCTCATTCAGTTTGGTGAAACCGTTTGCCCATAAACGGTTTGAAACCGTTTGCTCCCAAACGGTTTGGGAAACCGTTTGAGCAACTTATGAAAACCGTTTGGCCTAGTATTTTTTTGGGAAATGTGTCCAAAATGATGTCATCATCATCTTCCTTCGTGCATCCAAGAACTACAGCCATTCTTCATGGGAATTTCAACAATGAATCAAAAGAGTATCAAATAGAAGAAAATAACGAACAATTATTTAAGAATGGAATGCAATATCAATGTTTAAGGGTTTGAGTTATAAAAACCGCCTCAAAATTTGATTCCAAGCTCCAAGATCCATGGCTATAATGGTGGATGAAGTTGCAGCAACTGCCTAAGGTCCATTCTTGAGTTTTTGGATGAACAAGTTGGCTAGGATTGGAAATCGAGTGAAGAAGACAAAGAATCAAGCATTGATTTTGAGTTTTCACCATGAATCCAAGGTGGAAGATGATCAAAAGCTTACCAAAAGGTTAGAGTCGTCCTTCTCCTACTTATGAGCTCCCTCGTGGTCGGCCAAGGCAAAGTGAGAAAAGAAATCCAAGGAAAAGATCCTTAAGTGTGTTGGAAAAAGGATATGTATAAGGATTTTCAAGGAAAGAGAAAAATGGAATTAATTCCTTTTAATTCCAAAATTATTTCCACCACTTCCCCCTCATTTCTTGTACACGAATCCAACTTCATTATCTTGTAAAGCCTCTTCATTATCCAAGGATTAATGGAAAAGAAATTAAGCACCTTAATGAATTTTATACTAATATCCAACTTTTAGTGGATAATACTTTTTATTATGTTAATGTGAGTGGGCTTCCACTCAACCAAGATCTTTTTGTGCCATAGCAAAGCAAAAGTTCGTCCAACACTTTGCTATTTCATCCCTCAACTTTTGGTTGAAGGGCTCCTCAATTAATTTATTTCTTTTTGCATTAAATTAAATTAAAGTTCCATTTATGCTTAAATCTTGATTATTTTAATATCAAGATTCTCTCTCCTCCATGATAATTCAAGTGAGGCGCCCCTCTCATTTTATTTGCTATACTTGATGCCAAGAAACATGAGGGACCCTATAGAGGTGGTATTTTGCATATTTAACCCTAGGTTTTGGGTAAATTGCACATTACACCAAAACTAGGTTTTAATGCACAAGGATTGCTCTACAAGCTTTATCTTGGTGCCCAAGCTTGTGGAAACCATACCAATACATCATATTCATTCTTATGATGTCTCAACATCAGAGGAACATTTTATCATGTACAATTTGCAAATAGACCCCTCAACTTGGGTAATTTGCACTTTAGTCCAAAATTAACAAAACAATGTTTCAAAATTATTAAAAAAGGACTCAAATTGAAATTTAAGTTCCTCTAGAGCCTTAATTACTTTTAAAAATATAAGAGCAATAATGTAATCAACTTTATTAAGCAAAACACTTAGGGTTAAGACATAACCCAGGCCAGGGATGTTACAATAACTCTATAGTGAAGTTGCCGCTATACCCCAACAAAGCTAAATTGCAGTTAACACTAGATGTCCTGCCAAGTTATCTCGTACTGACCGAGATAGGTGAGGTCTTGACAGTCGGCTCTGCCACTAACCTTGTATGGTACCGATGCTTAACGTAGTTGTGGTCAGTTGCAGCATGAGCGGTATACCTCATCTCCTACGGGCAAAAGTGTGAATGTGAATATGTAATCAACTGTGTAGCGTATTTGCCTAAGGATCAAATACGGAAAACATTGTTTGATGCCTCATTACTTTTATACATCTTAGTTAATTTATGTTATACATGTTCTTCATATTACTTATAAAGCAAATAGATGTTTCATAATTCTATAATGAACAATTGAATTATCTTATCAATATTATTGCTTCTGCATAAAGTATCCTCTATACAGTTTTATACTATTTCCTGTGATAATAATATTGTTGGCTGAGAGTTATATCTCTCACTGGGACAATAGTATCACCCCATGGGATCCACAATTTTTAGGTGGACGCAGACGAGGGAATAGAAACCAGACTGCAGAGGAAGGACTACATCAGTAGGGACAACAATAAATACTCAATTTGAGTGTACTGTCTGTCAGGTCTTATAGATAGAAGTCCTATGTGTCGTCTCTGTACTCTCAGGTCCTTGGGAGATAATTCTTAGTGGTTTTCATTATGACTTGAGATTTTGGTTTGTTTATCTTGAGGTTTTATGTTACTATTGTATATATCTAAGTGAGGTAACTGGTACTTGTTATCCTCGAGCTGAGACGGTAAAATGTATGTACGATATGAACCACATGTATATAAAGTTTTGGTTCTCTCTTTAACAGTTTTCTGGAAAAGGATCTATGTGCAAAATGGTTTTAATTCTTGGTGATTTTTTTTAATGTCGCTGCTTATAGTTATTCCACGATTATTACTTGTGATGGCTTGAGTTGCTATCTGGTCGTCACACTAATCATCGTCTGAATATATTTTATTCACGGTCTATTCATTTTTTTAAAAAATGGATATATAATTTACCATATTATAACATACCAATAATAAACTAGAATTAATGCAAGATAGCCCCTTAATTGACCATTTTGTGATGAGACGTTAGTATATAACCTCTATTTCCATTTACATTCATGGCCATATTGGGAACCACCAAAAATGAACTTACTCTCATGAGCATTGTGATTTGGGTTATCACGTGCTCAAGAGCGATTTGGTCAAAAGGCTTCAAGACTTCTCAGTAGAGTCCCCTATGGGTGAGTCAACTGTGTTGTCGAATCCCCTACTCTTGAGATTTAGAGATCCCAAGGAGATAGGGAAATCTCTTTGAATCTTCATAAGACATGGACAAGCTCCAGACAGGGTCATAGGTGGTCATAGTTGAGGAAAAAAAGAGTCCCTATCTACTATTTCATGCAGAAGATGATCATTACAACATGGAAACATAATCCTTACCTTGTGTCTCACATAACATTGTATTCGTTCAAGGGAACACGCATGCATCTCAAGTACCTCGGGCACTTCTTATCATACCCTGGAGCAATCATCTTCTTCATGATGACAGTTATTGCTCTTGACATGAGATTCCGATCCGAGCGGCTTGATCTTGGCCAGGCACATGATCCATCAAGGCCAACGAAGAGTTTCAGACCAAAGATATTGATAGCTTTATATTGAAAGCTTAACAATGATTCAGTTCTATCAATTGTCAATAGGTATTTATGGTGATAAATAATGTCATTATCCTCTATAATATCAATGATAATGTTGACCATTATCTGGGTTTGAATTCACTAGAGAATAGGGAGGTGGTATGTGGAGTTTGGTGAGGATCAGAGAGGTGGAGCAAGGGATAGAGAGGGACCGATGAGCTCAAAATCCTCTTTTTGCATGAGAGTGTGGCTTCCATGTGGATAAGATGGTCTTCACTCTTATGGACCCTCCCTGGATCTGAGAGGCCAAGTCCAGAAGTACTTGTCCCTCTTTTTTTATTTTATTTTCTCGATCTATTAGATAAAAGTATAATTTCTTATTTTAATTCTCAATTCTTCCATAATAGCATAGATTCATCAAAAACTTTGGGATAATCCTTAACTAACTATTATCTAGGCACACACAAAAGATAAGGTCACTTAAAGTTGATTTGATCCCCAAAACTTAGTTTCCAAACATTAACTAGATAATTCATTAATTAACTACTTAGGCCACAAGGAACCTTGAAACCTTCTAGATTTTCTTCCACAATCTCATTGCTACTTTATCTTTCAAATAAAAATATCACTGATCTTTATTATTAGCACAAAATACTGATTTATCAATTTGTGAATCAAGGATGTAATTGTCAATGCAGAAGTGCTTTGATTGGGCTTATATTGCATCCCAGGGCCCGCGGCTTTACCTATGCCTTCAAAAAGATCCACATGATTAATTTTGTTTTTAATTATAGAGCTAGAGCTTGAAACAATATACTTACTCAATCGAAACCTCATATGAATAAATAGGCTCAACATTAAATTATTTGGTCAAATTCATCATCCCACTTTAATCAAAGTCATATTGTTGATCTCATCATCATAGTATTAATCTAATTGTCATGAACTGAATACCAATACATTATTATTGATTTTATAATATTAAAATCTAAATTTACAAAATTTGAGGATCTTAAAGCTTTCCACTTATCATGATTCCCTAATCATGTATTTTATATCTAGTGACTTAAATCCACAGTTAATATAATTAATCAATTTTAAAAATTAATACTCACATTTTGCATTCACTTTTCTACTTATATAGATCTAAGAAGGTCATATATTCTCTATTTAAAAGTACAATATGCTACATTGTAAATTTGCATACCAACCCCTTACTAAAACCTTAAGTGACCCAATTACACCAAGGCCACATACAGATAGATATTTGGTTTTAACACTATGCCTATACGCATCTAATGTACTCTTTTTCTATCTAAGTCAGGAATAAGGAGGTTAGAACCAATATTGATATGAAAATGTATAAAATGATCAAGTTAGGGATTATACATAGACTTTAGAATGTTATAATAAATTATGTCCGAGTCCAATATGTGTTAGAAAGTATACAAGTTTTACATGTTATTCCACCCACAGTTCTGTAAATTGACATATCTATTACTAGAAACCTAGATGGGAATGATATAATTTTTAAGTGTCAGTCTGTTTTAAGGATCAAATTTATCGTTCAAATAAAATATTCATAGACATTTTTGTATGTATATTAAATTTAAGTAACACATATTTTTTTATATGTGAATACAATTTATTATTAAAAATATCAAGGAAATGAATGTTGTAATATATATTTTATAACAATATGTTGTTCAAAATTTAACATTTCCCTACTTTAGAAAAAAAATTAAATTTCCTTCAAAATGTGCCCCCTTTCTCTAAAAGTCTTATATAACCTCCAAGTTTGAGCAATTCTTAGAAAAAAAAACTCCTCACTCTCCTCAACGTTATGGGCGATTAGATCTAAGGGCTCAAAATATTTTTTTACTTTTTTATATCTCATTAATTTTTTATATGGTTCCTTGATTCAATAATGTAGGCACTAAATTATGTGGAAGTTCACTATGTGGCAGAAAGTATAAAAGCTTATGCTAGATCTCCCATTTGAAAATGTCTCTGACTCATATTTTCATACTAAAGTCAAACACTGAATATATATATATATATATATATATATATATATATATATATATATATATATATATGAGTTTGTTTTTAATACCCGAAGGGTATCTTATCTTTGTTACCTGTGCCTAAAAAACAAGGTGGCTTGCATCGTGAATATAGACATAATGTCTGCCATCAGCATGGTCCATCTGCGATCCTCCTCCTGCATGTGGTGGTGGCTCCAGATCCGGGATCTCCGACCGGGCCTTGTCCCTACGCTGCCAGTGCGGAGGCGGTACTGGTCATCCGTCTGCGTGGCTGTGTCCGCGACATTAGCCTTGGACCCGTGCTCTTCTGAGGCGTCGCCGTTAGAGGCCTTGTACACCTTGTACTCGCCCAGGTCGAGGGAGCCTCAGCGGTGTGGAGGCAGCTTCTTGCGGAGCCTCGACGAGGGCTTCGAAGCGGGGGTTGCCGGTGCTATCGGGACTGCTATATCTTTGTCCCAGGAGACGGAAGAGCAGGAGGAGGTGGAGCCGGAGCAGACGGAGACGATTGAGGGCGAGGAACCAGATGTGGCGCTTGCGGTAGAGGCAGAAGCAGGAGCCGTCGGCGGGTCGATCTGGAGGAGTTCGGAACCTTTAAGAACATACTTGTTGCCGTGTGTGGGGTAGATGAAATCGTCCTCTGGCGACCATGTCTGATGCGGCAGTAGAACAGGTGGCGAAAGTCCTAAGACATACAGAGGAAGGCACACCGATGGCCCCAAGTATCGGAAAAATGCATAAGCTAGAGAGAAAGTGGACCTTCTGGTTTGACAACCAGTCCCGAACCAAGCAGGGCGCCGCTTGGGGCTCTGGCCTTTGCAAAGGCTACACGTTTGAAACCGTCAAGGTGTTTTGGTGTCTGTACGATCATATCTTCCGTCCGAGCAGGTTGACTGGAAATGTTGATTTTCACTGCTTCAAGGCTGGAGTGGAGCCAAAATGGGAAGACCCTAAATGTGCTAATGGTGGGTAGTGGTCTGTAACTAGCAGTGGAAAGACTGACCTTGAGTCCATGTGGCTTGAAACACTAATGGCTCTTATTGGAGAGAAGTTTGAGGAGAATGATGATATATGTGGTGTAGTTGCCAGTGTACGTCAGAGGCAGGATAAGCTTACATTGTGGACAAAGACTGCTAGCAATGAAGCTCTTCAGATGGGCATTGGGAAGAAGTGGAAGGAAATAATTGACACTAATGATAAAATCACTTACAGCTTCCATGATGACTCTAATGTGAAATCAAACAGGAGTTCCCGGTATACTATATCCTAAAAGGGTAGTGCGTTTGAGTGAACTAAAGAAAAAGGCATTGGTAAAGCTTGTCTTCGACTGGTGATTGGCTGTTATTATACAACAAAGACAAAAAGGACTACTGTAGTTTGACGAAGTACCATTCGTGATCATTTTTTTTCTTCATGGAAGTGGACATACATTATGTTTTTTAGTGTGCTCTCATTTTCTTAATTATAGTCCGCCGCCTATGTTTTTCGGTGTTGAGATTTTACTGCGTAAATTTATTACAAAGAGTAACTGAAAAAACCCTGTGAGTAACTATAATAGCAGTTAGAGTAATTGCGAAAACACTGCGAGTAATTGTCACAACCCTGCAAGTAACTGAACAAACAATGTGAGTAATTGAAACAAGCTTGCGAGTAACTGAACACTACAAGTAATGGTTGAGTAACTGAACAAACATTACGAGTAACTGTCACAAACCTGCGAGTAACTAAACAAACATTGTGAGTAACTGTCACAACCCTGCGAGTAACAGAACACACACTGCGAGTAACTGAAAAAACCATGTGAGTAACTGAAAAACCCTACGAGTAACTGAAAAAACCCTACGAGTAACTAAAAAAACCTGCAAGTAACTGTGAAACACTACGAGTAACTATGACAACAATGCGAGTAACTGAACGAGCACTACGAGTAACTCAAATAGCAGTTAGAGTAACTGTGAAAACAATACGAGTAACTGAAAAAGCACTACGAGTAAATGTGACAACCCTGCGAGTAACTGAACGAGCACTACGAGTAACTCTAATAGCAATAAGAGTAATTGTGATAGCCTAGAAAAGAAACACTATGATTCAAACTCAGTTACTCTTATACTTTGTAAGAGTAAATGTGACAATACTAAGAGTATCCATTGCACACAAAGACAAACACATATTCTTCAAAAAGAATAATAACTGATCAGAACATATTCTTTGTAACATATTCAAAGTATACATACAACTGCTGGAGCACAAGGTAACACAAAGAGTAACTCTTAGAGTAACTCTTACAGTTAACTGAACATATTCTTTGTAACATATTCAAAGTATAAGAACACTAAGGATAACTGTAAGAACACTAAGAGTAACTGTAAGTACACTAAGAGTAACTGTAAGAACACTAAGAGTAACTGTGACAACATATAAAAGTAACCCTGTGATTCAAAAAAGTAACTCTTATACTTTGTAAAAGTAACTCCAAAAGAGGAAGGTAAAATAGGAATCACAAAAGCAATGTGTATGGAACACAGAGTAACAGGGACATCTTGCGAGTAACGGTACGAACACGAAAGCAAGTGTTGTTACGACCCCGCCTCCCGGTAACCCCCAATTAAGGGAGACTCAGAGGTTGGAGCCATTAACCAATTTACAGGATCAAAGGTTAAGCAAATAATCAATGATAATTATAAAATTCTACTACTAAACTAAGTATTGGCAGTAAAAATTAAAACTTTATTTACCTTTTTGAAACTTTGGGAAACTATCTATCCCAGACTGTAATTCCTCTATCTAATCCTCCTTGTACTTTATTCTTACTTTCCAGACATGTCACTTTACTTTTTGTGCTTTTAGGGTTATACCTAAAATGCCGACAAACAAAACGTCGGTCAGCAATTGCTGGTATGTGGAGGCAACCAAAATTTCACAAATAAGTTTAACAATGTAACTATTGCAACCAAGATATTTAACAGGGCAATTTACGTTTTCCATGTGACATTCCCCACCACTTTTGCCCTAACCCTGGAATTACCCTCTCTAGGGTTTCTCTTTTGCCATCGACTTAAGGCCACCTTCTCAATCCCGAGCTTGGTGCCTGTGAGTCACCACATAGGGTGCCCATTAGTCATGTATCATAGACCACCATCTCAATCCCGAGCTTGGTGTCTAGGGGTTACCCCTCATGGTGCCCATTGGTCTACCCTCCTGGGCCTGACTCTATTGGCCTCATCCATCAGGGTGGCATGTAGGTGCGGGAATCCACATTTATATTTACTTGTGATAATCATATTCACTTTATAATTGCAGTATGAACAATCAAACTGTTTAGTTGCACTCAATGTGATTAAACATTCGGGAATCTCTCGGGAAACTAAGCGGTTACTCATATTTAACCACATACCTGTTACGGAAGACTTGAATGCAGAATTAACTTAACGAACTAGGAAATCAAGCAAGCACACACACAATTTCCTGAAAAATACATTTAATTCCTCTATTATTAATCATGTCATGATGATTCAATAATACTAAGGTTTTTCCTAGGTTAATTGCCCTTTTTAGGGTTTCAGCCATAATTAGGGTTTCATCTCCTTTTTATTTCTTTTACCTTTCTTTTATTAAATTATACATCAAACCCTAATTTTCTTGGTTTATCATCTATTAGGATTCCTAAGATCAGACTGAGTCCAATAAACCCTAATTTCAAATTACTTCATCATTTCCTTTTTCTAAATTAGGGTTTCCAACCTTTTAATCCACATATGGAGTCATACAACCCTAAACTTGTAATTCTATCATCAAAACAGGTTGATAATTATCTAAAACAGAAAATAAGTTAACCATCTTCGAATTATATTAATTGCAAGACTAATTACCCTTTTTATCAACAATCACTACAAAAAACTGGGCCATTATTCACGGGAGAGTCCTGTCACAAACCCCTCTCTACAGACCCTCAGAAATAGGGACGGTTGAGGGTCTGGCCCTCACAAATGGTCCGTGAAGAGAACTCACGTGACAAATACCAGTGGCCCTCACGAATACAATTGTCACGGACCAACTGACCCTCAAGAATGTTATATTGAGGGACTATTTAGACTTCATAAATACATTTTTGAGGGACTATTTAGCCTTCATAAATACATTTTTGAGGGACTATTTAGCCTTCATGAATACATTTTTGAGGGACTTGATGGTCCTGGAGAATATATTTTTGAGGGGCTATGTGGTCGTCATGAATGCAATTTTGATGGTCAATCTGGACCTTCATCAATATATTTACGAGGGACTACTATAAATGATTTGGTTATTGATTATTGAATGATTTATTAAATGTTAATTAATTGTTACTATAGTGAATATCAAATTTTAAGAAGATTCAACACCAAAATGACTTCATGATTTTTTATACTAATTCACATGACATCATAAGAAGATTCAACACCATAATGACACATAAAAATGTTAAATCACCTCAAACCAATTTTTGTTATTGAAGCAAAATATTATCCATACATTGCGTGCTCAACGTTGATATAAATAAAGAGTACATATGGTTTTCAAATTTGAGATTGATGACAATCAACATATCATGCTAGAAACTCTTAAGATCTATAATGTCTCCATATTCCTTCAAATGGTGTTGTGTTCTTCATCAATTCCAGGCCTCATACGGTTAGGTACTTGAATATTCTTCTCCTACAAAATGACAAATCATTATATTAATAGAATTTAAAGTTAATACATAAATCATAGTACAACAAACAACTTACCCTTATATTTCGGTTTTGGTCTACTCCAAGGTGAATTGTCCGTCGAAATCCATCATTAAAAGTAATTCTACCCTATCAATATAAATACAAAAAGGAATCAGAGTGAGTGCGAAGTAGAGATAAATGTAAGTGAACCAACATAGCAGTAACATGCACCCGTAAACTAAAATTATGATTGAACTTAGTAAATAGTACATAATTAAAAAAAACTTGTGGGCTTTTGTCGTAAACTTACATAAAAATGTGCTTTCTCCTCCAACATAAGCTCTTTCCTAAAAGAAAGCTAAATCTGCTTAAGACGTTTCTAAGAGGATGCACTGGCCTTGCATAAAAATGTTCACATGCAAGCTTTCCAATTTCCTCACCAACAAATAATAATAATTACGCATTAGAAGAAACAATAAACTCTCCAACAAAGTGTTTCCTTTTCGTTCTAGTCACTTCAGATTCTTATGTAATTGGTTGGGTGGGTCTAATTTTGTTCTAACTGATGGGCACAATAGACTAGTTGATCAATGCCTGAGTCCATGCCTCATACAGTTCTTCCTTTTTTTTAATATTTATAGATTCAATCCAATATGCTGATACAGTTCAAAACAGCCCTGGTTTTCTATTTATGTTACTGATCAATGCCTTAATCCATGTCTCATAATATTCTATCTTTTTTTAAGTATAGATTTTATCTGATAAGCTGATACAGATTAAAACAACGCTTGGTTTTCTGTTTCTGAACCTGTGACTGTTTCCCACTCACTTCTAAACACACTAGGCAAAGCAAGAGTAATTTGGTTCATTTTTTCAAACTGACCCGATATGCCATTCTGTTAACTCCAATGCCAGGCTGAGACTCAAGAAAAGCAAGGAGAATCCAGCACACTGGATATTATCCTGGACCATCTCTCTGATCCGGATCTGCTGTCCCACTCCCACTTCTTTCTATGGGGTGAAAAACAGATGGGAGAGTAGCTGCGAGCAGCAGCAGCTGCCAGCAGCACAAATAGCAGCAAAGAGCTACGAGCAACAACAAAAAACATGGTGGAAGCTACGAGCAGCAGCAAAAAAATAGAAATCCTACTCAAATATTATGATTGAATGGACTAATGGGCACATAGTCAAATTATTGGAACACATACATATAATCGATTAACAACAAGTGAATGTCGCAAGCAGATAGCATAGCATGACATTTTATCTTATATGTTGGGTATTTTAAATTTTGAAAGTGATGCAAGAGTTTTTTTATCTCATTATTTTTCAATGTAATCTACGGAAAATGGATGTTATCAGATGAGATTCATATGATACACTTGGAAATACAGTCTTATTGAAGGACAAGTTTACATAGAAAATAAACAACTTGGAAGATCCAAAATAAAGAGATGCATCTAGAAATGTTGTCATCCAGTAAGGTGATTCTAAGATGAAAAATAGAAGTATTTGGAAACAAAACTATAACACAGTATGGGAACACACAAGCACAACTACACGCATGCATACAGAAAGAGGGGGGAACCAGATACCTGTCTGCATTTACCAACGCCATTGTGTGTCATCTTCCAATCCAATTCTCTCTGACCAGTCTCAATATCCAACTCATAGAGCTCATAAAACTTCCTCTGGATTCAGTAACATTTGCAAGTCAGCAAATCAAATAACGTATGCTTTCAAAGTCTTTGGAATAGAGCTAAATGTGAAATCTTATGGAATAGGATGTGAATGTTCCTGTAAGAGCACATTTGTTGGTTGCAATTTGTATTATGTCTGTGTGTTCATTTGGGCTAATAACCGATTATTGAACATCTACTTTTACATTTCATTATCTCACATCTATTTTGGGACGTTGTATTCACTATGGATTACATAAGGCTATGGATCACAGAAGGCGTAGCCCTGTCTCTCCACAATGACCCTGGCCAGACCAGCAGCCAACCCCATTCCAAACACCATACTCTTTCTCCTTGTCTCTTCAATGTTCAACTTCCCATCAGACTCAATAAAACGCAGCAAAGGTGTTGTGCTTCTGAATGCATAGGCAACTGAAACAGACTGATATTTCTCACCAGAAAGAGTATGGCTAAAGTAGAGATATAAACAAGCATATACTTTACACTACATCTTTCTTTACCAGAAATTGGTCTAGTGTATCCACTGCTGAGCATTTCACATAAACAAACATTATCTGAGCTTCTCACACTATATACTTAAAATGTGTCTATTTTGCATTTGAACCAGCACTTTCTAGCGAAATATGCTATGGAATTGTGTACCTAAAGAATTTTGACCGCTAAATGTGGTTTCAACTCAATGCAATAGTACACTGACATATCAGCTGGTGCGACAACTGCTATCACAAACTTGATCCTTCCCAGTAAGTTTGATACTAGTTCAATTTACGGAATACTCAAGAATTTAGGAGGTTTGGACGTCAATATATTATAGTTTCAGTACAACCATGTAACGTATTCAAGGAATTTAAATTGTAACAAGATCAACATTTAAATTGTAGGGTTTTAGGGGAGACAGAGAAGGCAGTGGAAACAAAAATTTTCTCCCCCAACCCATACTGAGGAAACGCGTCAACGTCTATATAATAGGAAAAGATGGTTTGTGGAATCATACCTTGTCCCGAGGCTTGCTCGGCGACAATACCTCGCGCAATGCACGGTCTTCAACTCCGGTCTTGGACGGCGTCTGTGCAGCTCCTGGTCACACCGGGACTGACGACTCCTCCTCCTACCGGACTGTCGGATGACAGTTGTCCTCCTGAGCGGCAGTGTCCTCCCGCCTCTGTAGTAGTCCACACGGACCACCTGGAACTCCACTCTCCTTGTCCCACAAGGAAGTGGAAGGAGTCACACCCTCCTGTTGACGTACTAGTCGCCAACACACTCTCCTGCTACCAGTTGCAACTGCAGTTGTCCTTCCCTTACTGCACCTCCCTTTTGCGGGAAGCACTTGCTCGGGATCTCTCACGGTTACCAAAACCAGAGAGAACGACAACTTCGCAAAGCAACCGGCTTGCATTTAGTTGTACTTTGAGAAGCCCCCAATACCCCTATATATATAGGCGGGTCATGGGACAGGGTTCTCTATGCCCGACAATACGGGACTAAAGTAGGAGTAGAAGGGTTCAAGAATTTTCCACAAAAAGCAACCGGTTCGCAACTTGAAATGATCGGTTCACAACTGAACCGATCGGTTCGGCCATTGAGCCGATCGGTTGGACCTGAGCCGATCGTTTGGGGCACTCCAACCGATCGGTTGGTGCCCTGAACCAATCGATTCATGGTCCTAATCTGGCTCAAAAAGACTTTCCTTGTTTCGTTCTCAATTGGTATCGTATACCAATGTTATTCCCAATCGAATTGGGAAATTTGAAACCAAAGGAAAATTCTTGCCGACATGACTTTCCCAACTGGTCGGTTGCACCAGTTGAGCCGATCGGTTCAACTCTTGAACCGGTCGTTTCAACCTGGCATGAGCCGATCGGCCTGGACACTCCAGCCGACCGGTTCAGCACCTCAGCCGACCGGTTCATCACATGAGCCGATCGGTTGTGAGCACAGGTTGGGCAAAAATCAGTCAATTGCGATTTCAATCAATCCGATACTCCAATCAATGCGTCCAACACCTTGAACCATATGATATTGAGCTATCGACTGATTGAGTGTTTAATTGAACTACTAAACTCCTTTAGTAATCAATCTAAACATTTCTTTATGGACAAAACTCCTCTTCCAGGTTAAATCCTATGTGTGTGACCCTGCAGGTCCATTTCACGTTGGCAGTGAAAGTCCATAACACTTAGGACTTTACAAGCAAAGAGCGGTGCCTAGTCACACATCAGTGCTACCCAAGTGAAAGTAGAAAGTTGGAGAACAACTTTCATCCTACAATCCGTGAATGGTGTTACAGTGAATGTATAATTCCTTTGTCACTGATATCCCGAATGAACTCAAGGCATGGAACAGTCATCCTGTCAACGTTCATTCACTTTCTTGATCTCAGAGTAGATTGAAGGAGATATGTATGACATCAATATCACATACTGATTCACACATGCGTGTGCACGCCTATCTCAATCCTACTCATCAAGTGGCCTTGGATATCAAACTCCCTCAGGAGGGACAAATCCCATATCTATCACTCACCCCTCAAAAGCCCCATGTGTCAAAGCCACCCAATCATCACCTTTATAACAACCCATGTTTCAGGACTGCGTTTGATGATGTCAAAGTGTGCCCAACAACATGTGTTGAGTGTAGTGATTTCAGGTCTAAGAATCACACTCACCACCATCACTGTGAGTACTGACTATGACTACCATCTCGTGGTTCCATGTGTCAAACTCATGGTGGGTCTGTCCGATACCTTGTTCTCTAACAAGTACCTATGTGTTTGGTTTGATATCTCTATATCATGACTAATGAGATTCTGTCATCAACCAACACCACAATCTAGTCTTGTGTGTCATTGTTGTCTATCTACCTTCCACAATGACATCCGACTAGGGACATAACAAGAATGTACAAACTCTTAGCATCCGTATGATCTCATCGTTCAGGTCCTCAACCTGAAGGCATACGTCATTGAGTACTGTCATTCTCTAGACATTCAATCTGTTCTATCACTATCTCATATGACTGAACCAGAAAGAATTGGAAGCTTGCCTTTGATGTTTATCAAATCAATCTTAATGTATCCCACCAATCATCCCATGATTGGCTCTCAGGGCATACATACCAACGGACTCCCACTTGCACTGCGAGCCAATCACTCTTGAATCATATTCATAGTGATCTTCAAACATGTCCCACATGTCACTATGCTCTCTAGTGCCAACATAGTGAGTAATGGCAACACCTTGCCAAAGTCTGTATAAATTGCATGTCTCTCATCTCTTCACTGTACGTCACACGTATGAGATGGAGTTGCCGTAATATGCGATCAAGTATTCCTTTGCTAACCTTTAGCCACATTGCATGATCAAGGATTCCAGACTTGTCATCAATGACCGGAATATCTATAAGTTCATCTCATGAACTTCTAGATCCATATAGTATCCACTGATGTTCTCTAACACATGGATACTCAACATTTCCTTTTAAATGGTTTTATTGGAACACTTCCAATTATCAACAAACTTTCACTTTTATATATCCTATATATATTTTGTGATTTATTTTCTGTCCTTTCGGAAGTTTGCATCAATGTAACTCTTTACATCGAACTCCTCCTTATCTCCATAGAACTAGTACTTCCCAAGTACTTATCAATTTCTTATGGTATTCCAATAACCCTTATTGGAAGTAGACAGACATCCACTCGTCATGTCCTACATACGAGTTATCAGGATGAGCACATCATATTGCCATGTCCTACATACAAGATGATGAATGCATTTTATTCTTGCCATGTCATACATGCAAGTCAATGGGATGATTACATACATGATAGATCCAGATCTATTCTTAGTGTTCCCATTCTTCACAAGAATTGGACACTTGGCCTTGGGATACTAATATCCATATAACATGGACAAGTTTTCTCCCACTGAATCTGTGCATACTGAACACTTCAGTACAGATTTCCAATGTATGCTCTCTCTTTCCAGGTCAAGAGATTTTTCGAGAACTATCTCTATAGATCTCTATTCCTATCACATAGGAAACATCTCTATCTTCCTTAAAGATAATTTCCACTTTTGGATTTCCATTCTAGAACATTTCCATTTCACATCAACATGTGAAATGTGAACACGCTCCCACTAAATCACAGATCCCTTCTTTATCTTTGACATGTCAGTCAAACCCTTTGACTATATCATCAAAGTAAAGATCCAATTTTGAGTTGCTTACACTCAATCAATCACATTGATTAGTCCATTGTAACTTATAGACTTCATTTGCATTAGTGGATTCATAAACCTTATAGGTTGTGTCACGTACACATCCTTGTTTTATTCCTCATAGGAATGTGGTTTTAGTATCAATATGCCAAATGTCTCAGTCATTAAGTTGCAATCAACAAGCATCATCCTTCTCAAAATGTTATCCATGTGTTAAACACTTAAGACTCATTTGCACTTATGGATTTCATCCAATGAGTGCTACCATCAAGGTCATACCTTATGGTTCACATGGAAATCATTTAGGATGTAATGGTCTTATACCACAACTCAAAATCTGATTCCTCATATTCATCTAGATAGTTGACTCATCATATGAACAACTCATCACATAGATAATTGAGGTGTATCTGTCAAGAATATAAGAATTCACAACCTTTGTGATTCTTAATGTCGTTTATTAGTGTGGGGTATTCTTTTATTAAGAAGAATTCAGTTATTTGATAATCATTTTCTAACTCCTTAGAGTATGATTCCTTCTTGATTTAGACATCACCATGCCTTAATCATGAGTTCACTATGATACATTATCATAATCACTCGTAAGGATCTCAAACATTTGGTTCAAGTGTTTCATTCATTGATCTCATCAAGAATTAACACTTTACCAAATTTGCACTTCATCTATGAAAATCTTGAACACTTCAAGATATTCATATTGGTATTTCTCTAAACACCATTAGAAGTATTAGCATTTGTCCCAATAGGTATGTAAATACATCACATGTATTATACCTAATGGGATAATCATTCTCCCACTACCTTTAGTGAAGATTGATTAATCATGTCCAAGATATTCACGTCTCTTAATGGTTCTCTAACCAAAAGAGTCTAGGTTTATCCATCATATGGAAACTAGAAATGAATTTCTAATGATATATGCTAATTTAATTGTTTGAGTTATCAATAACTTTAGGTATCATTTTATCTTATGCATACCATGTATCACAAGATAAACAAGGCATTGCCACAAAGATCATATCTTTAAGATTGAAACATCAACTTTATTAATTACCATCATTGTCATACAATATGCAATAATAAAGTGTTTCTATCTATTGGCAATATATGAAATAGCAGTTCTCAACTCTATTTCGTTCCCTTTAGGCTGAAATAAAAAGATACTCCTATCTATGGAAGCAACACTTGCTCCAATGATGGGCATTTCTTTCTTGGTCATTTCACAAAGGCCATCACTTCTTTGTGGATATTGCATATCATATATGACATATCCATATCTTGGTATCATATACCTCCGATAAAGAAGCGGTTCATTTCATGATACCTTAGGTGGAGGTCTCCATCCCCTCCTTCAGCTTCTTTTGTTCTTCCAGATATAGAGGGTAATTCCCTCATACACCCTTTCCCCATGTGCCTTGAGGCTGAAGACGGCTTGGATTGCTGGCTAGCATCAGAACACTTCTTTGCTTTGCCCTTATCCTTGCCTTTAAGAATTACCTTTCTCTTTGATCACATCAAAGATTATGGTTTGTCTTTCTTCATCTTTGCCTTTACTATCCTCAACATGTCCAACAACTCTGTCAACGCTTGTCAAAGTTGTTCATGTTTTAGCTTATCATGAATTGTATGATTCTCACAACATTTGTAGTATCATACCAATAGCCAACCCTTGGCTCAGAGGGAATCCTTCTTAGTCAGGTTTTCCACATACCCAATCACATTGAGTGTGTGAATCCCTTACTGGATCTCCTTCTGTCATGACATACTAGGATAGTGTCTTAGAGACATCATATGTCTCATGTTGTCTCTGCAACTCACAGTTCAGAGAACACAACATCAAACACTCCTCATCAATGTATTTCTCAGTATGCTTCCATAAGCATACTTTCAGCCATTGATGTGGTGGGATGGAGTTCATCTGGTTCTGGTATAACTAGGACTTGGAGCTTTCACTCTTTGAGAACACTTCTCACCATCCTAACCAGTCGTGGAATTATTCCCATTTAATTTGTTGGTCTCAAAGACTGATCACAAATAAAGTGATTTGTTGATTAACCATTTATTTTAACAAAAGGAAATATATGCAATTTTAGTCGAAAACTCTTTTGACTTATTTGATTGATTTGAAAAGTTGACGATAAAATTAGGCCTTTAATTAATTATCGCTCCCACTATTTTACTTCAAATTGATAGCCCTCACCATCAGTTCGGAAGATTGCAGCGTACAACCTTCTAGTCGGCAAGATCCTGAAATCCTCTAAGTCATGAGTCAGCTTTGGCTGATCGCCCACAACTTAGATCTCTCAGGTAGGCAACTTTTGCCAATTGCATCATATGCAACTCTTGATAAGATGTCATCTACAACTCCTTGCAATGATCATCTCCATGCCTCAAGGCGCTAGATCCTATCTAGGTCACCTTGTTAAGTCCGACCCAAAGCAAACACGATGAATATGCACCCTGCTTGGGCAGACCCACACATTCATCCTTCACGCTTCCACGAGGTAGACGGTGCACCACGCTAGGGCGTGCCCACACTTGGTCAACAAGCTTTTCACGTGTGTCGCATTTGGAAGGCATCTAAAACTCAATATTTTAATGAGGGATTTGGTTTTTATATACATATACATATCCAATCACCACAATACATAGTACGTATCATATACATGCTATATCCCACAGAAAACATGCACAAACGATAAAAGCGATGATTATGGCCATCCTAATGTGATTCCTCGAGCCAAGAGGAATCACGGTCATCTAGGTCTACATCATATGCAACCTGTACAAGATGAACTCTGTGCCTTGCCATCCGAGTTGATCAACTCATCACATGAATGATCTTTACTCTCCAGCCGGTCGTCTGGGTGCCACCAGCCGATCGGTTGGCTCCTCCAACCGATCGGTTCACCTGGTCGTCGTGCATCTCGTCATGTCTGCCACCCGCTCGTCTCGCTCCTCGAACCGGTCATCAACCGATCGGTTCACTCCTTGAACCGACCGTCTGGAACGTCAACCAATCAGTTCACGCCTTGAACCGATCATTTCATCTGTCGTCTTGATGTCCACCGGTCTTCGACATAACAGGAAATAAAATCTATCCTATTATTACATTGCTTAAAAGAAGAAACCCCGAGTTACATTCGGGGGGAGCAAAGGTAGGAAAGAATCTCGAATTATTTTGAGTTACATCAGGAATAAGAGAGGGAAGATCGGTGCGCAGACCGAGATGCAAGCAACCACAAACAACCACACACAGATAGGGGTTTATAGGCCATAATCATGCTACACACATCTACCACAAAACTCGTTTAAGGGCGACGCGTATCGAGTGCATTAATAATACATATCATATATGTAATTAGGGATTTGTGGATTTAGGATTGGACATGCATAAAGCCGATATTATTTGCATCGTATGCAATAAATAAAGGCAACAAACCAAAATCGATCATATCGATATTCCTAAAATATAGAACAGCTGACATGGCTATGATACCACTGTAGGGTTTTAGGGGAGACAGAGAAGGCAGCGGAAACAAAACTTTTCTCCCCCAACCCATACTGAGGAAACGCGTCAACGTCTATATAATAGGAAAAGAAGGTTTGTGGAATCATACCTTATCCTGAGGCTTGCTCGGCGACAATACCTCGCGCAATGCGCGGTCTTCAACTCCGGTCTTGGATGGTGTCTGTGCAGCTCCTGGTCGCACCGGGACTGACGACTCCTCCTCCTACCGGACTGTCGAATGACAGTTGTCCTCCTGAGCGGCAGTGTCCTCCCGCCTCTGTAGTAGTCCACACGGACCACCTGGAACTCCACTCTCCTTGTCCCACAAGGAAGTGGAAGGAGTCGCACCCTCCTGTTGACGTACTAGTCGCCAACACACTCTCCTGCTACTAGTTGCAACTGCAGTTGTCCTTCCCTTGCTGCACCTCCCTTTTGCGGGAAGCACTTGCTCGGGATCTCTCACGGTTACCAAAACCAGAGAGAACGACAACTTCGCAAAGCAACCGGCTTGCATTTAGTTGTACTTTGAGAAGCCCCCAATAACCCTATATATATAGGAGGGTCATGGGACAGGGTTCTCTGTGCCCGGCAATACGGGACTAAAGCAGGAGTAGAAGGGTTCGAGAAGTTTCCACAAAAAGCAACCGGTTCGCAACTTGAAATGATCGGTTCACAACTGAACCGATCGGTTCGGCCATTGAGCCGATCGGTTGGACCTGAGCCGATCATTTGGGGCACTCCAACCGATCGGTTGGTGCCCTGAACCGATCGGTTCATGGTCCTAATCCGGCTCAAAAAGACTTTCCTTGTTTCGTTCTCAATTGGTATCGTATACCAATGTTATTCCCAATCGAATTGGGCAATTTGAAACCAAAGGAAAATTCTTGCCGACATGACTTTCCCAACTGGTCGGTTGCACCAGTTGAGTCGATCGGTTCAACTCTTGAACCGGTCGTTTCAACCTGGCATGAGCCGATCGGCCTGGACACTCCAGTCGACCAGTTCAGCACCTCAGCCAACCGGTTAATCACATGAGCCGATCGGTTGTGAGCATAGGTTGGGCAAAAATCAGTCAATTGCGATTTCAATCAATCCGATACTCCAATCAATGCGTCCAACACCTTGAACCATATGATATTGAGCTATTGACTGATTGAGTGTTTAATTGAACTACTAAACTCCTTTAGTAATCAATCTAAACATTTCTTTATGGACAAAACTCCTCTTCCAGGTTAAATCATATGTGTGTGACCCTGCAGGTCCATTTCACGTTGGCAGTGAAAGTCCATAACACTTATGACTTCACAAGCAAAGAGCGGTGCCTAGTCACACATCAGTGCTACCCAAGTGAAAGTAGAAAGTTGTAGAACAACTTTCATCCTACAATCCGTGAATGGTGTTACAGTGAATGTATAATTCCTTTGTCACTGATATCCCGAATGAACTCAAGGCATGGAACAGTCATCCTGTCAACGTTCATTCACTTTCTTGATCTCAGAGTAGATTGAAGGAGATATGTATGACATCAATATCACATACTGATTCACACATGCGTGCGCACGCCTATCTCAATCCTACTCATCAAGTGGCCTTGGATATCAAACTCCCTCAGGAGGGACAAATCCCATATCTATCACTCACCCCTCAAAAGCCCCATGTGTCAAAGCCACCCAATCATCACCTTTATAACAACCCATGTTTCAGGACTGCGTTTGATGATGTCAAAGTGTGCCCAACAACATGTGTTGAGTGTAGTGATTTCAGGTCTAAGAATCCCACTCACCACCATCACTGTGAGTACTGACTGTGACTACCATCTCGTGGTTCCATGTGTCAAACTCACGGTGGGTCTGTCTGATACCTTGTTCTCTAACAAGTACCTATGTGTTTGGTTTGATATCTCTATATCATGACTAATGAGATTCTGTCATCAACCAACACCACAATCTAGTCTTGTGTGTCATTGTTGTCTATCTACCTTCCACAATGACATCCGACTAGGGACATAACAAGAATGTACAAACTCTTAGCATCCGTATGATCTCATCGTTCAGGTCCTCAACCTGAAGGCATACGTCATTGAGTATTGTCATTCTCTAGACATTCAATCTGTTCTATCACTATCTCATATGACTGAACCAGAAAGAATTGGAAGCTTGCCTTTGATGTTTATCAAATCAATCTTAATGTATCCCACCAATCATCCCATGATTGGCTCTCAGGGCATACATACCAACATAAATGCATCTCGAAAAGTCATAACAACTACCTCTAGCACCACTGTCATCTATAGCCACAAAAAATTTAATTTAATTTTGTTTGTCATAGATTTGTCAGCACTAAAAGGAAGATACATTACAGATATTACATTCTTAAACACAAACGCAAGAGAGACATGCTTTCTTTAACTATAGGATTTCATCATTAATTGTGAAAATGATAATCATTAATCGTCTTAAAATCACTTCTAAGTGTGAATTTAGAAATAATGTATAAAATACAGTTGTTCAGTTGCGCAGTCATTAAATTATGACAATGCTCATCATGGAGGCTGCTTTTATAGCAATACACTAAACAAAGAACTAAAAGCATGGTCCACGACTCCATAAATCCTACTGTACCAATACATACATTAATTTAATGCAGATACTTTCATATTCATTTAATGGATCTCCAAAGTTAGAATTCAAAAATAGGTGCTCAAGATGGAACTGTGGTTTTAAAGATCCCACCTCAAGACAAGTTGTCCTGCTTGTGCTTTAAGGCTTAAACCTATGTCCTAGATTGACACTTACACTACAATCTGAGACTCACCCTCAATGCACTGATGTGCAAGCTGAAGCATTGAGTTTTGAGCCTTCAAGGTAACTATACACACTTCCCTTAGAATTTTTCTTTAGAAAATATTGTATAATTTATTATCACTAATATATAAAACTCGGAATTCGTCAAAGGACTCATACCTTAAAAGATTGAGACACCCTTTCCGCAAATCGCACAAGCAAGAAAAATTCCCTCGAATGGATTTAGGTTCAATTAGAATCTATACGGCCTGAAATTGACTCTTGTAGTTTAAGTTTGGGATAAAATTTGCATATATGATGTACTTTTTCGATGATACAAGAGATTTCAATTTCATTAAGAGAAAGAATGTGAAAAGATAAGAAGAAACTCTAATGTCTAACTATTATATCATCAACAACATTCTTTTTTAACTATACATTCTTCACCCATGGATGGTAGTAGGCTCTGAAATAGCCCTTCTTAACACCATATCCGAAAAATCAAGTCATTTAATCCACTACACCCATAGTGGGCTGAAAGATTCATTGCAAAGGAGTTAATGTCAGAATTGTTAGATCTTAAAGGAAATGGACATGGAGACTGGATTTGTAGCATCTTAAACTAACATAAATCTTATTGTTAGATCTGAATGTACTTCATTTTTCTGTATCCATAACTATTGCTTACCACCTGCTACAGCCGTACTATTTTATATATGACCTATATTCATATTATCTTAAAAGAGTATTATGTTATTATCCTGAAATACGATGCATCAGCATCAGAATACTACTGCCTGCACATACGTTAGAATTTTAAGCAACTTGAGGCATTCAGAACTTACGCATACATAATAGCATCCAACTAATGAGGATTAATCCATTGATTAAATCCTATACGTAAACAATAATGCGGGTAAAGCAAACAATACTTCCACCTATATATCTTATCAAAATCAGAGCTATTTTAAGTAAAGGTTCAAGTTAAGACCAGTTTCAAAGATCAAAACGTTTTAGATCAAGCCTGCTCTGGAACTTCAGAAATATCAAACAACTACATGTACTACAACTATTACTGTTATAGTTCCATTTACTACTTCAACACGAAGAAATGAGTTAAATTGTTCACAGGAGACCACCTTATACAATAGAGAATAAGTATCAATTATTACATACCTAGTTTGATATCTACATGAATATACATGTTGCTTGAATGGGTCAATAGATCTAGTATAATTCTAGAAGCATAAATGATATCACTACACCAGGCCCAACACTTGCACAAATTCATTTTAAGCATATTCAGTTTGTTAGCATTTTGCATTTCACCTCAATTGTCATGGTCCAGAACAGGGTAACCAAGACAGATGTATAGTATTAAAGTACTCAAAGATTAGTAAACAAAACTGGAAGGACAATGCCATAATAGTGTCCTATGTAGGCTTTTAATTAGGTAAAAGATTATGAATGGATAGAAGACTTATCACATAAAGCTACAACATATAGGGTTCATCACAACCAATATGGTAGACTGCCTCGATGTCAATCAATTTTGCAACGCCAACAACACTCCGTATTTCCCATTCCATAACATTTTACCTATTAAAAGTCAGAGATGTGTTGTAGAGGGAGAATTTTCCGCCTAAAATAAGATAAACATGCATTTAATCTCAATCTAAACAGTTGTCATGGAGCAATTTAGAAATTAGAAATTATAAACGTGTTATGTAGATCACCTAATAGGCTAATAGTTCCATTCTGGTCATTAAGGACAACAATGTTGTCACCATCAATGTTTCTTCAGATTGACACCTCCTTGCTTTAGTTCTACATCTAGTCATAGAGTATCCCACCATGTTGTGACCCAATTTTTGTTCAGTTAGGTTGAATTGCTTTGGCTTCATTACTTAAAATTGATCATAAAATCAGTACGAGCTATCTCAAGGTTTAAGAAACAACAAGCTAACATGTGAGGTAAGGATTTGGTTGGTCTAGTACAATATTTAACTCTATATATGTATAGAACATGTTTCACAAACTGCAGAATCTATGTTGTCATTACTGGACAAAGTGCATACAATGTAGAAACAACTTATGTTTCATATATTCATAGTCAAGGCCTACATGACATGGTTAACATCTATACGTTTTCCGTAGGATTTCCCTAATGTATGGTGTTCATGACAAAAGTAATGCCCTGTTAGATATCTTGGTGTACATTAGGCAAGAATGATCAATGGTCAAGTGGCTAAGTCAAAATGATGACAAGCACAACATCACCCATTCTTGCGCATAACTAGGCCATGATATGGAACTAACTAGTCAATGGCATGTCCTTTTTATATGCAGTACAATGTACTAGTGTATAAGAACTATGCCCAATTTCCTAACAAGTATTCACATAAATCATTGTATGTTCAGGATACACATAATACAAGATCAAGGTGTAGGTTTCATTTTAATTTCTCAGATATTCCATGGTTTTTATGGTAAGAATCACTTCCATTGGTCTTCTTCAACTACCTTAAGTGTGGCTCATACTCATCCATCTTCATTGCTTCTTGTCTAAATTGATTGTGAAAGATTTCATCTTTAGAAATAGAAATAATTCCATTCTTAATGTGAAATTCAAATCCACTCTTATCCATACAAGATACAGAAATAATATTTCTATTAATGGCATGTACATAATAGCAATTCTCTAATTCTATTACAAGGCCTGTAGGCAAAGATAAACTAATAACTCCAACTGTGGTGGCAACAACTCTTGCTCCATTAGTGACCCACAACTTGACTTGGCGCTTTCATAAAGGCTTACTTGTTATCATATCTTGCAACATGCAATACTCTCTTCTCTATAATAAGTTTCCCAACGGTTTCCTTACCTTCCTCAGTTCCCAGTTTAGGAGTTAGTTCTACATCCCTCAATTTTTGGGTCTATCTTTCCCTAGGCACAAACCCATCCCACCTGGATCCCAAGAGCCCATATTTTGACACCTTCTCCATAGCCTATTAGGCCCAAACGTGCCTGAGGGGGCTTGATAACTATAAAGTCATGTGAAAAACAATTTTTTTATTGAGTGTTCCCCATTTTAACCAAAGTTGTCAAAGCGGCTAGGTGCTCCCTGGGATTGACAAGCGCCTGGACATTTTACCTTTTTAAACTTATGTTAATATTCATATTTGTAATTGTGTAATTCCATTATATTTCATAATAATGTAACTATTACACAATAATGTATAGTACTTAGGCTAAATCACACCCGAACTTTGGTGCTCCTTTCCCTGAAAGTAATCGTTATAAACTTTAATTCAATTAATTTTAACCCAGTCAAGAATTGTGATAGTGATTCTATGTTATCATGGTACCTCAAATAGGGTGGAATCCTAGTTTGGCGTGCAAGGCAGAAAAATGTTAGGTATTTCCAGATTGGTCAAGCTATGGTCACTATTCTAGACTCACTATTTTCCTATTGGTATTTATATTATTATTCTGAGATCTTGCAATTAACAGAACCTCGCAGCATGTTCTATGACTATACATTCATTTTTCATCAAGCATTGAGACTTTAAGCTCCTAATTATGGCTATGCTAGTTTGTGTCTACTTTTGCAGGTGTACATACTCTAATTACTTTGGAATGCAAGTGAGAACACTGATTTCAAATGGAAGATCGATCCGACCTTCACAGGGAAGGGGAAAAGGATGAAGAAACAAAGAAAACACATACAGACCTGGCTGAGCTGCGCTAGGAGATGGTCCTCGGCGGCACCGCAAGAGGAGTTGAACTTGAGAAGAGGCTTGAGCCTCTCGTCGGCCCTACTGGCACCGATGACCTGGAGATCCAAGGCCTGGAGCCAGCGCAAGACTCCGCCCTCGAAATCGCCACTCCCAAGCGCCAGATCCGCGTCGGCATCGGCATCGTCGAGGAGAATACCTCGAAGCCTCCGGCCCAGCCTGGGGCTCGTACAGGAAGGAGGAGCCCCCTCCGTTGACGAGGAAGACGACGATTCCGATCGATCTAAAGTAGAAGCATCTCGTCCACAGCTGCCATCCGAGTCGTCATCCCGGCGAGGAGCGGCCGCCGAACTTTCCGGGACCTCGTTGTCGTCGGGGGAGTCGGGAGGAGTCGGGGGCGATCAGGGCAAAACCCTCGCTCTGGTGATTGCAAATCTCGCCAAAATGGCTTATTTTGGGAAGTCTGCGGAATCCAAATGGTAGAGAATGGAGGGAAGGGTTATGAGAGGGAGGGAAACATTTGACACGGAATTTTTTAGGGAGTGATCAGTGAGTAATATATTTTTGACGGAACAAAAAGTCTAAGGATGTTAAAAACACGGTTGAGGGATTTGGTCCCATATTTGAAGGATGAGCCCTCACAAATAGACATCATTATTCACGATTTTTGGTTCCTCACAAATGTTCTTCAACAAAGGCCATTTTTTTTGTAGTGAATTAGGGCTTTTATCCACAAATTAACTCTTTTTTCCTTATTCTAGAAATATACTTTTACAAACTAGTTAGATTCAGGGTCTCAAACTATTTTTATTACATCCCTCATAATTTTTTGATCATTTTTCATGTATTGAGTTTTTCCATAAGAGCCTCCTAGCTCTAGATATAAATTTTCTAAGATAAATTCTTTTTATCCAATTAATAACTAATTTAGGAAAAATGCGGACCGCACGATCAATGGTCCGGTGGTCCACTCAGGATCCATCGGCCACGATCGCGCGTGCCCCTAAACAGCGCTCAAAGGAGGAAAAGGACAGAAGTGTCCTTACCGGTTCACGGGGACGTGGAGGGCAATTTGGTAATTTGTTCCTTCGTCTTCTTCCTCGTCCTCGCGCAAGCAGTGAATCCACGCGGTCAACTCGAGGGTTGACTTCGAGCCTTGGTCCGCCTGCGAGCGATCCGATTGCACAGGGAGCTTCGCCTCCCTCGGCCGAAGATGACTAGGGGTCTAATTTTGTGCTGATCACGCATCGTCGTTGCCCGCAACTCGCCGGACTCCGGCAGAGCTTGCGATGCCGACGATGATCAAGGTCAAGTCCTTCGGTGAAATTGAACCCACGAACGAGTTCCTGGAACTCCGCCGCAGAGCTTTGGCTAGCGCTTAGGGATGCTGGTGCCCTATATCGCCCTCCCCTATAGATAGGGTCGAGGCAGGGACCTGCCCAGTTGGGCGTTTCCTCTTTTGGCGACGAAACCCAAAGATGTTAGGGTGAAATCTTCGCGATTCCATCCCCTGAATTCAATGGGACCATCAACCAGCTGTCATAATCAGTAGATTGCGAGAAATATGGGTTGCCAAAATCACCCTGTAACAGCCAAAGTCCTAGTCCCAGCGGGACTTAGGCGATGAGCGACCACCGTTGGATCAAGATCCAACAGCCAGGATTGCTCGCGTTCTAAGGAAACCCAAAATCCTTTTTTTTTGAATTCAGGAAAATTCCCAAATTGGCAATATCTTGCAAAATTAATATCTCTCAATCCATAACTCTGATTGGTCTCAAATTTTAAAGGAAAGTTCCTTTTAATAAATTGGGAAGCAAAAAGCAATGTATGAATGGGATTTCTTCTCTCCCAAGATTTCTTATTAAATACTCCCAATTAATTCATATCCTTATTTCTTTTGCCTTTATCTTATTAATTTGGGTCCCTTGGACCTCAAGGAAACCCAAAGACACGAATTCCCATATTGGGGAATATTAGTTTAGCATTATCTTCTTTTAATTATCAGTTTCTCATATTTCCCTTTTATGAATCAATTTCTTTTCCTTGTTAATTCCTTTTCTTTTCAATTGGGCTTAATGGCCTCCAAGGCCCACAATCAAACAATCAAAGCCATCTCATATGAAAGTCATCACAATTCAAAGAAAAAGATCTCATTTAGTCATTAAAAGAGAAAAGCCTTTTACATTATATTTTCAGAAATTTGAGGTTATAACATCCTCCCCTCCTTATAGGAATTTTGCCCTCAAAATTCAAACAATCAAGCGAACAATTCATGGTATGTTTTCTCCATGTCTGCCTTCAGCTCCCATGTGGCCTCATCCTCTCCATGGTGCTTCCAAAGAACCTTTACCATCTCTATATTCTTGCATCTGAGTTCTTTCACTTTGGTATCTAGAATCCGCAAAGGTGACTTAGGATAGGTCAACTTCCCTTGAAGCTCAATAGGTTCAATGCTCAGCACATGGCTCGGATCTTGCACATATCGCTTTAGGTTAGACACGTGAAACACATCATGCATCATGCTATACTGGGGGGGTAACGCCAAACGGTATGTAGCTTCACCAATCCGTTCTAATACCTCAAACGGACCCACATATCGGGGACTCAACTTTCCTCTGTTCTTGGCTATAGCTCGGAGCAGTCAGATTTTCAAAAACACATGATCTCCCACAGTGAAATGCAAATCAGTCTGCTTTGCATCAGCATACGACTTCTGTCGATCCTGGGCTCTCTTTAGCCTTTGCTTGATCAAAGCCACTTTATCATCATACACTTGGAGCTCATCTGACCTCAACAAGGTCCTCTCACCCACATCATCCCAGTGAAGTGGGGACCGACACGGTCTCCCATACAAAGCTTCATACGGAGGCATCCCGATACTGGCTTGGTAGTTGTTGTTGTAGGCGAACTCTGCTAATGGTAAGTATTGCTCCCATGAGCCACCCCAATCTAGCACACAAGCTCTCAACAGATCTTCTAAGGTCTGAATCGTCCTTTCTGACTGTCCATCTATTTGGGGGTGATAAGCGGTACTAAACTTTAACCTCGTACCAAGTTCCTCTTGAACTTGCTTCCACAACTTGGAAGTAAACTTGGGATCTCTATCGGAAATGATTGATCCTGGTACACCATGCAAATGCATTATCTCTCTAATGTACAGCTCAGCTAGGTCTGACACCTTACATGTGGTCTTCAAGGCAAGGAAAAGTGCTGACTTGGTAAGACGATCTACCAAGACCCATATCGCATCATGACCTCTCTTGGTCTGGGGTAGACCCACCACAAAATCGATGGTGATCTGTTCCCATTTCCACTCTGGAATCTCTATTGACTGTAAAATTCCGCCGGGTCGCTGGTGTTCAACCTTCACCATCTGGCACGTAAGACAACTGGCCACCCATGACGCAATGTCTTTCTTCATTCCCGGCCACCAGAAAAACCGCTGTAGGTCCTTGTACATCTTAGTAGTTCCTGGGTGTACCGTGTATTTGGATCCATGTGCCTCTTGCATGATTCTCTCTTTTATTGGTGAATCCGCAGGAACCCAAATGCAATTCTCAAACCTAATTCCTCTGTCTACTCCCACAGATAGACGAGGTTGTGGCTTCATCATCAAACCTTTCATCTTATCAAGCTCTTCACTGGTCAACTGTGCTGCTATGACCTCACTCAACAACTCAGACTGTATCTGGATATTAGCCAATCGAATTTGGTCCTCTAGAAGTTGTGGAGTCCATTCCACCAGTTCCTCTAAACTTTTCCACTGACTGGACAGGATAGCTGCACACTTAATCTACTTCCGACTCAGAGCATCAGCTACGACATTTGCCTTACCAGGATGGTAGGTGATGGAGAAGTCGTAATCCCTCATGTACTCCATCCATCGTCGTTTTCGTAGGTTCAGGTCTTTCTGTGTCAACAAATACTTCAAACTTTTGAGGTCGGTGAAGATCTCAAAGGTAGCACCGTACAGGTAGTGTCGCCATATCTTCAAGGCATGAATGATAGCAGCTAACTCCAGGTCATGTGTCGGGTAATTCACCTCATTTGGCTTGAGCTGTCGGGAAGCATATGCAATCACATGTCGATCTTGTTCCAACACACATCCAAGTCCCATCTTGGATGCATCGGTGAATATCATGAATCCCTCATTGCCAGAAGGCATAGTCAACACAGGTGAGGTAGTCAGCTTCTCCTTCAATTCCTGAAATCGAGCTTCACATACTTCAGACCACACAAACTTCACATCCTTCCGAGTCAACATGGTCATCGGTAGGGCAGTCTTGGAGAAATCCTTGATGAAGTGACGGTAGTATCCGGCCAACCCCAAGAAGCTGCGAATGTCGGAGGGGTTCTTCGGTGCCAGCCAGTCTCGAACTGCCGATACTTTGGCTGGATCTACGGAGATCGTTCCTCCTGAGATGATGTGTCCAAGAAACATGACCCGGTCCAACCAAAACTCACATTTCGAGAACTTTTTGAAAAAATTATGCTTTCTCAGGATATCAAGGACTCTACCCAGGTGGTCACGGTGTTGGGATAGGTCATCTGAATACACTAAGGCGTCATCTATGAACACTATTACAAAAGAGTCAAGGAAAGGATGGAACATACTGTTCATGAGGTTCATGAAGACACTAGGTGCATTGGACAATCCAAACGGCATGACCACAAACTCATAGTGGCCATATCGGGTTCTGAAAGCCATCTTGGGTACATCCTCACTCCTCACTCTCACTTGGTGGTATCCTGATCTCAAATCAATTTTGGAAAAGACTCGAGCTGATTTGAGTTGGTCAAACAGGTCATCTATCCTAGAAAAAGGATACTTGTTCTTAATGGTTGCCTGATTGATCATCCGATAATCAATACACATCCGAAGTGACCCATCCTTCTTTTTCACAAAGAGGACCGGTGCTCCCCATGGTGAGGTATTGGGTCGAATGAATCCCTTATCCAACAACTCTTGTAACTGGGTCTTCAATTCAAGCAACTCTGCAGGGGCCATTCTATAGGGTGCCTTAGATATAGGGTTAGTCCCAGGAGCCAGCTCAATTGAGAAGTCTACCTCCCTCTTAGGGGGAATCCCTGGTAGATCATCTGGAAACACATCTGCGTACTCCCGAACCACCTCTATGTCCTCTAAGGATTGCCCCTTAACCTCGGGTACAGTAACTATGGCTAGGTAGGCTCGACAACCCTTGGTTAGCATCTGCTCAGCTTTCAAAGAAGACACATAAAGGCTGGTCGTCACATCTTTCCTTCCTCAAATGGTGAAGTGTGGATAGCCATTTTTCATAATGAGAGTCTTCTTCTCCCTATAGTCAATCTGGGCTCTGTAGGTGGAAAGCCAATCCATACCGATGATCACATCAAAATCATTCATATCAAGAAGGATAAAGTCAGTGGGAAGCTCATGGTTTAGGTACTTAACTGGCAACACATGGGTTTTCAAAAGAGAGGTATAAATACGACCACTCGGGGTTGCGACATCTAAACATAACCCAAATTCTTGATATCCAAACCAAGCATAGTTGCCAGATTTCTTGAAATAAAAGTATTAGTTGAACCAGAATCAAAGAGTGCTTTTACATTTTGTCCCATGACTTCCAGCAAGCCTACATAGTAATTCCATATTAGAAAGCTATTACATGGTCTACTGAACTAAAAGGAAAACTCTATGGGTTATTACCCTCAATCAACTTATTAGCATTCACCTGAGCTTCTTCATTGTCGATGGCAAACACTCTAGCATGTCTCCTCTCTCCAGCTGGTGGTACTCCGGCTGGGGGTGCTGTAGCTACAGGTTGTGCTGCCACGGGCTGTGCCCCTAAAGGTCCTCTCGGGTCAGGCTGTGGGCAGTTGGCGATGAAGTGTCCCTCTTGATGACATCTGAAGCACACCTTCTTCTCAAAGCAACACTTCCCAGGGTGTGTCCGTCCAAAGGTGCGACACAATTGGAGGCGACCACGAGGCTTTCCTTTGTGTCCTTGCTTGTTCTTGTTGTGGTTGCGCCCTTGTCCCTTCTTGTGATCATTCCTCTGCCCTTGAGCTCCTTCAGTGAAGCCAAGGTATCCTTTGGATTGATTCTGTGCAGGCATCACCGTCCTTTCCATGTCCAAGGCGGTGTTGTAGGCTTCAGAGAAGGTCTTTGGCTTACTGGCCATCACATGGGGCTTGATGGCAGGGTGTAGACGCTCTATGAAGTGATCCACCCTCCTCTCTTCATCCAGCATGTGTCCAAAGTGTTCCAAGATGCAGAATCTACGACCAAAGTCCGCAACTGAAGAGTTCCCTTGAGTCATATTGGTGAACTCTCATTCCATCTCTTTCTTGGCTGAGGCGGGGATGAATCTGGCGGTGAAGATGGTCTTGAAGTCGGTCCATGCCATCGGTTCCTCATTTAGGTCTCTTCCTGTGATATGGTTCTCCCACCATATCTTGGCTGCACCTTCCAACAGGTGATTAGCAAATAGAACCTTCTTACTCGGCTGCACCTCAAGCATTCGGAACCCGTTCTTGACTGCAAGCAGCCAAGCTTCAGCCTTGTCGACCACTTCAGTCTTATCCTCTCCCCAGAACTTCTCAATGTTCAGCTTGACGAAGTCTAGGATGGTGGCTCCAAGTCGAGGACGAATAGGAAGTGACTCACCATTCTCATTTCGAGCTATGTCTCTCAGGGCCAGGGCATGAATAGCTTCAGTCAGTCGTTTCTACTGTTCCATCCAGACTGCATCAGTTGTGTGAACCACCACGGCTGGTTCTTGACCACTAGGCTGGCCCTCCTCCATTTGGGCTTCTTCTTCATACACCTGGTATTCCTCATACACTGGTCCTTCCCCTTGCTCTCGGTTGATGTCGGGCATAGGTTCAGGGTTGGGAACCTTACACACAGCTTCTTCAGGCCTCTTCTTGAAGGTCTCTCCACCATGGTCCCGCTTCCTCTTCTCAGAGGAGCCATCCTCCTTACGGGGTGGTCCACCACCACTGGTGGAAAAAGGGATAGCCACGACTTTGGTACGAGCCATCTACATAAGCACACAAACAAACTTTTAGTTTATTACTAAACTAATTATACTTATGTCGGTGATGTCTCGTTACGTATCTTTTATTAATTTGATGGAGGATTCCTTAATCCTTAATTTACTATACCCATTCCACATGAGGGTGAGGAAGAGAGAGAAAAACCTAATCCTTAAAAGAATTTGAGTTGAGAAGGGATGAACAATATGAGAGAGTCCTAAAGGTATCTTATTTCGAGTCTTATCCTAAGACATCAGCTAGGCAGTCACACGATCCGGGAGTCCTCGTATTCCGACTAGCGGTGCGGAGGAAAATCTTGCCAGCCCCCGGATGTGATCCTTTTCTAGTCACCTCAGTCTTTTGGACAATCCTCTAATAACTCCCTCAGTTCTACGGAATTTGTAAAATTTAATAATTATTAATGATTAGATGGAGAACCTATGCTCTGATACCAATTGTTACGACCCCGCCTCGTGGTAACCCCCAATTAAGGGAGACTCGGAGGTTGGAGCCATTAACCAATTTACATGATCAAAGGTTCAGCAAATAATCAATGATAATTATAAAATTCTACTACTAAACTGAGTATTGGCAGTAAAAATTAAAACTTTATTTACCTTTTTGAAACTTTGGGAAACTATCTATCCCAGACTGTAATTCCTCTATCTAATCCTCCTTGTACTTTATTCTTACTTTCCAAACATGTCACTTTACTGTTTGTGCTTTCAGGGTTATACCTAAAACGCCGACAAACAAAACGTCGACCATCAATTGCTGACCGACGTTTTGTTTGTCGGCGTTTTAGGTATAACCCTAAAAGCACAAACAGTAAAGTGACATGTCTAGAAAGTAAGAATAAAGTACAAGGAGGATTAGATAGAGGAATTACAGTCTGGGATAGATAGTTTCCCAAAGTTTCAAAAAGGTAAATAAAGTTTTAATTTTTACTGCCAATACTCAGTTTAGTAGTAGAATTTTATAATTATCATTGATTATTTGCTGAACCTTTGATCCTGTAAATTGGTTAATGGCTCCAACCTCCGAGTCTCCCTTAATTGGGGGTTACCGAGAGGCGGGGTCGTAACAAGTGTTCTATTCCAAAAAAAAAGTATCTATATCAGAACTCACTGACAAATAAAAGGGATGAACTCATCATCGAGAGTAACTGAAGGAGCACTATGAGTAACTGTGACAACACAAAAGAAACTATGTGCATTCAAAAAGTAACTATTATACTTTGTAAAGTAACTCGTACACTTTTTGGTTGAATATTCTTACAATCACCAGCTTTTATTCCATGTAAGAGAGGTTTAAAAGAGCCAATACCTATTATTGAGTCCGTATTAATTCGTAGCACTTTTATTTTGATAAGCAGATTTGAGTTTTATAATATCAAAATGGCACCAACATGGGTCAAACTCGTACACTTTTTGGTTTAATGGAATTCCCCCTTTTATAATTTTAAAAAAACATGAGTCATATATGGAGTTATCCATGACTACCACGGAGGGATGGGATAGACTCGTAGAGGTGAGAAGTCCAACCCACTCTGGGCATGTTATGGAATTTATGGTACCAAACAAATTTGCACCGAATCTAATCTAGTATATATTGTGTATGTGTGTGAATTCCTATTTATATAGGTTCCATCCATCCCTATCTCTCGGAGTGTGAACTCTCGGTTCTGCATCTCTCCCTGCTCCCCTCCAACCTCTTCGGCGGAGGCCGCAGTACTCATAGGCGGAGATCAAACCAAGGCCTTTGTTGTACCACCGCTCTCGTATCAATAAAACAAACCCAGGTGCCGAACAAACTAAAGATGTCGACGACAGAGCCTCTCCTCCTCCACGATGACCTTCCCCCTCCTCCGCCTCCCTATTCCGACGAGCATTGCGTCGACTGCGACAACGCACCTCGGCAGCGCATGGGCATCGACAAGGTGCTGACGTAGTACGCCGGCGAGTTCAGAAAGTGACAGCTGCTCCACTTCATCCTGACCAGCACGGCCTGGGCTCTGGAGGCCATCCACACGATGGTGATGATATTCATAGACCGGGACCCGCCGTGGCAGTGCCTGGACCCAGCGGGATGCAGCGGGAGCGATTACATGTGCTGGAACCTACCAGGCGTCAGAACATGGGAATGCGCCGACGAGGGTATGGTGGCTCTGTCGACGGCGGCGGAGTGGGGGATGGTTTGCAGGGATAAGTACAAGGTCGGGACGATAGCGGATGTGATAGTTATGCCCCCTATGTAAAAAATAGGGATGCTGGAATGGCATGCCGACGACGGACAGGACGCCGTCGTACAAGTCAAGCTGCATCTCTGGCTACCGTAAGAACCAACTAATTAGAATAAGAGGGGACATATTTACATGTGATGCCACCGTGTCTCCAATGACAGGTAGCAGAACAAGTTATCCGCACGGGCATTCAATAAATAACCTATACATATATAGGCAAAAAAACCAAAATGGCACATTTGTCAATTTTTATTACCAAAATGGCACGTTCTTGAACTTATTGCCCAAAATGGCACACTTCGGAAACAATGCGTCCCCTGCTGGGACGCATTGCCCTCACGGGAGGCAATGCGTCCCAGCGTCAGACACATTGACCCCACAGGAGGACAATGTGTCCCGGTTTGGGATGCATTGTGCTCCTGTGGGGCCAATGCGTCCGCCACCGGGACGCATTGCTTCCCGGGAGGGCAACGCGTCTCGGCAGCGGACGCATTAGTCCAACAGGAGGGCAATGCGTCCCGAAGTGGGACGCATTCCCTCTGTGGGGCCAATGCGTCGCGCGCCGAGACGCCCTCAACGACTAGAAAACGGCTAGAAAATGCCACACAGGCAATGCGTCCAGAACGGGGACGCATTGCTCCCTAGACTGGCGCTGCCCAACGGCTTTTTTGCCGTTGGTGCCGCGGCACGGTGCGACGTGGGCGCAATGCGTCCCCAACCGGGACGCATTGCTCCCCTATATATATTGGCTGAAATCAACCCCCCAAACTCACACCATTCTTCATTTCCTTACTCTTGCTCTATTCTCCCATTGCTCTGGAGATTTTGCTCAGATTTCTACTGCTTGGAGGCGATTTCTAGCTTATTTCGGGCGATCTTCGGGCGATCTTGGAGCTGCTATCTTCTACTTCTTGGAGACGATCTTGGAGCTTCTTCTTTCTCTTCCTATATTCTTCGATTGTCAAGGGAATAACTCTCCATTTGAGGTATTTATTCTACCAAAATTTTAATTTCCAAAACTTGAACTTAACATTAGTACGAAATATTACAACTGAAATAATTGTATTGTTACTCCTTAATTGCACATTATTGAAATAATGATGTAGAAAATGACAATTGAAGGCTAATTAATACCTGAAAAATTATTGTTCGAAATTGCAAAATTGTTGTTCTGAAATGTTAGTGTTACTAAAAAATTAGCAAAATTGTTGTTATGAAATGTTAGTTAATTTTACTAAATTTCTTTTAAAAATGATGTCACTGCTCTAAAATATTATTCAAAATTATTGTTCTAAAATCTTAACTATTCTTTTAAAAATAATGTCACTGCTCTAAAATATTAATTCATGTTAATATAATGTTATAAAATATGAATTTCTTTCTGATGTTAATATAATATTCTAAAATATAGGAACATGGCATCTAGTTCAAATTCACGAATTGTGAAGATGCGATATGATGGACAATTTCTCTCTGATGGGTCTTATTCTAGTCGATCTGTTAGACCCATAAACATTTCACTTATTAATACCCTATCTGAACTAAAATCATATATCTATACAACACTTGACATCAATCCCAACCACTTCTCTATCAAAATATCCTATCTTTTCCCTGGAGAAAATCATATGCTCATACAAGTTGATGATGATGATGCATACATAACCTTATTATCACTTTCAGTTGATGCCTATATTGATGTGTTTCTTGAAAAAACATCTATCCACCAACAACCTTATTTAAAGAGTCTATTGAATCAATTTCAATCTCAATTCCCTCACAATAATTTATGGAGTCAACCACCTCAATTCTCTCAAAGTCATTTAACTACTGAATGGAGTCAACCACCTCAATTCAATCTTAGCAATTTAACTACTGAATGGAGTCAACCACCTAAATTTTCTCAAAATCTTACTACTGAGAATATTGGTGTTGAGGTTGAGGAGGGAGATAATGATAGTGATCACGAAGGTGATAACAATAGTGATATTGAAGGTGGTAATAACAGTGAACCACCTGAGGATGAGTCATTGACTGAAACCGATGATGAGCACACACATCCATTCCCTGACTCTATTACAGCATTGAGTTCTATTCCATCCATATTTGACAACCAATGGCCCCAACATGAACACATTGATTCCAACTATGAAGCTTTTCAAGATGATGACTGGGTGGAAGATTTTTGTCATGAATTTCGTCTCAATTACAATCCTTCCAGTGCTGTTATATATGAGGGTGCTTTATTTGCATCCAAAGTTGTACTGGTTGAAACACTCCAAAAATGGTCGGTACAAAAGAATGTCCAGTACCATACATTACGCTCAAATAATCGTCATCTTAAACTTGTTTGTATCCATGATCAACGATGTCCTTGGAGATTGACCGCTTGCCAGTCCAAAAGAGCAGGTGGCATGTGGAAGATAAAACATTGTAAAGCAGGCCACAATCGTGAATTAACTGTTATGAATCATGATCATCACCAAGTCACAACATCTTATATTGCTCGAATGATAATGCCAATCCTAGTATCACGATTGGATATGTCGACACGAGAAATTCGTGACAAGGTGAATGCTGAACTAAGGCTCAATATATCTTACAAGAAGGCATATCTAGCGAGGAGGAAGGCTGTTTGTAAAATATTTGGAGACTGGGAATCATCATATCATAGTTTGTTGTCGTTCATGATTTCTCTGACACAATATATTCCAAGAACTATATATGCCCACCTTATTGATGATTATACCCTTCAAACTAAAGGCACTTGTAGATTCAAGCGGGTGTTTTGGGCATTTGGTGCAGCTGTGAGGGGTTGGGCCTATTGTAGGCATGTTCTTACTGTTGATGGCACATTTTTAACAGGAAAATATACTGACATACTTCTCATTGCATGTGGCATAGATGCTAATAATGGTCTATTTCCACTTGCTTTTGCTATTGTCGAGAAAGAAAATAAGGACTCCTGGGAGTGGTTCTTTGGTTCTCTACAAACTTATATTCCAATCATTCCACGACGTACAGACTTGTGTATCATTTCTAATCGTATGACTGAGATTTTTCTAGCACTTGAATCAAAGTTTGATTGGGCTCAACATCGTTATTGTCTTCGACATCTTCGGGAGAACTTCCATAAGCAGTTCAAGTCCAAGGAGTTGAGGGATCTTTTGTGGAAGGTGGGATCCACAACTGATACACATGAATTTGATCATCATATGACTGTTATAGAAACCATAGATCCAGCAGTGAAGGCATATTTATTAGGCCAAAATCCAGTACTTTGGGCTCTCGCATATGATAGAGGTTGCAGGTATGGGTCATTGACTACCAATCATGTTGAAGGGTGTAATGGAGTCTTAAAAGGTGTTAGAGGTTTGCCAATACAAGCGTTAATTGTTGCCACATACTATCGCTTCGTGACCATGTGGCTGCATAGGCGTAATCTCGCAAATAAACGTGCACAAGATGGACTGAAATGGCCCTTTAGGGTTCATGATAAGCTTTATAATGTTCGAGAGGATGCAAAAAAATTGACAATACACATCCGTGTGAACAATGATGAATGGCTTGTTGGTGACATGGAAGGAAATAGATTTCAAGTAATAGTGCGTCCAAATGGTGGCAACCAATGTAGTTGTGGTTTTCCACAACAATGGCATTTTCCATGTTCTCATGTTTGGGTGGCTGCAGACTCTGTCAATTGGGATCTTAATGCACTTGTGAGTGCATATTATACAAATGAGGCTTATCTAAATGCATACAGAACTGAATTTCGTGGTATTCCTGACAAGAGGTATTGGCCTCAATTTGATGAAACTAGAGGTATTTATCCGTTATTACCCCCTAGGAAACGAAGGCAAGCTGGAAGACCAAAGAAAAAGAGAAGGCATTCGACTATGGATGTTGATCCAAATCAATATACATATCACTGTCATAAGTGTGGCAGAAAGGGCCATAATAGACGCACTTGTCCTAATGTCATATGATGTCTGGTCATGTAATGTTTGCAATTTCAATTTACTCAAGTCATGTAATGTTTGCAATTTCAATTTATTCAAGTCATGTAATGTTTGAAATTTTAATTTACTCAAGTCATGTAACGTTTGCAATTTTAATTTATTCAAGTCATGTAATGTTTGAAATTTTAAGTTATAATGAAATTTTAAGTTATAATGAAATTTTAAGTTATAATGAAATTTTAAGTTATAATGTTTGAAAACAATGAATTTATAATGGTTTTTTTATAGATGGCTCATCGAAGGACATGGACATTTCACATGTCTATAGAGTTAATCCAAATAATAGATACGAAGTGCCTACAGGGAAAAATGGCTCATCAAACTCTATTGGATGATGACTGGAATGACGTACCAGATTTGTTGTACAACAAATTAGGATTTATAGTGACAAAAGAACAAGCAAGATTTAATTGGAAAATTTTAAAGCAAATGTTTCACATGTATGAAGAACTTCTTGAGCTACCTGGTTGGTATTGGGATCACACGAAATAGAAAGCAATGCCAATCAATGAACAAGTTAAAAACCAGTTAGCTATATCACATCCAGAGATACATCAAGTTGTACATCAAATGTGGCCATTTTATGAACCTCTAGATGAGATATTGAATCAAATGCAGTAACTAATGTTGTATTTCTCTTTTAGTAGTTCATGTTGTATTTTTATATTGTTTGATAGTTCATGTATTTGAATTAATTTCATCTTATGTAATGAAGAATCTTGACAAACTTAAATGTTGTACAATATTTGCACTTTTCATTTAATGTAGTATTTGCACTTTTCATTTAATGTAATATTTGCACTTTTCATAGATATGGCTCGTAGAGAAGCAACCTACCGACTCTCCCAGCACCACATCATGTTGGCACAATGGCCTATTACTGACCAGGATGTTTTAGAAAATATTTCCATGGCTGGTTTTGGGCTTGTTCATAGGCTACCCACTATCAACCTTGACCCCACTTTAATAACTGCATTAGTTAACATGTGGGACAACTCTAGCAATACTTTTAGGTTTCCCCCTTTTGAGATGAATGTAACCCTTCAGGATGTTGCTGTTCTTTTAGGCCTAAGGATTGATGGCCCACCGGTTATAGATCCATATCCTTTAGGTGTAGGTGAGGGGCAATTTTCTTCATGGTCTCACCTTTGTGAGAATTTCTTAGGAGATGCACCAGATGGGATGTCCAAGGGGCATATCTCCTTGATTTGGCTGTGTGAGACCTTTAAGGATATGGATCTGACCGCAGGTGATGAAGACCAACAATTAGAACTTAGGACAAGATACACTAGGGCATATCTCTTATACTTCTTAGGTAGTTACCTTATCCCAGATAGTACCAGGGATAGGGTGCATGTTAGGTACCTCCCTCTTGTGTCCGATTTTGCACATTGTGGCACTCTATCTTGGGGTGCTGCAACTCTAGCTTTCTTATATAGGGAGTTGTATAAGGAAACCACCCGGTCTAGGAGAACAGCCCATCTGTCAGGTTGTGTCTGCCTATTATAGCTGTGGTGTTGGGAGAGGTTGGGAATTGGACGCCCAGGTAGAATTGCAATGCACTGGGATGATTGGCCAGAAGATGTTCCCCTGGGTTACAAGTTAAAGATCTACACAATTAATTTTTATATTTGTCCAAACATTATGTAGTGTTTATCTAAATTTAGTTTGTCAATTTAATAGGTGGCCTACCTTTGTCCAAAGGAGTCAAACTATCAGGGGAACAATCCAGTTTTATGATTCAACATTTGACCAGATTTTGCCCTCACAGGTATAACTTACTTACCTCTACTAACATGTTGTATGGTATATATTTTATTTATTTGCAATTTGATACACGTTGTCTATATGAATAACAGATAGAGTTGACTCCTTACACTGCTGATATTCTCAAGAGATTGCCTGCCATTTGTAGAGATGGTAGTGATATTTGGTTGGCACGAGTGCCTCTGTTATGCTACACAATAGTGGAGTGGCTCTTCCCTGACAGAGTACTTGGACAGTTCGAATTTGTTCAAGTACAACCTACTCTTGAGCTTCTACAGCTTAGCCGGATAGATGGGAGGGGTCATGCGGCTCAGGATTGGATGATTCATCATAGGCGGGAGGTGCATATGTGGAACAACATACGTGAGAGCTTAGTTCCCGCTCCACCAGCTGATATAGTCTTCAGTCCTCAGGTTCACTATGCATGGTATCATCCACAATACATCGTTCCCCCTCCAGCTATGCCTCCAAGCATATACTACCCACAAAGTTATCGCCAGCAGGAATTTGTGAGTATCATTATTATTTCTTTTACAAACTGTTATTATTTATCTTTGTTATTTGTAATATATGTAATTGGTCTTTATTATGTGTACATACTTTGTTTTACAGGTACAAACACAGGTGGTGATCCGAGCGGCAGTAGAGCATGCCCCTATACAGATCAGAGACGACGTTTATAACATCCATGGGAGTTACTTTGATAGTCTTCCTGACTATGCTCGGCCGTGGGATCCCATACCCACTCATACCACAACCTCTGAGCCCACTCCCACTCCTACTCCTACTCGTACTCCTACTCCTACTCCTACTGCTGAGCCCACTCCCACTCCCACTTCTCAGTTCATGTCATGGGGACCGACAGGGCCATATTTTCAGGAGCTGCTTCATATTCCTCATTCATCACCCCACCTCAACCAGCATCATACTATGGAGCTAGTTCTTCTTCTGTTCCATACACTCCATTCCCACCACCAATTATTCCTGAGAGCCGACCACCATCTTATGTCACATATTCACCTACTCCGTTTGATTTCTCAGGATGCACCCCACCTGATCCATCCTACCCTGGTTTTCAGAGACCCCTCACCCCACCTCCACCTTTTCATTTCTTCCCTGATGCTCGCCAGCAGCCTCCTATGCAGTTGTCCCCAGTTCAACCGTCTCCAGATGACATCGGTACAGAGGATCCAGATGTAGAGGGAGGTGGGTGAGGACATCGTGGACGAGGACGACGTACTTAGTTTTTTATATATTGTACAGTTTTGTATGTATGTCTTTGTGAAGACATCTATTGTATGTGGATCTATCATATTATGATATCACATTGGTTCATTTTGGATCTATCATATTGTTCTGTTGTGTATTATGCCTTTGTGAAGACATCTATTGTATGTGGATCTGTCATATTATAATATCACATTGGTTCATTTTGGATCTATCATATTGTTCTGTTGTGTATTATTTTCTCATCATGTTGGTTCATATTTTAACCTTGTTTTTAATTGCTATCTCATTTTTTTGGATAAAGTTCTTATTATATAATCAATTAGGAACCAACTGATGTTGGTTGCAATACACTTATATATTCCATATGTATGTTACGAGCTATTGAAATTGGCAAATTTATAATAATTTGGTATATTATAGACATCCAAATACAAGTGAATGAATTGTAAATGTACAAATATAATCAATATTGTTAATATACATATCAATAACCATGAAACAATATCAGTGACTGCAAAAATGTGATTAAAAAATGCAATGCGTCCCGCATGGGGACGCATTGGTGTAATGCGTCCTGCATGGAGACACATTGGTACAATGCGTCTTGCATGGGGACGCATTGGTCCCACAGGAGGACAATGCGTCCCGCTTCGGGACACATTGCCCTCCTGTGGGACCAATGGGTCTGCTGCTGAGACGCGTTGCCCTCCCGGGATGCAATGCGTCCCAATGGCGGACACATTGGTCCCACAGGAGAGCAACACGTCCCAAACCGGGACGTATTGCCCTCCTGTGCGATCAATGCGTCTGTCGCCGGGACACATTGCCTCCCGTGAGGGCAATGCGTCCCAACAGGGGACACATTGCTCCCGAAATGTGCCATTTTGGGCAATAAGTTCAAGAATGTGCCATTTTGGTAATAAAAATTGGCAAATGTGCCATTTTGGTTTTTTTGCCATATATATATATTACATATTGAAGTATTTTTTTTATTTTACTATAACAATGAAATATTTGTTTTGAGTTATACATAACTTAGAATTGTGTAATCACATTAGTAAATCACATATGACTGACATACCCCATAAGTAAAACTCATTAGTGAAAATTTCAACCCAAAATGTCATTTCAGACATCAACTCTAATCAACTTAGACTTATGGAATCCAAACTTGAATTTAGCTACTTTTGGGCCAAGCTATGTCATATGTACCGTCGAATACAATTTAATAACACTAAATTTTAGTCCACTGTATAGGAGCACCATAATCATATAGAAAGTAAATGAAATAACAAAATGATTGTTGCAGACCAGAAATTGGTCGGTGAGTTTTTTTTTGGATATTAATTACATGGGTTTAGTGGTGTAGGGTTTAATTAGAATTCACAGGAAGGCTGCCATTGGAAAATGGAAATGATTCCCTCACGCGCGATGGGTTCAAGCGCAGCTTACGCGCGGGGAGAGGGTAGTTTGTTGGGGGAGAGGCTGATTTGGGGGTGATGACGTGGCGAGTTTTAATTGGATGGGTTGGTAGAGGTTGTGTAATATGCAAATAAATTTATTTTGCTTATGATTTTTGAACCGTGATGAATTTTTTAACGAAAAAAAAACCATTAGATTTGTAATTAAAAATGCATTTCAACAAGACTAACATTGATATATTTTTAACAAAAAATATAAAAATGATAGGAATAGATTATTCTGGATGCCAATGAACCATTTTAGGCGCCAATTAACCATATTTGGGTGTCATTAGCCATTTATGGGTGTCATTAGCCATTATGGGAGTCGTTATAATTCTAAGTATCAGTAAACCATTTTGGGCACCATTACGTGGTTCTTAGATGTCAAACAAACCTATTTGGGTGTCGTTATGTTATTTTGGTTGTCAATACCTTATATGGGTGTCAGTTTAAACTTCTGGGTGCCAATGAACCATTTTGGGGGTCAATTACCTTATTTGGGTGTCATTTTTATACTTTGGGTGTCAATGAACCATTTTGGGAGTCAATTACCCTTTTTTGGGCGTCAATAACCATTTATGGGTGCCATAGCATCCAAAAATAACTTATTTGGGCGTCATTTTAAACTTCTGGGTGTCAATGAACTATTTTAGGTGTCAATTACCTTATTTGGGCGTCATCTTTATACTTTTGGGTGTCAATTCACCATTTTAGGCATCAATTAACTATTTTTGAGTGTCAATAACCATTTATGGGCGCCATAGCATCCAAAAATGACTAAATAGCACCCAAAAGTGGTCAAATAGTTGTTTTAGTTGTCAGTACCTTATTTGGGCGTCATCTTTATACTTCTGGGTGTCAATGAACCATTTTGGGCGTGAACTAACCATTTTTTGGTGTCAATAATCATTTATGGGTGCCATAGTTGGTTGTCAATTAACCTATATATATCTTTTTATGTTTTTTTCTCAAAAATATATCTATATTAGTTTTGTTAGATTGCATTTTTTGTAACTAAACCAACATTTTTTGTTTCGTTAAAAAAGTCATTACGGTTCAAAAGTTATAAGCGAAACAAATTTATTTGCCTATTGTATAATTTCAAAAAAACCATCCAATAACCGTCTGCCACATGGTGGCAGTTTGGGTGCTGGTTTGAGGCTAGTTTGGGCGTGCGTGAAGCCGCGCGTGACCGGCGTGAGCGTGCCTAAATCTTAGTTCATTGGAAAACAACAGTGCCGGACTCCAGACACCCCTTCAATAGAGCTAAGATTTGGGCACACTCACGTTGGTCACGCGTGGCTTCACGTGTGCCCAAACCAGCCTCAAGCCAACCCCCAAACCGCCACCACGTGGTAGATCGTGATTGGGTGGGTTTTTTGGAATTATACAAAGGCAAATAAATTTGTTTCGCTTATAACTTTTGAACCGTAAACTGTTGGTTTCGTTGCGAAAAATGCAATCTAACAAGCATTATATTGACATATTTTTGAGGAAAAAAATAAATATAATATATATAGGTTAATTGATAACCAACTATGGCGCACATAAATAGTTATTGACACCCAAAAATGGTTAGTTGATGCCAAAAATAGTTCATTGACACCCAGAATTATAAAGATGATGCCCAAATAAGGTATTGACAACCAAAACAACTATTTAACAATTTTTTGGCGCTATTTAGCCATTTTTAGATGCTATGACGCCAAAAAATGGTTATTGACACCCAAAAATGGTTAAGTGACGCCTTGACGCCCAAAATGGTTCATTGACACCCATAAGTTTAATGACGCCCAAACAAGGCATTTTTGGATGCTATGACGCCCATAAATGATTATTGACACCCAAAAATGATTAATTGACGCCCAAAATAGTTCATTGACACCTAAAAGTATAAAGATGATGCCCAAATAAGGTAATTGACGCCCAAAATGGTTCATTGACACCCAAAAGTTTAAAATGACGCCCAACGCCCATAAATGGTTATTGACACTCAAAAATAGTTAATTGACGCCCAAAATGGTTCATTGACACCCAGAAGTATAAAGATGACGCCAAATAAGGTAATTGACGCCTAAAATGGTTCATTGACACCCAGAAGTTTAAAATGACGCCCAAATAAGTGATTGACAACCAAAACAACATAACGACACCCAAATAGGTCTGTTTACACCTAAGAACCACTTAATGACACCCAAAATAGTTCATTGACAACATAACGACACCCAAATATGTCTGTTTACACCTAAGAACCATTTAATGGGGCCCAAAATGGTTCATTGACACTTAGAATTATAACGTTGTCCATAAATGACTAATGACACCCAAAGACAGTTAATTGACACCCAAAATAGTTCATTAACATCCAGAATAACCTATTCATATCATTTTTATATTTTTTTGTTAAAAATATATCAACTTGTTGGAATGCATTTTTCATAAGGAATCTAATGGTTTTTGTTTCGTCGAAAAATTCATCACGGTTCAAAAGTTATAAGCAAAATAATTTTTTTTGCATATTACACAAACGCTATCAACCTATCCAAAGCCCACCACGTCATTATTCGAAATTTAGCTTTTAACCCATAAAACCACCCCAGCTGCCGCGCTTGATGCGCTTGACGCATGATGCCCTTGACCGAATCATTTTCGCCTTCAATACAGCTGTGCCGGACGATTTGGTCCCTTCTGTCTTCACAAGTTAATCTCAGTAATCCATAGTATCTTGTGGCCGACACAGTAGAGCTTGCTTCTGATGCCTCCAGCGGGGTCACATTTTCAGGGGATGCTCTTACGCAAACTGAAAGAGGTAGTAGCTAGCAAGCTTCAGCTTCTTCTTGGATTCTCTTATCAGGCCGTGTGTTTCTCCCTCGGTCTTTCTTTTGGGTTATGCACAACGCTACGGATATATATCTAACTGCAAAGCTTTCTATATTTGGTTGGGGTATGCATGCATAGAACCGAAGGACATGAGGCCGGCGGTGATACCAGCTCCTCCACAACAGCAGGAGGGCGTCGCAGTCGAAAATCTCCTGCTGGATGCAGAAGAACTCATTGCTTCCGATGCAGCTAGTAGTAACAGGTAGCTGGCGCTGCAGCTCTGTCTTGGATTCCTCGGCTTCCATTTTCCAAATCTCGAAGTGTTGCGAAAGCAGCTGTTGTTACCGTCTAGTATATCTTCTGATTGAATGTTCGGTCCATTATATTCTAGCATGAGTTTCCGTAAGTTGTGGTCAGTTACTGTTTGTTATTTCTCATTCTGTTTGCTGCTTGTGATATGTATATTCTTTGTTTTGATTTATACCGAGCGATGCATGTTTTTTTTTGCTTTTTTTAGCGCGGTAATACGGATTTCACCTCTCATTGTTGTTGATATTTTTTCACACTTCCATCTGTGGCTTCATCTTTAAATTATATAATCTTTAAAATAAATATTTCTGTTACTGCTTTTCCAATGATATGATCTCCATCATATGCTACTTGTAAATCATCTTTTTGTTCAACATGTGAAATGCTGGTCAAATCATCAAGATGTCAAGTTTATCAAAGATGTCTTACAGAAGGGGGAGAGCATTCCAAATTATAGAGGTGTACCAGCAAACACATTATGTATGCATATCGTAGTGTAGTAAACGTATGAGTTGTGTGATGCATCTCTTGATACATGCAACCCATGTTTGCTAAACTCGAATGACTGCATAAATCGTGGTCGTTGCTTTTACGAATATCCTATCCAGCTACATATTTTGTATTATGGTTAATGCTTTCCTGTGAGCATAAGTATCTTGACGTCGTGAATGTTGTAGACACTATTTTGTAAACTACAATTTGATTCTGACACCTGGTTAGCTTTCCACTCATACATTGACTAAAGAAGTGTTGGTTTTCTCTAATTTCATCTCCTTGTTTTTTGAGCTCAGTGATTCCGATGACAGGATGATGCCCTATCCCAATAGCAAAGCTTACATACAGCTCATGGAGGAGGAGCCTAAGTTGCCAACTGCTGTTGTGGGTGGAAGCGCTGATAGTGGCGGAGGTAACGGAAGATTGAAGATTGCTATGGATCATGAAGTCAGCAGCAGGTAAAAAGGTGTCGAGGAACAAGAATTACACAACGCCCAAGTCTCAAACGCTGTTTTGTTTGGAGCCAACAGCAACCCTGCCGCAGGAGACTCCAGTGGTATTTGGAGCTGGTCAAATCATCAAGATGTCAAGTTTATCAAAGATGTCTTACAGAAGGGGGAGAGCATTCCAAATTATAGAGGTGTACCAGCAAACACATTATGTATGCATATAGTAGTGTAGTAAACGTATGAGTTGTGTGATGCATCTCTTGATACATGCAACCCATGTTTGCTAAACTCGAATGAATGCATAAATCGTGGTCGTTGCTTTTAAGAATATCCTATCCAGCTACATATTTTGTATTATGGTTAATGCTTTACTGTGAGCATAAGTATCTTGACGTCGTGAATGTTGTAGACACTATTTTGTAAACTACAATTTGATTTTGACACCTGGTAAAGCGCTCCCTTTTCTGACCTGGCATTTCATGATTGGCCCAAACACATTCAATCTTGTAAAAATTATAATAATTTGTAGGAATGTCCGATAATAACAAATTTTAAATGAAAATTTATTAGGAGAAAGCAAGGAATTCAATAAAAATACAATTAAAGCTTGAATCTAATTGCAATTCGAAAAGTCTATTAAGTTGTCATCTTGAATGGTATTAATAAGTAAAAACCCTAAGTTTTGATGATAATTAGATCGAATGATATTCCCAAAATATTTTGAGTTAAATATTAACCTAATGTTAATAAAAGCAGGAATTAGATCTAAAAGGATGATCTTTGTACATAGTATGCTTGATTTAGGGTTCTATGTATATGAAACTGCATTACTGAGCCTAGAAACCCTAATTTTGGTAATTATGACTTTTGATGGTTTTAATTGTGAAAATCCATGAATAAAATAGAGATATGATGATCCTAAGCTAGATTGAGGATAAATGACCCTTAATGTGGATAATTTGGGTAATTAGGGTTTTATGATTAGAAAAGCTAGGGTTTGTTGACTTAAAATGGATAAAGATTGAGATATAAATCTAAGAAACCCTAATGAATCCTAATGAGACTTAGCAACCTTAGAAAGGTGTCTCAAGTCAATAAGGAGTTGTTTGGGATGTGATGGTAACAATCAGATGTTACACATGTTTTCAGGATCAAGATTGCTTGATTGGTTCCTTGAGTTGATTGATTAGACATCTTTATTGGATTGGATATCTTGCTTATATTTGAAACTTCAAATCAGGTATGTGGTTACACTTATGGATAATCACTCTAGTTTCACGGTGATTTCTGAGGTGTTACCGATTTCTTGAAATTAACTGCTTGGTTGACTTTTATTTCATGCAACTATATAGTGACTATGGTTGTCACCATAAATATTTGTGCATAACTGGCTCAGATCCTAGTCCTCCATTGTAGCTTTGAGTACATGTGAGATATGGATAACCTAGTTAATGGTCTACCCTTGGGGTAGGATCATCAGATTATCTTGAGTCGATGTTTGGTCTACCTTTGGGTAGGTAGGATCATACGACTATACGACCTTATGGTGATACCTAATTGGCTGAGGCTATCCGCGTGGAAAAAAGGTAAAACACTCCCTTTTCTGACCTGGCATTTCCTGATTGGCCCAAACACATTCAATCTTGTAAAAATTATAATAATTTGTAGGAATGTCCGATAATAACAAATTTTATGAAAATTTATTAGGAGAAAGCAAGGAATTTAATAAAAATAGAATTAAAGCTTGAATCTACTTGCAATTCGAAAAGTCTATTATGTTGTCATCTTTAATTGTTTTAATAAGTAAAAACCCTAAGTTTTGATGATAATTAGATCGAATGATATTCCCAAAATATTTTGACTTAAATATTAACCTAATGTTAATAAAAGCAAGAATTAGATCTAAAAGGATGATCTTTGTACATAGTATGCTTGATTTAGGGTTCTATGTATATGAAACTGCATTACTGAGCCTAGAAACCCTAATTTTGGTTATTATGACTTTTGATGGTTTTAATTGTGAAAATCCATGAATAAAATAGAGATATGATGATCCTAAGCTAGATTGAGGATAAATGACCCTTAATGTGGATAATTTGGGTAATTAGGGTTTTATGATTAGAAAAGCTAGGGTTTGTTGACTTAAAAAGGATAAAGATTGAGATATAAATCTAAGAAACCCTAATGAATCCTAATGAGACTTAACAACCTTAGAAAGGTGTCCCAAGTCAATAAGGAGTTGTTTGGGATGTGATGGTAACAATCAAATGTTACACATGTTTTCAGGATCAGGATTGCTTGATTGGTTCCTTGAGTTGCTTGATTGGACATCTTTATTGGATTGGATATCTTGCTTATATTTGAAACTTCAAATCAGGTTTGTTGTTACACTTATGGATAATCACTCTAGTTTCATGGTGATTTCTGAGGTGTTACTGATTTCTTGAAATTAACTGCTTGGTTGACTTTTATTTCATGCAACTATATAGTGACTATGGCTATCACCATAAATATTTGTGCATAATTGGCTCAGATCCTAGTCCTCCATTGTAGCTTTGAGTACGTGTGAGAGATGGATAACCTAGTTAATGGTCTACCCTTGGGGTAGGATCATCAGATTATCTTGAGTTGATGTTTGGTCTACCTTTGGGTAGGTAGGATCATACGACTATACGACCTTATGTGTTGTCTACCCTTGGGGTAGGACCAGGTCAAAAAGGGAGCGCTTTACCTTTTTTCCACGTGGATAGCCTCAGCCAATTAGGTATCACCACTTTAGAAACTTGTCCCCACAAGGTGGAGGCAGAACTTAGGATCAAAGGACATATTTACCCTTCACCTTCCATTTTGTATTCGACGGTACAAACGTAAACCCATCCTTTCTCTTCTTCAACCTCCCGATATCCCTATTTGCGAGCCAGTGCCGAGGACAGTCAACAAGGCCATTCACTTTACACTTTAGCGTGTCAGAGGGTCAAGCAAGGGCGAAGGCACCATCTTTGGGTCCATACAGACTCATTGGTGGTCTCACACAAGTCGGAGGGGCACAAACCAGGGCGTGTAGTGGAGTCCCCGTCGACGGCGAACAGGGGCTCACGATTAGTGGGCTTATCGGCCAACCTCTAGGCTGCTGGGGCTTCTTCTCACTTTGTGAAAGCTTTTCCCTGACTCCCAGACCCAGTCCCTTGGTCCTTATATAGGGAATAGGATGGGAGCTCCAGGGTGTCCATTAGTGGAGGCCGATTCCCATGCTAATTTGGGGAAAACCCCAATCAAAGGAGAAAATGAGAGTGAAATTGGGATTCAAGATTCTCACATGTACTGTAGATGCAGTTCTCCCCTTAGTCTGAGAGATAGGAGATGATCTACATCCTTTGGATCATCAATCGGATGACCAACGAGCTACACCAAACGTGACATTTGATACATCGCTCGATAATCCTTTTCACTTTAGGAAATCTTCCAAAAATCATAACTCCCAAACCATATGTCCGAATAGTCCCAAATTTTAAGGGAAAGTCCATAATGACTTAAAATACTTGTGTTACATGTTTGGGATACAAATTCTAAAGTATGAGAGATTTTTCTTCATATGCAAGTTATCACTTAAAAAGGCATATTTTATTCATATTTTCTCTCTCTTACTCTTTTATATCCTTTATTTGGACTAATTTTACCATTAGAACCCATGCAGATTTGAAATCTAACCCATGATGATCAATCATACAACTTCCTAGAGAATACCACATATTTCTCATCATTATCTTAATTTCTTTTCCTTTTTATGCATTATTTTATTTTATTCAACTTTTCTTTCCTTTTTATCACTTTGGACTCACTAACATATTAGGATCCACGAAATCATACATTTAAAGGAAATATTATCAAATAAATCCATTCATAAATCATACAATTTCATAATCATACATTTTATTGGAGAAATTGCATTTCAAACCATATAAGCCCAAAAATTTGGGGTTGTAACATCCTTCCCCTCTTATAGGAATTTTTCCCTCAAAATTCCACCAAACATACAAACGATTAATGATAAGACTTCTCCATATCCATCTTCAACTCTCATGTGGCTTCATCATCTCCATGGTGCCTCCAAAGAAACTTTACCATCTCTTTCCTTGACTCATGAGCTCTCTCACGTTGGTATCTCGTACCCTCACAAGTGACTCTGGGTAAGTCAGCCTCCCTTGGAGTTCAATAGGTTCAATGCTCAACACATGGATTGGTTACCTCATATAGTGCTCTAGATCAGACACATGGAACACACCATACATCATATTATCTTGGGGGGTAAGGATAAATAAAAGCAGCTCCACCAATTCATTTCAAAACCTCAAACATGCCCATGTATTGGGGACTCATATTTCCTCTATTCTTAGAGGTAGCTCAAAGTGATCGGATTTCCAAAACACGTGTTCACCCACGAAGTGCAAGTCATTCTGCTTCACATCAGTATGAGACTCTAGTCGATCCTGGGCTTTCTTCAGCCATTAATCGATCAAAGCGACTTCATCTGCATACATTGTGGTTTGTCTGACCTTCACAAGGTCCTCTCACCGACATCACCCTAGTGAAGTGGTGAGTGACACAACCTCCCTTAAAGAGCTTCATACATCCCGATACTGGCTTTGGTGGTTGTCGTAACAAACAAACTCAGCTAGGGGCAGGTACTGCTCCCATGAATCACCCTGAATGCGAACATATGCTCTCATCATACCTTCTAAAGCCTAGATCATACTCTCTTGACTATCCATCAGTTAGGGGGTGATATGTGGTACTAAACTCCAATCTAGTATCAAGCTCATCATGTACCTACTTCCACAACATGTAAGTGAACTTAAGGCCATGCTCACGAATATTCATCTCAAATCACCATGAAGTCAAACTATCTCTCAAAAATATATAACTCTACTAGATTTGTCACAGTAGTAGTTGTCACTAAGGAAACATGCTAACATGGTAAGGCAATCTACCATAACCCATATTGTGTCATGACCTCTCTTTGTATTGGGGAGACTCACTACAAGGTTCATGGTGATCTACTTCCATTCTTCTTGAGAACTCCCACCCATCTATAGCAATCCCTCTGGGTTACTGGTGTTCAACTTTCACCCACTGGCATGTGTGGCCACTGGCTACATGCACCTCTACATTCTTCCTCATTTCAGATACCGTTGCAAACCTTAACTATCTTGGTAGTACCAGGGTGTGCGGTGTACTTAGAATCATGAGCTTGTTGCACAACATGATTCTTCCAAGGTAAATCCTCAGAAACCCTAAAACACTCTAGTAGTGGATTTCACCTCCTACTCTTCTCGAGAGGTGCATCTGAGGTTCCCCTAACAAACCTTTCATCTCCTCAAGCTCTATGCTAATTGGGCAACCACTAACTCGACCCACGAGTCTGGTTGTATCTGGATGTTAGCCACATAGGTCTAGTCTTCCAATGATCACAGGGTCCACTTAGCAACCTCTTCCAATCTCTCCACTAGCTAAACAAGATAGCTGCACACCTGAGTTGTGTTCTGAGTAAGAGCATATCTTACCACATTAGCTTCCTTGTGTGCTAGGTGATGGCAAAGTCATAAACCTTCATATACTCTACTCATCGTCTTTATCTCTGGTTTAGGTCTGTCTGAGTCAGGAAAACTTCGATCCCTTGCTTCCATCATCTCAATTATTGAACCCAAATCTGAGACTCATAGATTCCAAACTACTCTAGATAGGTACGTCCTCATATGATGATTACCTTTGTTCATCTATACCTTCATACCATCTATCCAAAATATTCTCAAAAGGTGTGGTACTTCCTCTATCCTCATTCATCATAGAAAGGTTTCAACTTATATCACCTTTATCCTTAGTATGACATGCATTTTGTCCTGTCTCTCACACCGATAACAAGATGAAATAAGCATTTGGATGTAGTCCAAATACAGAGTTCATCCCATTCCATGAGTAGAGATGGTGCATCGCACATCACAATTACACTTTCCATTCTAAGTTGAAACATACTTCTCATGACCACACCATGAACATCTTGATTATGTGTCTACACCCATGGGAAGACTTTTCCCATCACCTTTGGGCTGAACATCACTCTTAAGTTCAATCATGATTCATTACCTCAAGGTCTCTAGGGTGCTGGTACTTTAGGGGTGATCTTACCCTTTATGCACCTAGGGAGTGCCTCTCACATTGACCACTCAGGTCCCATTACCTCATGAAGGTATTTAACCTCCTAACCCATAGGCCTCGGGAAAAGGTAGTTGTTACCTCCCGACCCTATGGTCTTGTGCATCTAAGGGATAGACAACTCCTACTCCCATCAGTCTTTTACCTCCTTGACCTTGGTGTTGACTCAGGATTCTATCATATCACATCTCCATCTTGAATCCTCATCTGAATCTCTATCATCTCTTTGAGCACTCATGGTTAACCTTGCATCGCTTCATAGAAATCACAACGACCTACCTAACTCGGTATGACCCCATATAGGTTACCTCTATGGTAACATAACCTCATGCCCCTTAGAGATATATGGTCACACATGGGTCTATAGATTCATACTCATACTATCTGCTCTTACAATTAGCTCATCAGTCTTGTATAAGTGACCTCTTAAGATTACCTCAAACCTAAGCAAGAGTTGGTGCTCACTCCAACATGAAGGGTCCCTTCTTAAGACAGGAGAAAAATATCACTTAATAGTTTCAGAGGTCACAAAACATCCTTGCATCCAAAGCCTGAATCGTCATGTATATGCATATCTCTTATCTGAAACCTATGCACATGGCTAGCAAGAAGACATCCTATTAAACCATTCTAAGTTTCTGGGTATGTTACCCTTTTTCATCATTCCTCAAGGTTGGACCAATATCATACATGCATATGTCTCCAACCTGTGTGAATGGTTCATCAAACATATATCTCAATTCAAGTGGGGTTTCCTTTTCTCTCACTAGTACGGAACCGACCTTTAGTGTCAGTTATTAAAGGCTTTTTGCGTCCGTTTCAAAGCGACACCCAAGTGGGCACCGCTAAAGTCAAACCCTTCAGCGTCGGTTTTAAAACCGACGCCATAACCCTTCCCGCCACAAAAAATGCACCAACAAGGGCACTATAGGCATCGGTTGTTTAATAAAACCGACACTATATCCAGGTAAAAGACGTCGGCATTTCACAAAAATAAACACTATATAACCCTTCCCACCACCAATAAAACGTGCCAGCAAAGGCACCATCAGTTTCGACTTTTATATATAATCGACACTACTTAGCCACATAGACGTCGGTTTTTTGATAAAAACCGACGCTGTATGTCTTTGTTGTCGGTTTTATACTAATGACCGATGCCTATGTTCTGATTATTTTTCTTATCAGCTTGCTGGCCTACTGTATGGCTGGTCAGCAGGATGCAGAACCTGTAGTTCAGTTCTGAACTACAAGTTTACAACATCCATTGATATCAGCCAACAACAGGCCACAAACCTAAAAAATTAACAAGATGGACAATATTATATATGTACCATGTGATTCACACACATGTATAAGCACATTTAATCATATGATTCATCACACACATGTATAAGCACATTTAATCACATGATTCATCACACACATGTAGAAACCTATAGTTCCATCATCGTCATCATCATCATCATATAGTTATGAACATGCAGTGGTGTTGTTGTCCAAAACAGTAACTAAACAAGGGGGTTGTTGTACCCCTAAACATGCACATAAGTAAAATAACTGAGAAGAGAGAGATACTAGACTAGATACACAACTTAAAAAATAGCAACATGGTTCGGAATCAGCAATCATCATCATCATCATCGTCATCGCTATCCTTTGTGGAATACTCAAATCAGACCAGATGATCGGGCGTCTCGTTGTTGATGTTGGTTATCCAAACCTTGATGGTATTATGGCCAACCAGACGAAGCAAAATCTTATCACTACGGCCCAATAGCATTTTTAGAACCCACTCACACCAACTGGATGTGGATATAAGATTCCCTTCAACATCGTACTTAACCTCGATAACATAATTTGAAATTTCAAAATTTAGGGTCACTTCACCAGCCATGTAGCGTTTTCCATTTAGATAACACCAATGTTTAGGTATAATGAGTTGTGCTAATGAATGATCATCTAGAATGATGTCCAACTGTTCTTCAATAGGGAATAGTAACATTGGGGTAGAGGGCCAAGACATTATGCCTACAACAATGTAAAATGTAGAGAAAAAGTAATATAAATGTAAGTATTAACAACACACAACAACGATGGGTTATTTCATATTCATGTCGGAGAAATAATTAATGATGACGAGGATGATAACTTAGTTATTCATTTCACTAAGTTATTCATTGTATCTGTTAAACTATCTACACTAATCCTTACATTAGCCATATATGTCAAACTAGGGCACCATGTAAGAGATACTAATAAAAGCCCCTTCTTCCCTCTGCTTTTGTGTTTTTCCTTGATCCTCATCTCACCTATATATCCCACCCCTACCCTCCTTACACCACCCTCCCTCCTCCCCCTCCCCTCCCTTGGCCCTCCACCCTACCCCACCCCTACCCTCCTCCCACCCTACCAAACCCCTCACCCTCCCCAGGCCCTCCACCCTAACCCTCCTCCCACCATATCACTTACCCTAGGGACCTAGACTTGACAATTCCTATTAGAATTACAAGTCCTATTAGAATTACACCATATGTAAGTGGTGCTTGAGGCGTGAGAGGTGGTTGGTAGTCAGTGATGGTCATGGGTGGAGGTGAGTGTTGTGCCTGCATGCTACTTTGGTTTGTATGCACCAACAGTAAACCTCCATCGATGCGGGCACAAGTACCAACGTCGAAATTTCTCTCCCGCCTCTCTACACATTCTTCCCATTTCCCACTCCTACACATCAGGCCTTCACCCAATCACATCCTCTATCTCTCTAGCCCTTTCCACTTCTCCCTACTTCGAGCTCCACTCTCTTCTCTTTGTGCTATAGTTTCTCATCCTCAACCACTGACAAGAAAATGAAGGTGGGGCTGCCTCTCCCCTCTCCTCTGAGTTGTCTAGTTTCATAAGTCGATAACAATTTGTTCCGTATGCTCTTTCCTATTACCACACTGCTTTGTAGTACTCTGTCTTTCAGTTTTGAATGTCGAAAACATAGCTTATGGGTGTATACGGGGTCATCATCATCATCATCATCATCATCATCATCATCAGAAAGAAAGAAAGAAAGAAAGAAATAAAGAAAGCACTATCAATTAATTAAATTCATGCATGCATCATTAACCCTGATTAATCAATATTAATCAACTACACAATCTTAGAGAAACTAAGTACAAATATAATTAATTAACCACTCACCGCACTGGTGGATCGAGCAGGTTGTGGTGGCGGCGACCGGAGGTGGAGGTGGCCGAGCTGGAGGTGAAGGTGGCCGGTGCTGGAGGTGAAGCAAAGGAGGTGCAGGCGTTAGCCAGTGGCGGCGACTGGAGCATCATCATCATCATCATCATCATCATCATCGTCGTCGTCGTCGTCATCATCATCGTTGTCATCGTCATCGTCTTCATCATCATCATCATCATCATCATCATCATCATCATCATCAGAAATAAAGAAAGCACTATCAATTGATTAAATTCATTCATGCATCATTAACCCTGATTAATCAATATTAATCAACTACACAATCTTAGAGAAACTAAGTACAAATCTAATTAATTAAGTTCATTAATGCATCATTAACCCTAATTATTCAATACTAATCAAATATATGGCGGCATCATTAATCCTAAGTTCAAATCTAGTACTGATTAATTAACCACTCACCGTACTGGCCAACAAATACATGTATGTGGTCATTCTTATACCTACAATCCTAGTTTCATCATTCATATCCTAAGTTTTGTGTAACATCATATAATCATGCTTGTTAGTAAATACTAAATAGTAAATAAACCATGATTCCATATATCAAAGATTTGAATCAAAATGAAGCCTAATGGAACATTGGGAGAGTGAAAATATTATACCTCACTTGAAGGCTGAAGAAGAAATATATGCAAATCAACAGGAAGTCAACAACACCTACAACAACACAAATGCACGATTCAATTATGTTATAATGTATTAATTAGGGGTCAATCTTGAAGTATTAGCTAGAGCTTCATATATCAACATACATACTAGGTCATATTTCAAGTCAAGATTTAGGCATTTAATCACCTTAGGGTGCATACATGATTCACAAGGTATTTGGGTGCACAAAGAATAATATATCTTACTAATTTAGTAGTTCACATAATCATTTTAGAAATAGAAGACCCACATGTGAGTTAAGTTTGAGATTCAACATCAATGTATCTTTAACACACATGTTTCATGGTTCAAAGCACATAATCAAATCAAATTAGGATGCTAGAATGGACAAGTTTGAATATTATTTCAACATGCATCAAAATTTACAGAATTAGGTCAAGCATGAGGATTAGACAAGTTAAAACAGTAAATTAATACTAATCAATAGATAAAAGAATAAAACTGATAGATAATAAATTCAAATCAGTAGATAAGTAAATACTAATCAGTAGATAAGTAATTTGAAAAATTAGTAGATGATTAAATAATTTTAAAAAGTAGATGAACAAATACAAAGGCTTAAATTTAAATAATGTGATGAATCAAAAATGAAAAACAAATCAATATATAAGTAAATAAAATCAGTAGATAAGTAAATATAAATTAGTAGATAAGTAAATACTAATCAGTTGATGGAAATATGTAACCTACCTAGCAGTAGAGGGAAGTAGAGGCTAGCTCCGGTGACCTTAGGCTCGAGCTCTGATGGTGAAACAGCTCCTCAGGTGGCATTGAGTAGGCGGCGACGTTAAGGACACGGGCAGGCGGCGGCAGCGTTAATCACATGGGCAGGTGGCGGCATTGAGCAGGCGGCGACGGCGTTGAGCAGGCGGTGGCATCATTGAGCACATGGGCAGGCGGCAACGGCGTTGAGCACACGGGCAGGAGGCGACGTTGAGTAGGCGGCGACGGCGATGAGCAGTCGACGGCAGTGTTGAGAACACGTGCAGGAGGAGGCCTTGAGCACACGAGCAGGTAGCGGCGGCGTTGAGCACACGAGCAGGTAGCGGCGGTGGCAGATGAGCGGCAGGTCGAGTAGAATCACTAGAGCCGTGTTTTGCGATGAAATAGATCAAGAATGGGGAAGAGTCTGTTTCCTGGGGCCTATTAAGTTAACAATCATCTTCGGTTGTTTCAGAAACCGACACCTAAGATCGAAAAACGTCAGTCTCCACAAAAAACTGACGCCAATTGGGTAACCTAAACCCTAAAAAATTTTGTGAGGAAAACGCGCGTAAACACATCGGCGTTGGTTCTTGCATGAAAACCGATGACAAAAGTCAGCCCGATTTCTATCTCACAAAAAATCTTTAGTCGTCAGTTATTTGGTAAATAACCGACGCCGTATGTGAAATTTTGGAGGTAATTTTTTTGCACTGAAAAAATTGGATTTGGCATGTGATTTTAGGCATCGGTTTCTTATTAAGAACCTGACGCTAAATAAAAAGCGATACTCGTGTCTGGCCGGTCTTCACATATAGATGTCGGTTTGTGCTTTCAACGACATTTTAGGGTTTAGGCGGTGGTTTTTGGGATACAATCGATGCCTCTAAATGTGAAGTTATAAGCCATTTCTGTAGTAGTGTCTGACACATGGGGGGTGCCATACTTACTTCATATGAACTCAATCAGCCTCATGAGCATCATGTGCACCAGGTACTGATACTTCCCCTCTTTGGTCTAGGAACCCTGGGTTCACCCCTTATACTTCAGGTGTCTAAACTTCATGAACAACTGCTCAAACATTGAAAAAACCCATACATCATAGGTCATAAAATTTTTAACATTATTCCATGTGAACAACCCTTACAATCCTACACAAGGACAACCAACTGGGTGTGAGGCCTCACCACTTGTTACCATACCATACCTCTTCAGGGTCTTTGGAACTCTATACTACAACTAAAAAGGTAGGCACTCATATCTTCTATATGTTTGTTCAGGAAGCCTCTTTCTCTTTTCTAGGGTTTGGTTCCTCTAAAGGCATGAAAGGTTCGACAAGCATCTAAGGATCATGCATGAGGCAACCCCATACATCTACTCATGGTCGTCTATTCTAGTCCACATCATATCAAACTATCAAAACTTATGTCCGGAAAAGATCATCCAAATCTCAACATGCCTATCTCATAAACTATCATGCATAACCCTTCCGACTTAGGTCTAAAACCTACTTCCAGCCTTGTTGTCACTCACTTCTACGTAGTTGCATGCTCTTTTCTACTAATACATACCTATTAGAGTCCCTATATGGTCACCACTAACCTTCTCAATGAGGGAGATACCGCTCACCCTTATCAGGAACGACCCACCCAAGGTCGGGTCACCAAAAGGCACTAGAGGTCAAACAACCACACATAGTCTATGTTTCTCATGCATATTCAAAGCCTCTATGTAAAGCTTGTATGTCCAACCCATGTACTTGCATGCATGGAAAACTAAGGCATCCAACTCATCATGTTCTCTCTTTCTCTAACTACTACTTAAGGTTTTGGGTTGTGCATAGTTCTCAGAGGATATAACAAGTCTCTTCCTCTTCCTGGAGGCTTCTTCCTCCAAGGCTATCCCTCTCCTCATCTTCCTACAAGATGGTCTATGCTTAGCATTTTCTTGAGGGGTATCCAAGGGCACAACAACACATGCCATGCAACCTAAGCATGTACCTAAACTCAGTCGAAGTTTTATCATTTAGACTTATGTCCATGACATCTTTCTTACATGCTTTTTATTATTTTGGTGGAGGATTCCTTAATCCTTATTATTCTTAACTCCAAAATTGAGGAGGAGGTGAAGAGAGAGAAAACCCTAAGCTCTTACAGTTTCTCTATGAAAAGGGTAGAGAAGGTATGAAAATAGATGAGAAGACCTAGAAGTATCTTATTTCGAGTCAAATCCTTAGAATTTGGCCATACAGTCACACGGATTCTGGGAGTCCTCATAAATTGACTAGTGGGGCGAAGGACAATCTTGCCAACCCCTAGATCATGATCCTTTTCTGGACATGTCCATCTTTGGAAAATCCTCTAATTACTCCCTTGGGCTCAAAAAAGTTTGAAAATTTTAATACCTATTAGATGGAAAACCACGCTCTGATACCAAATGTAACGACCCCACCCCTCAGCAAACCCCAATTAAGGAAGGCTAAGGAGTTGGTGTCGTTATCCTAAAATAGTATCAACTGGTTTTATAAATAATAAAAAATAATTAATAAATTCTACCACAACTAAGTTGAAAGTAGGATAAATATTTCAACATACCTTTCAAAAATAGGAGTTTGGAACTTTACCCAAAGTAGAATTCTATCTAACTAAATCCTCTAATCATTTTTTTGGTCTTGTAAACTCCTTTCTCTTTTTTTGTATTTTCTGAAAGAATATGTACAAAGCAAAAAATGAGAAAAGAGATCAAAGCTCATCATCAAACATAAGATAGAGCTTGAAAAGAAAAGACATCATATATACAAGTATAATAGAAAAATATTGAGGTATTCTTAGAAGGCCAACTCGAAAACCATATCTTCCAGATATGATCAAGCTCAACTACCCCTAACTCCAAAGCAGCAAAGCTTTTCACAACTTAAGTAGAGATGACAGAAGAGCCCAGAAGAATAACCACCTTTCATCTTAAACTGAGAGATAATGAATCAACCAGAGGCAAACAACAAAGCAACCAAAAGCGATCAGCCCACCATCGAGATGAATAAGTCAAAACAACCAGAAACCAAAGCTCTAAACAACGATCTCATACCAGGCAGCTATTCCAAGAAAGAGACACTTCCAACCAAAAAAAAGGACATAGTGACCAACATCTACAGAACACCCAGCTCAAGCAGTTAGGAAAAGAGTTTAATCCCAAATAGAAGCCCTCTTACACCTTAACAGGATGATAGAAGAGACCAAAATAGCGACAGAACAACCAGATGATAATTCATAAAATCAAGAAGAAACAGAAGAAACCAACTTGAGCTCATTACCCCCATATGTAATAAAAGTCTTGGAGAATCTTCTTACTAATATCTTCAACAGATAATAACTCTATCCTCATGAACTCTAGTATTTCTTTCCCACCAAGCATAGTACAAATAACTCATTAACAAGAACTTAAGCTTCTTCTTTTGAATTTTTAGAAGATCTTCCCAGCCAACTAAATTAAAACAAGCCTTATCCAACACTTCCAATCTAGACCAAATATCTTTGACATAAGAGTAGTTGAAAAGCAAATGTTGGAATTCTCACAATCTGACTTACATAGGATACATCTTGATGGACCAGAAAAGCCTAATCTTTTCAAAAACTCAAAATTAGGGAGTCTTTCATGAATAATCTTACACATATTTAGTTGATATCTTTGTGGTATAGGACCCTTCCACAACCAAGTGACAAGATTTGACTCCTTGCTAGTAAATCTAATTGAGTTCCAAACATGTTTTGAACATACTTTTCACTTCATTAAAACAAAGAAAATCAGCACCAACTTTAGGGCTAGGGATATTTCTGAGTAACTCATTCGTCTTCCTATTATTCCTATTATCATTAACATCCCAACCTCCCTCCTTCATAGTAGAGGCAATATTACAATTCAAATGCATACCAAGCATAAGATAGGCATCAATGCCAATCAAGTCCCACAGAAACTTATTATTGAGAACCCAAGGATCCAACCAAAGAAGAGCGTCGTGACCATCCCCAATACTAAATTTGATATGTTCCAACAACTCTGATCTACACTCCAGGATAACTACTCAATCCTCCAATCTTTATTTAGATTTATTCTTCAAATGCCACTTTAAAAGTCCATCCACTCTCATGTATTCCTAAAACGTCGACAAACAAAATGTCGGTCAGTATAACATGTTATACAGGTATGTGGGGGAACCAAAAACTTGTATCCATTTGTAACAACATATTGCAACCAAATTATTGCTTAACAGATCAAACTTTGCATCTTAAAGATAACTGCTCAATCCTAACATATCCTTGCCTCTGTGTTGTCCCTGCAGTGGACATGGATGCTACCTTTATCATATGGTAGATCCCAATCCTCCAATCTTAAAGATAACTACTCAATCCTCCAATCTTTATTTAGCTTTATTCTTCACATGCTACTTTAAAAGTCCATCCACTATCATGTATTCCTAAAATGCCGACAAACAAAATGTCCATCAGTATAACATGTTATACTGGTATGTGGGGGAACCAAAAGCTTGCATCCATTTGTAACAACATAGTACAACCAAATTATTGCTTAACAGATCAAGCTTTACATCTTGAAGATAACTACTCAATCCTAAATTATCCTTACCTATGAGCTGTCCCTGCAATGGACATGGATACTACCTTTCTCATATGGTAGATCTCAATCCTCCAATCTTAAATATAACTACTCAATCCTCCAATCTTTATTTAGCTTTATTCTTCAAATGCCATTTTAAAAGTCCATCCACCATCATGTATTCCTAGAATTCTGACAAACAAAATGTCGGTTAGTATAACAGGTTATACTGGTATGTGGGGGAACCAAAAGTTTGCATCCATTTGTAACAACATATTGCAACAAATTATTGCTTAACAGATCAAAACATTACATGTTAAAGATAACTACTCAATCCTAACATATCCTTGCCTCTGTGATGTCCCTGCAGTGGACATGGATATTACCTTTCTCATATGGTAGATCCCAATCCTCCAATCTTAAAGATAACTACTCAATCCTACAATCTTTATTTAGCTTTATTCTTCAAATGCCACTTTAAAAGTCCATCCCCTATCATGTATTCCTAAAATGCCGAAAAACAAAACGTCGGTCAGTATAACAGGTTATATTGGTATGTGGGGGAACCAAAAGCTTGCATCCATTTGTAACAACATATTGCATCAAAATTATTGCTTAACAGATCAAACTTTACATCTTAAAGATAACTACTAAATCTTAACATATCCTTGCCTCTGTGATGTACCTATAGTGGACATGGATAATACCTTTCTCATATGGTAGATCCCAAATAGCCCCTTATGGTCGTACCCCAAGGGTAGACCAACACATAGGGTCGTATAGTCGTATGATCCTACCCAAAGGTAAATCAAACATCGACTCAAGATAAACTAGTGATCCTACCCCAAGGGTAGACCAATAACTAGGTTATCCGTCTCTCACAAGTACTCAAAGTTACAGAGGAGGACTAGAATATGAGCTAGTTATGCACATATATTTATGGTGATAGCCATTGTCACTTTATAGTTGCATGATATAAAAGTCAACCAAGTAGTTAATTTCAAGAAACTGATAAAACCTCAAAAATTTCCATGAAACTAGAGAGATTAGCCATAAGTGTAACCACATACCAAATTTGAAGTTTCAAATATAAGTATGATATCCAATCCAATCAAGATGTCCAATCAAGCAACTCAAGCAACCAATCAAGCAATCTTGATCCTGAAAACATGTGTAACACCTAATTGTTACCATCACATCCCAAACAACTCTGTATTTACTTGGGAGACCTTTCTAAGGTTTCTAATTCTCATTAGGATTCATTAGGGTTTCTTATATTTATTTCTAAATCTTTATCCTTTTTAAGTCAACAAACCCTAAAACAACTTTTCTACTCATAAAATCCTAATTACTCAAATTATCCATATTTAGGGTCATTTATCCTCAATCTGGCTTAGGATCATCATATCTCTATTTTATTCATGGATTTTCACAATTAAAATCAGTAAAAGTCATAATTACCAAAATTAGGGTTTCAAGGCCCATTAATGCACTTTTTTTTTGTCGGCAAAAAAACGTGTTACTAGAAAACCAAAAACTTTGGGTACAATAACGCCCCTTAGGGGTAATACTTGATCCCTAAATCTCCATGTAGGGAGATAATAGAGGATCGATACAGCAAAGAAAAGACACCAGACTAACAGGATGACATAACCAAGATGAGTCTCCATCTAACTAGACTGAAACTACAAGATAACAAGGAAAACCATATAAACATTACAATAAACCCCACCCACAAAGATGTAGGTATGATACTCCTCACTACAGATAGAATCAACACAGAGAGACAGATCCATTCTATTGCTTAACCTAGTCCAGTAGCTAGAAGCACCAAAAGATGAACTTAAAAGAAAACAAGAGCTGCCACCCCATGTCTCCTTTCCAGGAGTATTCTGAAATCAGCAAAACCTGTTTCAAAACTCCTAACCACATCAGTAACCAGAATGGCAATCACCCTGATCAAGGAAAAGCCAACATGAGGTCACGCCCTCGAACTTCCACAGATAATCAAAACCTATCTGAAACACTACTTAACTGTACACCCACAAAAATGTGCTGCAGAAAGATTAATGACCCCTGCCATTAATGCACTTTCATATACATGGAACCCTAAATCAAGCATACCATGTACAAAGATCATCCTTTTAGATCTAATTCTTTCTTTTATTAACATCGGGTTAATATTTAACTCAAAATATTCTGGGAATATCATATGATCTAATTATCATCAAAATTTAGGGTTTTTACTTAATAAAAGATGAAAACTTTATACACTTTTTGAATTGCAAGCAGAATCAAGCTTCAATTCTATTTTTAATGAATTCCTTGCCTTCTCCTGATGATTTTTCATATATAATTTGTCATTATTGGACATTCCTACATATTATTTTAATTTTTACAAGATTGAATGTGTTTGGGCCAATCAGGAAATGCCAAGTTAGAAAAGGGCGCCCTTTACCTTATTTCCACGTGGATAGCCTCATCCAATCGAGTATCGCCACTTCAGTAACATGTCCCCGTAGGGTGGAGGTGGAATTCAGGATCAAAGTACATATTTACCCTTCACTTTCCATTTTGTAGTCGAGGGCAAAGACTTAAACCCAACCTTTCTCTTATTCAACCTCACGATATCCCTATTCGTGAGCCAACACCGAGGACAGTCAACAAGGTTGTTGACTTCACGCTCTAGCACATTAGAGGGTCGGGAAAGAATGAAGGAACCATCGTCGGGTCTGGACGGACTCGTTCGTGGTCTCACACAAGCGAGATGGGCATGGACCAGGGCATGCGATGGAGTCCCTATTGGTGGCAAATAGGGGATCATGGGTAGTGGGCATGTCGACCTACCTCTGGGTTGTTGGGGTTTCTTCTCACTTCACGAAAGCTTTTCCCTAACTCCCAGACCCAATCCCTTGGTCCTTATGTAGGGAACAGTCTGGGAGCTCTGGGGTGTCCATCAATGGAGGTTGACTCCCATGCCGATTTGGGGAAAATCCCATTCATGCACCATGCTAAAAAACCAGGGGTCATCCTAGTCTGATTCACACTCCCGAATCCCATGGGAAAGGAATCAAAGACAAAGGGGAAAAGGAGAGTGAAATTGGTATTCAAGATTCTCACATGTACTGTAGCAATAGTTCTCCCCTTAGTCTGAGCTGGGAGATGATCCACTTCCGTTGGATCATCAATCAGACGACCTGCAGCAGGCTACACCAAACGTGACATTTAATACATCACTCAATAATCCTTCTCACTTTAGGAAATCTTCCAAAAATTATAACTCCCAAACCATATGTCCAAGTAATCTCAAATTTTAAGGGAAAGTCCATAATGACCAAAACTACTTGTGTGCCAAGTGTGGGACTCCAATTCAAAAGTATGAGAGACTTTTCTTCATATGCAAGTTATCACTTAAAAAGGGATATTTTATTCATATTTTATCTCTCTTACTCTTGTATATCCTTTATTTTTATTCCTTTTACCATTGAACCCATGTGGATTCGAAACCTAACCCATGGTGATCAATCATACAACTTTCCAGAGAATTCCACATGTTTCTCATCATTATCTTAATTTCTTTTCCTTTTTATGCATTATTTGATTTTATTCAACTTTTCTTTCCTTTGTATCACATTGGACTAACTAACTCATTAGGATCCACGAAATCATACATTTAAAGGAAATATTATCAAATAAATCCACTCATAAATCATACAATTTCATAACCATACATTTCATTGGAGAAATTGCATTTCAAACCATATAAGCCCAAAAATTTGGGTTGTAACTGGAGCATACCCCATTGCATCTTTCAATTCTCTTCTAGAAAGGCATTATTGAATAAGTCTTCTTTAAGAGAGACATCCTTGCCTTAATCCCTCCTCTAGAGAGACATTTTGAAGTTAAGTCCTAAATTGGTATTTTGTATTTATAGTTCTTCATTTGTAGTAAAAATTCATTAAAATACAAGTTCATAACTTTTAGACACGTGTTTGTATTCTAAGTCAAGTATTTCAAAGAGTCACATTTCATTGGATACTCTTTTATATGGATCCCTCTTTGAAAATATATCTGATTTCTGATTGGGACATCATTGCACTCTAAAGCTCTACTTTTACTACCTCGAATAGTTTGATTCTTCTTAGCAGGGCTATCAACATAGTTATTACATTATACTTTGACATGAATCATCTTGACGGTGATTTATTGCTCACCCTTCCAAATGGGATAAAAGTATTTTCCAATTTGTTCCAATACATTAGGGAACTATTTTGATTATTGACTTCTCATTGGGACACCTCAGCATAGTAGTGTTATTTCTTCCTCTTTTCATGAGTGTATTCCCTCCTTCGTCTTAATAAAGTGAATCATTAGATAGGACTACTTCCTATAAAATATATTTGTCAGTCTTGACAAGAGACTTCTGTGGAAACCTGCCACGCTAAACGAGATTACTCAAAATAAAAATATATAGATCACTAATTAACCAAATCACTAAAAGGGGCATAATTAAAACAAAATAAATCTTCCTAAACAAGTTCCAAGAACATACATAAAGAACCAATATCTTGAATAAAAACATATATCATACCAGGTATCTTTATAATTGTATTGTAACCTCAACCAAAACTAGTGTATAGAAGGTGTTACCCACATATATACATCATGAAAAAACAAGTGAATGTTATCAAAAACTCAAGCCAGTGAAACATCATCTAGAAAACTTTCCCTCTCAGACCTGAGAGTACAAAGTTGACTCTAGGACATAGTAAACAACTAGCCAAACTTCTTTTATGGATCTCCAACTGCTCCTCCTCACTTCCACGAGTCTGATGACATTGTAGACGATGACCCAAAAAGATGTGGTGACCCACGAGGTGAGACCCATGTCCCAGCAAGAAATATATCTCTCAACAATGCTAAAGCTTACAACAGATGATAGTAATTAAACATATAAAGCAAATAATATGGAAAAATTAAGATACCAAAAATAACCTTTACTAAGAATAGTTATAGTCAGAGTCTTTAGGAATGAAAGATTAACACTATTAGGAAAAGAATAGACATACTAACACCATAAGCACAATTGATTTCTCTTACCACATTATACATCATTTAAATATTAAAATAGACAACACATGGGTTATCGTCCAATGTGAATCACAGTACAACCCAAACATATATGATATACTACTGATTTATATCTTTTACTAAGCCTTGTGGAGTTTAAGGAATACCACTCAAACTTCCAACTGAGCACTATGAAGTCGTGATCATTTCCATAGAAGATCTAGGAGAGCTAGAATCTTGAGATCTCTCCCCCTCAGCCTGTATGAGTCCACCACAATGACATTTCAGTCATGCTGCAATCAGCCTAGTTCGTCCTAGATACACTTGCCATGACACTACAAAACAGAGTATTCAACCACATAATCTGAGATATGACCACAACCATCCTCAACCATATCACATATACATATATATTCATCTGAAACATGACTTTGACTGCTCTCTAAAATCTTGGGATCAGGATGACAAGGACATACCCTCCTTGTACCAGCATACACTCAATAATATATGACTCCCAGTTTCCCTTCTGGAACACTAATTTGATTATCCATCATATTCTGACATTGGAACAATTATATGACACAAGGTACTACCTAATTAGGGTTTCTCTTGATTAGTTAAGTCAATTGGGTGATTTCATACTGCATCAATCAAGTTACATACAAACCCTAATATATTTCTACAAAAATAGTGGTATACAACAACTCCAGAAGATATAAAACACAAGAGACATATTCTTTATCACAACATCATAATATACCAAATCCATTATTATCCACAAAGAGGGTTAAACTTCCATTTGGGCTCAAGCATGGCCCAATGGCCATTTAGACCATTCACAATATTTACTACAAGAACATCATTATCTTTCAATACTATTGTAGAAGGTTCCAAATGTCATCAACATAGTTGTTGTATATAAATTTGGCTTAAGATTACATCAAACATAAGATCCATGATATTTGAAAAGTAACATAGTAGGGTTATCAGTAGAATTACTAGAGTATCCCTTCATCATTTCAACAATAGAGGAAGATATATATATTAAACCCATCACCACTTAATAATTTTAACTAAGATTCAACAAGGTGATTGGATTGGTATCAAAAATCAACACCCATAGGTAATCCAGTGGTTCATACACAACTTAGGCAAATAATCAAACAAGCCATCGATTCATTAGCACACCTAGTATACCATCCATTCTTTAACACATATACTAAGACAAACAATTCATTCTTAGACTTAGTCAAAAACATAAACTCTTATACTGAGCATCCCCATCAAATCATGGATGTACTTAGCATCAAACAAAACCATCAAATCATTAGGATACTTAGGCAAAATCAAAACCATCAGATCTTGGTCACTAGCAATACCATTGTTTACTTTGGTACACTAAGAAAACCATCGATTGATTCAAGGACTTAGCAAAAAACCTTCCATTCATGTGCTAAATGAAATTGTTGGATCAGGTACTTAGTGAAGCTATCATTTCTTCATTTAGTTGGTTGATCATTTCATAGAGTAATAAAGACATCGGTTTCAAGAAATAAGTAAGCCATTGGTTCTCGACACAAGTGAAATTAGTTCTTCTACACTAAGTAAAAACATCATTTCAAGTTCTAGGTGAGTCATCAATTCATCTACTAGATGGCAGCATCAACGTAGGTATCAAATATGACCATCAATTAATGAATGGAGTGTAACCATTGTTTCTCAAGCCAAGTAAAACCATTGTTTCACTTACTAGTGAAACCACTGATTGCCATGCACAAGTAAAACCATTCATATAGAAACTAAGTATATGCCATCATTTCTCATTATGAGTCAAGGCATCATTTCATAGATCAAGTGAGAAATTAATTCATTATATTTAAGGATAAACTATTTTTTATATTCTCAAGGAAGTCATTGGTTCATAAACTTGCAAGGTTTAGGTAGCTTACTTCAAAAGAAGAACATGCATAAGATCTAGGGGAAACTTACCCACACACATACTACTACATATGCTCCTACCCAAAGGATCATCTTTCTACTTATTACCACACTTTTAGGGTAGATATACATATAGAAAGTTAAAGGTAAGCAAGAAATGGAATGAAAGTTATATAACTCTGCTAAAGGAGGATGATGAACGTCCAAACAACAAGGTAGCTCAAAAACGAAAAGAGAAACCCTATCTTTAGCACTCCAAACGTTCATAGAAAGTGCCTTTCTTCAAGAAAAAGGAAGATATAGAGCAAAGAGAAGACAGAAGAGGTTCTTCAACCACATGCTCTACTTCTACCAAGAAAACCATGGATTTTCCCAAATAAGAAGAATGAAGAAGGAGGGAAGCAAGAAAAACGAATATAAGGAAGATGATCCTAGTTGTTTAGGGAAAGAAAATAGGTTAGGAAGCTCCAAACCATCCTAGAGAAGGTAGATCCAAACCCTTAGAGAAAACATAACCTAGCTTGACCAAGCTTCATCCTCAAGAGCTATCCTTACACTAAGAAAGGGTCAGACCTCTCAAGAAACAAGATGAAGATGAAGGAGTGCAAAAAGTGTGTATGGGAGAGAGAAGAGGAGTATATAAGGCTAGGATGAGAGACAAAGGAGGTTGAGGGTTGAAAGCATGCTTGCCATGTGTCAAAATGTCAAAAACTCCCATCCATGCAAAAGCAGATCTACCATTAGTTTTCAACCTAGGAGAACCATTGGTTGGCATAGTTAGAGGACCATCGATTTGTATCATCAGAAAAGCCATATAAATCATGCCCATACTTAGCCACATATTCAAAACCTGATTCACCATCAATTGGTGCATGCTACATGGAAAACCATCATTTCGTATGGCTGTAGAGAAAACCATAGAATCCCATGATACAAGGGAAAACCATCAGAACCTTCACTCTCATAGTGTAACCATCGGATCCATAAAATACTTTGACAAACCATCTATTTAGGTACTTAGGTGAGAAACCTTAGGCCCTCAACCCTAAGTAGAAAACACCACACATCCGATGGTGCATCTAGGTGTTTCGAAGGAGCAACTATAAGAAAACATATGAAGCACAACATGCATGTATAAAAATTACATATAAAACCCTAGACATGGAAAAATTGCAAAAAGGTCCATATGAAAACATAAATTGCAAAACTTAAGCAAACAATGTCTAAACTGGACCAAATATGAAACATTGCTTATTGAAATGATATATGTTAGAGTTTTATTAAGGTTCAAGAACCCAATTAATCTAAGTAAGAATGTTTAACCATAAATTTAGGTTCAGGTCTTACAACAATAAACCCTTAATGGGGATTTAGCCCCTGAAATCCTAAGCAAACAAGGATGGGTACTTCCTACATATCTCATCCTCTAGCTTCCAAGTGGCTTCTTCCACCCCCACGATGATGCCACAACACCTTTACTAAGGCTATGTCCTTCTTCCTCAGCTTCTACACACGCTTATCTTAAATAAACATAAGACCCTCCACATAAGAAACATCCTCATCTAACTCAACCTCCATGGGCGATATCTTCTGTTATGTATCTCGGTGACACTTCCTCAACATGGAAACATGAAAGATGTTGTGCAACATATGCAACTTTGGTGGTAACTCCAACTTGTATGCCTCCTTTCCAACTCATGCCAAAATAGGGTAAGGTTTAGGAGACAACTTACCCTTCTTACCAAACCTTAACACACCCTTCTAAAGGGAAACCATGAGATACACATGGTTACTAGGTTGGAATCTAGCAACCTACAACTGTTATCGGCATAACACTTCTGTCTATCTTGAAATACCCTCAACTGTTGTTGAATCACCTTGATCTTCTCTGTCATATGCAGAACTAACTCATGACCCAAAAGTTGATACTCACCTATCTCATACCAACAAAGAGGTGATTGACAATGCCTTCTATATAAAGCTTCATAGAGTGCCATGTTTATACTTCTATGATAGTTGTTGTTGTAGGAAAGCTTAATCAGGCTCATATGGGCATCCCATCTTCCATGAGATTGTAGAACACATCCTCTCAAGAGATCTTCAAACGTGTGAATGGTCCTTTCTGAATGACCAACTATCTGCAGGTGCAAAGTTGCATTAAACCTTAGTTGTGTCCCCAATGCTTTATGAAGACGTTCCCAAAATCTAGTCATGAACTGAGGACCTCTGTGCCAGCTTCTCAGATGTATAAGTTGTCTAGACTGGTAAAAAGTGAGCTGACTTAGTCAACAGATCAAATATCACCCAAATGGAATCATGACCTTTAGTTGTTCTTGAAAGACCATCCACAAAGTCCATGGTTATATGATCCCATTCCCATTGTGGTATTGACAAAGGATGCAATGTCCCTGCAAGCTTCTAATGCCTTTCCTTGACCTATTGACACACTGGACACTTAGAAATAAACTCTAGCACATCACGCTTTAGACCTGGCCACCAATACAAATCCTTCAGATTATGATACATCTTTGTACTATCAGGGTGCATTACATACATCGAGGACTGATCCTCCTCAAGTACCATCTCCCTCAGACCATCGATATTTAGAACCATTGTTCTATGGTGAAAGCACATTGTTTCGTCATCTAACTCATGAAAGCCATTATGCTTCCTACTACCAAACCCTGATTTGATGTTCTGTATCACAATATCATTCTTTGGTGTGTCTCTAATCTATTGTACCAACATTGGCTTGACCTACAACTGTGCCAAAAAACCTACTAGTAAGGAAACCTCCAACTATACATTCATTTCTGGAAGTGACACTAGCATGTTCCTCTTGTGGAACACCAAGGAGTGTAATTATGCTTTATCTATAGAAGATGACAAAGACGACTTCTTGCTTAGTGCATCGGCCACCACAATCACCTTCCCTAAATGATAGTCTATTGTGCAGTCATAGTCTTCCATCAACTCCATCCATCTTCTTTGCCTCATATTCAACTCCTGCTTTAATAGAGAATATTGGAGATTGTTGTGATCTATGAAGATATGACACTTCTCCTCGTAGAGATAGTGTATCCAAAATTTTAGGACAATAACTACCACAACTAACTCTAGTTCATGAGTTGTATAGTTCTCCTCATGTTTCATAAGCTATCACAAAGAAAAAGAAATCACACTCTTTTCCTGCATCAACACACATCCTAATCCATTCTTCAAAGCATCATAGAAAATGATCTAATCTTTTCCTTGTTTTGGCAACACTAACACCGGAGTACTTAGGCTCTGATTGGTTTGGTGTAAGTCATAAGTTATGTGTAACTCATTTCCTTGGAACTCTAGTTTTAATTCTGGAACCTGAAGTTACATTCACTTCCATATGATTGGTTTGTTGTAAGTGTAAACATAAAAATAAACTAAAAATATTGTTGGTTTTACTGTGTGATATATAATAAGTAAAGACGGTAAATAAATAAAGAAAAAAAATCACATATGTATATAATCATAATATTTTTTAACCAAAAAACCTCAAGGATTAGTCATAATGTGAATGTTGCTCCTTTAAAAATATTATAATATGATATTATTACAATTTTACTAAAAAAATTTATGGTTCAAAGCAAAAAATAATATTTTAATTAATTTTGTATGAACAAAATATTGTAATAATATATACATTTTATGTGTTTGTAAACATAAATTTTGGTTCTTCTTTGTTTAAAAAAATGTATAACATTTTTATACATTCTTCGTCTACGAGTATAGTTAATTATAATTTTTCATATCATATTATTTAAACATAAAAAATAAAATTATGTTATATAATCATATTTTGTGTACATGGTATAGTGTGAATACTTTTTCATAGTGTTCTTATATTTTTTACTTTATAGATCACAATGTTATGGTAGTTGTAGTGTAAAATATTTTACAAGGTGACACTTATAGTGTATAATATTTTATCATATTATATTATGATTTTGGTAATAAAAATATCCATAAACATTCCTAGTCATAAATATTGTACATGCGTCATTTATGAAAAATGAAAAATATAATTGTATAGGAAATATTTTCAATTGTTTCGGAACTCATTTTCACCTCATTTTAAGAGAGAACTTAGGAAATCTATTTTGTAAGTAACTTTGTAACTCACTAGAAGTCATAAAACTCAACTTTCAACACTTACATTAAACCAATAATGAAAAATTATTTTAGGAAATCCAATTGAAAAGTTTTCAGGACCAGTTATAACAAACCAATCATAGCCTTATCAACTTCTTATTCAAAAACTGAAAAGAATGCTAACACTTGTCATTGCAAACAAAAGGAACACCTTCCTAATTAGTTTGGTCAAGGGTACAACAACTACGTTGAAGTTTGATGTGAACCTCATGTGGTGTTCTGCTAGACCTAGGAAGCTTCAGGCCTCAGTGTGACACCCATTGCCACACAAAGTGAGATTACTGAAAACAAGTGCGGAATTATCACTAATAAGCACATTACCAAAAAATAGGGTAAATTAAAACCGATCTTATAAAGGCACCTCAAGTTGAAAAGACCATATTTAAAGTCGTAAAACTTGTGTCACTTATATTCCATTCATGCAAAAAGATGTTACATATCATTATTCACTGGATAACTAGACAAAGCATGTTACATATGGTCACATGTTCATGTATACAAATCGTGTTTGTATCACAATTGTATAGACCCAAAAACTCAAACCAATGTACAACATGTATAAAACACCCCAAGGACTTGAGACTACAGGGATGACACGTAGGACTATACTACTAGACACTAGTTGCATGTCCATGATCCAACGACTACCATTCCTCTTAATGTTAGCTTCAACAACACGATCTCTATCTCAGCTTTTACGTCCACCTAAAAGATGTGGAAACCCATAGAGTGAGACCAATCATCCTAGCGAGAGATATAACTCTCCACCAACGTCTATTATAAGCACATGTAGATTTAGGCATAAAGATAAAAATATTATCAAACTGAGCAAATTTAGTTAAATAATATGTATTTAACAGATAAAGCCAATTAAGAAGTCTAGGCAGTTATCACTAAGTAGTACGACAATTAATACTTTAAAAAGGAATACAAAGAACATGTATAACATTTGATTTCTCTTATCACATTATAATTCAAGAAATCAGTACAAAGATAAGGCAAAGGGGTCATCCACTGTTATTCATATTTGACCCTAAGCAAATGCACTACACAATTGTGTTACATATTTTGTTATGCCTTGAGGATTTGAGTCATACCACTCAAATCCAATTGACCACTATGAAGTCAAAATCAGTGCCATACAAGGTCAATGGAAGAGCTAGAATCCACGACCTCCCCAACATCTCTTGGTCCATACAAGAGTAAACAAAGGGCATTGTTCTTAATCATTACCTTGTCCAGCTGTTAGTAATAAAAGCATAACTTCCTTGATCCATGTTTCTTCTCCAAGAACAAAATCATAGCACCCCAAGGAGATATACTTGGTCTGACAAAACTCTTTCTCAAATAGATCTTACAACTGTCTCTACAACTCGTGCATCTCAGCTGGCATCATCCTATATAGTGTCTATATTATAGAGTATCAGTGACCAGTTTGATCTCAAAAAGTCAAACTCTTTAGGAGTAGAACTCCTAGAACTTATCAAGGAACACATACTCGAACTTCCATACAACTGACACTTCCTGGATACTAGGACTCCCTGTGTTAGTGTTCACCACATGTTCCAAAACACATCACAACCCTACTTCATCATTTTCCCTACCACCGTCGCTGATACCGAAAACATGAGGAGGATCTTCCTACCATCTTGGGAGATTCATGGAACATCATCATATTTAAACGCAATCACCTTGGATCTATAGTCCAAGACCACCTGATTCTATCCCAAGTATCCATCCAAGGATCACGTCGACACCGTGCATATCAAGTGGTATATGATTCACTTGAATGACATGTTCCAATAAAGAAGGAACACAAGGGAACACACTTCCCTTGAAACCACAACATTGTTGATGGATTTCTAAAAGGGGAAGGGGTTACTAACTCTCTTTTGTTGTTATATAGATTTACACTTCGTATGTGTCATTTTACCTGTTTAACCTTGGTTTCCTTGTCTTTAACATAAGAATTGTCAAGATTAAAGCATCTCATTTACTTTTTTCTGGTTATTTGTTCATCATTCTTATGTATGATTTCTTATTTTTATCATGTTTTTGAACCCCTCAACAAGAGGTATACCATCATATTTCACATTTCCTCCATTAAACATGGGTCACCACTTTTTAACTTTTTTTTTTAATTTAATGAAGGTTTTTTTATTTTAGAACATCCTTAGTCACATAGTTTGGTCTGAGGTTGGCCTAGATTCCACATTATTTGTTTATAACTGTTCTCATTTGTCTCCTTATATCAGACTTCTCTCTGGAGTCTCTTAATCTTATGTGGATTTTACACCTTAACTTACTTCATTAACACATATTTATCCATCTCTTTCTTTACAACCTTCTTGAAATTACAGCTTTAAGGACCTCTCATAGCTTATTTGTGTTCATGTTTAGGTTTCACGGTGTCATATATTTCTCTTATAATTATCAGACATTCAAGTTATGATAAGTTACGATGTAGTTTTCTTTCTCTTTAGAGCAAGATAAAGGTATTAACACCATGATTCCTGATTTGTTATGCTCTTTTGATTATTTCAAAATGGCTACTTGATCATAGTAATCAGAAAGAAATCAATCTAAGAGTTCCATACTTACCTTTTCTTCAATATTTGAATACCTGGTCGGGGCACTCAAGTCTGAGATTAGGCAGTATGCACCATGTTTAAAGTCATGTTCTCAACTTAGACATCATCCTAGTCCTAGGTCCTTGTATCCCTATAGACTAAGCAAACCTAGAGCTCTGATACCACCAAATGTAACACCCATTGCCACACAAAGCGAGATTACTCAAAACAAGCACATAATTATCACTAATAAACACATTACCACAAAAAAGTTAAATTAAAACTGATCACATAAAGGCACCTCAAGTTGGATACATCATATTTAAAGTCATAAAACTTGTGTCACTTATATTTCATTCATGCCAAAAGATATTACATATCATTTTTCATTGTCTATCTAGCCACAACCTGTTACATATGGCATCATGTTCACATATACAAATCATGTTTGTATCACAATTATATAGACCCAAAAACTGAAACCGATGTACAATGTCGATAAAACACCCCCAAGGACATGAGAGTACATGGGCGACACATAGGACTCTAATACTAGACACTCATTGCATGTCCATGATCCAATGCCTACAAATCCTCTTACTATCAGCTTCAACAACATGATCATTATACCAACATTTATTTCCACCTAAAAGATGTGGAAACCCATGGGGTGAGACCAAATGTTCCAACGAGAGATATAAATCTCCACCAACATCTATTATATGAACATGTAGATTTAAGAAGAAAAATAACAATATTATCCAGATTTAGTTAAATAATATGTATTTAATAGATAAAGCCAATTAAGAAAAACTAGGTAGTTATCACTGAGCAGTAGGACAATTAATACTTTAAAAAGGAATATGAAGAACATGTATAATATTGATTTTTCTTATCATATTATAATTCAAGAAATCAGTACAAAGATAAGGCAAAGGGGTCATCCAATGTTATTCATATTTGACCCTGAGAAAATACACTACATGGATGTGTTACATATTTTATTATGCCCTAAGGATTTGAGTCATACCACTCACATCTGAACAATGACTGTAAAGTCAAAATCGGTTCCATAGAAGGTCAATGGAAGATTCGAAATCCATGACGTCCCACACACCTCTTGGTCAGTACAAGAGTAATAGTGACATATAGTCAAATCAAAGGATGGGATCATGCATGGCCATCCGCATAAAAACACCTAGCTTGCCTTTGTACAATTGACAACGTTAGAAAGTATTAGCTCATGCATGGCCATCCATATAACAAGGAGAACAACTCATGCATTTCCGTCTCACACAAACTACAATTGTGCACGCAAGGAGATACTCGACTTGCACCTCCATATATTAAAATATATGCACTTTGACTTTCTTGTAGGAATGACTCATTCCACCATCCAACACTAAGACTGACACTGGAATGGATCTATGGCACATGACACCTACACGATTAGGGTTTCACTTGATTAATTAAGCCAATTGAGTGTCTTTTAGCATTAATCAAGTTACAATGTAAAATCAAAAACAAAATCTACAAAGATAAGGGATAGTTCAACTCCAGAAGATATAAAACATATAAGGTGTGGACTAGTCAGTTCATCACCACACGATACTTGTAGCACTACCATTCACAAGGCAATCACTAATGTCTGACATCCATATCAAGCTATCACCAATATCACATCACTGTGGCATATCGATCCCTCAATCATATCACTAGAGGATATCACCTCAACATAGCATCAAGCCTTCACTAGGTCATAGCACCCATCGCATCATTATGACCTAATTATGTTTCCTCAAGGCTCATAGCCATCACCCTATGTCATATGATCACCATCATAGCACACACAAGTAATGCCATTCATTCAACCTGCAAGGTTAGAATAACACAAGTAAGAGAGGGAAAGTATAATCATGTGCCATACATCGAAGCAAGCTCTATAAGCATAGTAAACCCTAGAATTAGGGTTAGGATTCACATACATAATCAATTGGGGTTCCATTCATTAAATGTCACCAAACCCTAGAATATATCATCTCCCACTTTATTGGAACTCATGAGTGTTAGAGCATCATCATTGATTATGATTAGACTATTATACTAACAACAATAAGTATCACCATCATTACTTGTACATGTGTAACAATATCACTATGTTATGGATGTGTAATGACCATGTATTCCTTTACGTGTGTCGACCCACTACTACAGAAATGTCTTATAATGTCACATTTACAAGCGTCGGTTGTATACAAGAAACTGACGCCTAAACCATACAGTGTCGGTTGAATACACAAACTGACATCTATCTGTGAAGAGAGGCAAGACACGGGTATCACTTTTTATTTAGCGTCGGTTTCTCAATAAGCCACTGACGCTTAAAATTGACCACCAAATCCAAATTTTCAGCAAAAAAAATTACCTCAAAAATTTAACATACGACGTCAGTTTTTAGCTAATCAACCGACGACTAATAGTTTTTCATGAGACAGAAATTGGGCACATTGTTATCGTCAGTTTTCTTGCAATAACCGACGCCGATGTGTTTTTGCACGTTGTCCCCGCAAAAATTTTAACCCCCCTTTGACGTCGGTTTTTTACGGCAGCCGACGCTGATTGTTTTAAGTGTCGGCTGTTTTGAATAACTGACACCTATTGTTAACTTAATACACCCGCACGAGCCAAACCCTTCCCCCTTTCTCTGTTTCATCGACTCCAAGCTTAGGTCTAGCGATCAATTCCCTACTCCGGCTGCCACTCACTGCTCCTCTGCTCGCTGCTGCCGCCACCGTTCGTTGCTCCAGTCGCCACCGTTCATTGCTCCGGCCGCCACTGTTCGTTGCTATGGCACCTTCTCCTCTGCTCGCCACCGCCTGCTTCTGATCACCTTCTCCTGATTGCCACCGGCCGCCTGCTTGTTGTTCCTGGTCACCACCGCCACTGTGAAGGTATCGTTCTTCCTCCTCTTCTTCCTCTGCCGACAACCATTGGTTGGCCCCCTACCCTCAGGGTGTGAGCAATGGGTGGATGCTAACATTGGATCTTAGACCAATGGTAATTTTTATACAAATCAGTAATTTTTATACATGTCTGAGTACATTAGGGTTCTAATCTACCCTTTTGTCCTATATTTGATTCTAATTGTGCATATATGTTGAGTTTGGGACTTTAGTGATGGACTTTGTCCTAAGTTGCTATTTTTTAATCTAATATGAACTCTAGTCTCATCTATCCATGTTTCCTATAGTTTATAACATTCCATTGTGAATTATTGCATGTTTGAAACTATTGAATTCTTGATTTATTATTTAATAATGCTCTATAGATTAGGTACTTATCATGTCTATTAAAATCCTATAGTAGAGACATATTTATATGAAATTAGAGCATCAATAAATCATCAATGAAACCTAGATGTGACATTAGAATGACATTATCTGGGGTGATGGGTTCATGATATATAAGTAATGCGACCTCAATTCAATGGGGAACTTTGTCCTTGTGATTTACATACTCTAACAAGATCTGGAATGTGTTTGACCCTTGATCTAATATCCAAATTGTGAGTGATGTAATGTAAGTGACCAAATACATGTAGTGGTGGTGAAATCTTATGTCTATGTTCTTTTATAATTCTTTTATCTTATTTTTAATTTTTTCTTTTATTTTATTTACTTCCATACATAACTTAGTTATATAAAAAGATAGTCAACTCGATCCAACTTTGTTAATCACTTTTTCTTAATTGGACTAAAATCCAAATTGGCCTTAAGAAAAAATGTCCTTAGGTTCGACCCTAAAAATTTAATGTGATCAGACCCGCCTACTTCTGAGTGGTGTTATATTTTGTTGGCCTAGAAACCCGTCCAAGATTTCCTCATTAGTAGTAAATTTTGGATAGTCCTCGGTTAGGGACTGTTCTTAAACACCTAATCTCACTTAGGATGTAAGTGTATAATGTGTATTTGGTTTTCAAGAAAATTTCGGTAGCACTTACCCATTTGTTCTCTAAGTGCATATGTACTTGGAGAACTGCAGGGAAATGCTGCCGAATTTTTTTTGAAAACCCAATACACATTATACACTTACTAGTGAGATTAGGTGTTCAAGAATGGGATAGGTGGTACACATTTATTATATATAAGACCTTAAACCCTAAAGTTTTAAACATAAACCCTAATCTTTTAACCCTAGACCCTAATCTTGTTCTAATATATACTTGTTTTCTCTTTGATCATAGAATGGATAGATCATGGATGTCCATTCCAAATCTCTACACCCCAGAGTTTATTTATGGTCTTGATCAATTTATTAGATTTTCTGAGGAACATAGGAAACAACCTGGAGATAGGTTCTACTGTCCATGTAGGCATTGCGGTAACAACTTGAAAGTCAACACTAGTGCCGAAATCAAAAGTCATGTCATGTGCAACGGGATTGTACAAGGCTATACAGAATGGCACTGGCATGGAGAGATTTCAAACCTAAAATAAGTGGATGTCGATAGCAGTGCTTGTGTGGAAGAAGAAATTGCCTCTATTGACGTAGATGTGAACGAACCCGTTCCAATAGACATTGTTGATGCAATGCTGGATAGTTGTGGGGTAGAGCACACCGATCCACCTCCCATGTTTAGAAACATTGTGCATGATGTTGAGATACCATTATACATAGGTTGTAAGTTGACGAAGCTTAGCGCTATGTTGAGATTGCATAAGCTGAAAGCTAACAATAGATGGAGCGATAAAAGCTTCACGTCATTGTCGTCTTTGTTGAAAGAAATTCTTCTTGAAGGAAACGAGCTACCAATCTCAACATATCGGTTAAAGAAATTGTTGTGCCCAATGGGAATGGAGGCCAAGAAGATACACGTATGCCCAAATGATTGTGTATTATTTCAAAAGGAGTATGTGGATTTGAAAGATTGTCCCAAATTTGGTGCGTCAAGGTATAAATTGACGACTTCGGGGAAGTCCAAAATTGGTTCTCCTGCCAAGGTGATGTGGTATCTACCTATAATACCACGGTTTCAACGTTTGTTTTCCAATCCGATAGATGAGAAGAATTTGAGGTGGCATGCATATGTTAAGAAAAATAATGATGGGATCCTACGATATGCGTCTGATTCCCCACAGTGGAAGAAGATTGATTTATTGTACCCTGAATTTGGTGAAGAAGTCAGGAATCTAAGACTTGGGCTTTGTACAGATGGGATGAATCCATACAAGACATTGAGCAACCAACATAGCACTTGGCCAGTTATGCTTGTTATATACAATCTTCCTCCCTGGTTGTGTATGAAAAATAAGTACGTTATGCTATCGTTGTTGATATCGGGCCCTAAACAACCTGGAAATGATATCGATGTTTATGTTGAACCTCTAATTGATGACATGAAGAAACTCTGGGGTGAAGGTGTGATGACCTATGATGCTTCATGAGGAGAGACATTTTGTTTGCACGCTATGTTGTTTTGCACTGTGAATGACTTTCCAGCATATGGGAATTTGTCTGGATATAGTGTCAAAGGATCTAAAACGTGTACTATATGTGAAGAGAACACTGATTCAATACGACTAAAACACGGCAGCAAGATTGTATCTTGGTGATCGAAGGTTTCTTCTAGAATTCCATCTGTATCGTAGGTTGCACAAAGCATTTAATGGACGGAATGAGGAACGGAGTGCACCTAAACCTATACCAGGTGAGGATGTTTATGATAGAGTAAAAGACCTTTCCAATGAATTTGGTAAGAGATCACAATGTATGATGGCCACACGGAATGAAAAATATTTATTCAAGAAGAAGTCAATATTTTGGGATCTTCCTTATTGGAGTTCTTTGGCAGTCAGGCATTGTATCGATGTCATGCACGTTGAGAAAAATGTCAGTGATAGCATCATCGGTACTCTGTTGAATATACTAGGTAAGACTAAAGATGGGATAAAATCCAGAATGGACCTACGTGAAATGGGAATAAGGACAGAATTAACAGAAGTAGTTAGTAGCGATCAAAGAACATACTTACCTCTCGCTTGTTACACGTTGTCGAGAAAGGAGAAGAATGCTTTTTGTGAATGCTTGGTAAATGTTAAGGTGCCATAGGGTTACTCATCCAACATCCGTTCATTGGTATCAATGAAATATCTAAAGTTGATAGATCTTAAATCTCATGATTGTCACAGTCTAATGCAACAAATATTGCCTGTGGAAATTTGATCTATATTGCCGAAGCATGTAAGGTTTGCAATCACTAGACTTTGTTTCTTTTTCAACATTCTGTGCAGCAAAGTTATTGACCCTGATACTCTCGATAAATTGCAAAGAGAAGTGGTTGTTACCCTTTCTCAATTTGAGATCTATTTTCCTCCTTCGCTCTTTGATATCATGGTACATCTTGTTGTCCACTTGACTAGGGAAGTGAAAATGTTGGGACCAATTTTCTCGCATTGGATGTATCCCTTTGAACGATACATGAGCGTTTTTAAAGGTGATGTTCGAAACCGTTATCAGCCTGAAGGGAGTATTATTGAGGGTTATGTGGTGAGAGAGGTTATGGATTTTCGCAATGACTTTCTGAGTGCTAATGATGCTGCTGTTAATGACAAGAATATTGATGAGCATTTTGGCAAAGGAATTTTGGGATCACAGATGAAAGTAATCAGCCGTGAGCAGTAGGAACAAGGTCACTTGTATATTTTACACAATATCGATGAAGTGAGTGTTTATATCGAGGAACATACCAATTTCATCAAGAGACAATATCCTCGAGCCAATTCAATGTGGCTTGCTAGAGAGCATAACAAAACATTTATTAAGTAGTTTGAAGATAAAGTCTTACATCAAATATCTCAAACACCAGATAATCTTACTAAAACTATCAAATGCCTCGCCTTCAAACCAAAATTGAATGTTATGTCTAATGAAGGGTTTGACATAAATGGATTCTCATATTAAACAAACCGTCAAAATGATAAGAGTGCCGTCCAAAATAGTGGGGTCACCCTTCAAGCGTCTTCATTGTTTTTTGCAAGTGCAAAGGATAAGAGTCCACGTGAAGCTAAAATGTCATATTAAGGTGTCACTGAAGACATATGGAAGTTTGACTACGTAGATTTCAGAATTCCTCTCTTTAAATGTAATTGGGTTGATAACACCAAAGGAGTTATAGTGGATGAATTGGGTTTCACATCAGTGAACTTTGAAAAGATTGGCGAGAAGGGTGAACCATTCATATTGGCATCACAGGCGAAACAAGTATTTTATATTGATGATCCTGCAAATGATAAATGGTTGGTTTTTCTTCATGGTAAAGGACAGTTCATTGAAGATCCTATAGATGAAGAAAAGCGCTATGATAAGTATGATGACTCCAGTCCATTCTCAGTTGGGTTGCCAACACCACAAAATATTGAAGCTAATGATGACTTGTATGTGCGTAGAGATCACAATGAAGGATTGTTAATTGATAAAAGATCGCAATATTAGAGGAATGCATGTTTATATTATTTATATGTTTTTATTTTTATGAATGTGAACTTTACAATGTGAATTACTTTACAATGTGAATGTGAACTTTACAATGTGAACTTTACAACTTTACAATGTGAACTTTACAATGTGAATGTGAACTTTCATATGGCTGAGCATTCTCCTGATGACCATGATGATGATTACCATGAGGGTGAGGATGTCAATGTGCTGCCTCATAATGTAAGTTTTAAAAATATATCCCTGTGGTTTCTATCTATATGTTCATTTATAGTTATATCATGTAAGTGTGTTTTTTTTGTCAAATTTTAGGTTGGTGATGTACCCCCTGAAGAAATTGGGGCACTTGATGAGCAGAAAAAAAAAATTTAGAAAGTGAGGGGCATCACAATGATGAACAAGTTACTACAGCAAAGGGGCAATGGACCCAAACTGGATGTGGATTTTGATCATGCAGGAAATCCAGTTGGAGTGAACCGCAACTCATTTATTTCATATCTTGGGGTTCTTACTCGCAGCCATTGTAGTCTTAACGTAGAATCCTGGCATAAAGTTCCTAAGGGAAAGAAAGACTTAGTATGGAAGGAACTATGCATGAGTTATTATTATTTGCAATTCTATTTTTGAAGATAACAAATTTTTAGGATACTAGTTAATAGCACTTCTATTTTGCAGAGTATATTTGATCTGGATGAAAAGTTGCATCATAAATGCGTGATGCAATGATGTGGGAGGGTCCTAAGGAACTATAGGACAAATCTCACCTGAGATTACATACGTGATGTTGAGAAGAGGTTCTTGATTGATTTCCAATTCTAGACATTGATCACTTTTTGACTAACTCTACACTAATAATTTTTGTTTGTATTCTCTTAAAAAAATAATTTTAGGCAGAAGGCAGCCACTGAGCAATGGAACTACCTGGACATCTAATTCTGGGAGGAGTTTGTTACCCAAAGAAAAATGGATGAATTCAAGGTATTAAGCGCCACTCTCAATTTAATTAATATATGTTCTTATATACTCACCTATTCAAGATTAACCTTTAGTGTTACTAACAAAATCAATGTGCTTACTAACAAGGCTATCAGCGATGCTCAAAGGGCAAGGTGTGCACTGAATGTGCATCACTACACAGTGGGTCCAAGAGGCTATCCAGGCATTCACCAAAGACTACAAGCTGATTCTACTGCTCAGTTTGCTGCTACTCAGGAGAACTCTACTATTGGTCCCACACCTCTACCTCGACATGCTATGTGGATAGCTGGGAGGCAAAACAAGAAGGGAGATATAACGAAGCCCACAACTGTGGTGAAGTGTTCAAAACATACGTCATTAACTAAGAGGAAGCGATTACTAACAACGGATTACTGAAAATCACTAAAAATTAAAACTTTTTTCAAAGAGATCCATTCATAGGAAAACTCTTTCAACAAGTACCAATGTATTACATTTATATCCTGGTTCATAAGTACATATCTTATACCATCTCTTCTCAAGGATTACAACATGAACTGTCTTGTTAAAAGTTTAACATAAAGACATCAAGGCATTAAGCCAAAATCTCAAACTAATTTGTTAACAGTACTAACTACTGACTCTGAGGACCTGAGAGTACAGAGATGACACATAGGACTTCTATCTACAAACACAACAGACAACACACTCCACATGAGCTGTTGTTGCTGCTGCTGAAGTTCTTCCTCTGTAAGATGTTCTCAATCTCATTCGTGCTCGTCCACCTAAAAATGTTGGATCCCACGGGGGTGAGAGAATTGAAAATTTCCCTAGCGAGAGATATAACTCTCCGCCAGAAACATCATTATTGCAGTTTAATTAATATAAAACTGAGCAGAGGATAAGCAATTTAGATCATTCTCATCTTTAAAGTATTGCAACTATCTATAATAGAGTAGTAAATCATCTATTCTCTTTATAAGGAATAGGAAGAACATGTATATCATTTGTCTATCATACATTTTCAACATCTCAAACTTTGCTTATGACACTCATCATTCTGATGGGTCACTCATGATTCTTTCTTGTTTCTATCCATTGGCCTTAGCCAATCTGCTAAATAGATATTCAATTATGCCAATCATGTGATTATATATCATCATATCTTATTCATGTATTGGAATATGCCAATCCTTAGTGGTATTGGACTATGCCAATCTGTATTGGACTATGCCAATCCTGGCATCTATTCCAGGTAGTGGACTATGTCTGTTTAAACAACATTGGGTACCACATTCTTCTACTGACATTTAAACTTTGACCATGCCATCATGCTCAATCACATTCTTTATGTAGTACCAGTATCCCTCCCTTCTCCACACTTGTATAATCAAGGTTCCATCATTATTATTGTATCCTTTGGTTATAATTATTATGTTACTAAGTTTCCATTATTAGGATTAGGGCCTCCCATACCATCACCCTTTATTAGGGATATGGTTTCATATACTATCATCCTTCATTAGGGTTAGGATTTCGTATACCATCACCCTTTATTAGGGTTAAGATTTCACATACCATCTCCCTTCATTAGGGTTAGGATTGCATATAGCATTACCCTACATTAGGGTTAGGATTTCACATACCATCACCCTTAGTTATAGAATCCATGCCTTTGCTAGGTATTGGACTTAACCAATCATGTATAAACATTTCAGATTAAGTCATTATCAATCTCATACAACCATTCTTCTACTGACATTTAAACTTTGACCATGCCATCATGCTCAATCACATTCTTTATGTAATACCAGTATCCCTCCCTTCTCCACACTTGTATAATCAAGGTTCCATCATTATTATTGTATCCTTTGGTTATAATTATTATGTTACTAAGTTTCCATTATTAGGATTAGGGCCTCCCATACCATCACCCTTTATTAGGGCTAGGGTTTCATATACTATCATCCTTCATTAGGGTTAGGATTTCGTATACCATCACCCTTTATTAGGGTTAAGATTTCACATACCATCTCCCTTCATTAGGGTTAGGATTGCATATAGCATTACCCTACATTAGGGTTAGGATTTCACATACCATCACCCTTAGTTATAGAATCCATGCCTTTGCTAGGTATTGGACTTAACCAATCATGTATAAACATTTCAGATTAAGTCATTATCAATCTCATACAACCATTCCAGGTATTAGACTATGCCATACCTGTGCATCTATTCCAGGTAGTGGACTATGCCAAACCTGTGTATACATTCCAGGTATTGGACTATGCCAAACTTGTGTAATTATTCTAGGTATTGGGTTGTTACCAATCCTGTGTAGTTATTCCAGGTATTGGGTTTTAACCAATCCTGTGATATTATTCCAGGTATTGGGTTGTTACCAATCCTGTGCAGTTATTCCAGGTATTGGGTTTTAACCAATCCTGTGATATTATTCCAGGTATTGGGTTTTAACCAATCCTGTGATATTATTCCAGGTATTGGGTTTTAACCAATCCTGTGATATTATTCCAGGTATTGGGTTATGACCAATCTTGTGATATTATTCTAGGTATTGGGTTATGACCAATCCTGTGATATTATTCTAGGTATTGGATTATTACCAATCATGTGCAGTTATTCCAGGTATTGGATTGTACCAATCCTGTGACATTATTCTAGGTATTGGGTTATGACCAATCCTGTGATATTATTCTAGGTATTGGGTTATGACCAATCCTGTGATATTATTCCAGGTATTGGATTATTACCAATCATGTGCAGTTATTCTAGGTATTGGATTGTAACAATCCTGTGACATTATTCCAGGTATTGGGATTTAACCAATCTTGTGCATCTATTCCAGGTAATGGACTATGCCAAACTTGTGTATCTTTTCCATGTCTGTTTAAACAACATTGGGTACCACATTCTTCTACTGACATTTAAACTTTGACCATGCCATCATGCTCAATCACATTCTTTATGTAATACCAGTATCCCTCCCTTCTCCACACTTGTATAATCAAGGTTCCATCATTATTATTGTATCCTTTGGTTATAATTATTATGTTACTAAGTTTCCATTGTTAGGATTAGGGCGTCCCATACCATCACCCTTTATTAGGGCTAGGGTTTCATATACTATCATCCTTCATTAGGGTTAGGATTTCGTATACCATCACCCTTTATTAGGGTTAAGATTTCACATACCATCTCCCTTCATTAGGGTTAGGATTGCATATAGCATTACCCTACATTAGGGTTAGGATTTCACATACCATCACCCTTTATTAGGGTTAAGATATCACATACCATCTCCCTTCATTAGGGTTTCATATCACATTGCCCATAATTAGGGTTTACTATTCATTCCAATTAGAGTTTTCTCATGGCATCACCTTCAATTCGGGTTTCTTATGGAATCACCCTCAATTAGGGTTTCTCATGGAATCACCCTCAATTAGGGTTTACATCTGATATTGCCCTAAATTAGGGTTAGGGCTCAACAACCTTCTTGATTAGGGTTTCATAATCTCTTTATTAAGGATCATACCCTAATTACATAATTATTCAAATTGAAGGTGTTAAGGCTTGACCTTTACATGATTATTATACATGTATGAATTCCTCTCTCTTTCATCCTCTCTAGGATGTTGACTAGATCAAACTTGGTTATACTAGGTCAACCAACCCTTCAATTAATTACACTCAATTAGAGTTTGACATAGTGTATTGAGGATTTTGCTTACTTAAGCTTCAAGGAGTAACTAGTCTAGGGTTAGTAATAATTTAGTACCTTAAAGGTATAACCCTTGTAATTATCTCTACTATACATCAGTAACAATTATAGGGTCAATTGATCCTTCATCACATTAAGTTATCAATTGATTTGATCACATTGAATCACCAAACGATCTTGACCCATTTTATCTCTAAACGGTTTGAAACCGTTTGAGTCCAAACGGTCCCGAGACCGTTTGACTCCAAACGGTTTCAAGATTGTTTGGACTCAAACGGTCTCAAGACCGTTTGGTCCAAACTGCCCTTGAAACCGAAAATCCAAATGGGGATCTCAATCAACTAAATCGATTAGGGTTTTGCATCAACAATTCCTTCATCAATTGAATTATTCAAGTTCATCAATTATGATCCTTGGATCTTCAACCCTCAATTACAACCATTAATCATCCAAATGGTTTTGGTTGACTTTGTCCAAATGGTTTGAAACCGTTTAAGGCTCCAAACGGTTTGACCTAAATGTCTAAACGATTTGAAACCATTTAGGGTTCCAATCGATTTTGAACTTACTTGAACAAACTGTCAAATCCACCCAAATGGTCAACTCAAGAACGGTCAACTATCCCATTCGGTCAACATGCCCAAATGATTTGGGGTTCAACTTCCAAACGGTTTGTAAACCGTTTGATCACCAATCGGTTTGGTGAAAACTGATTGAATCATTTTGTTGAAACCGTTTGCAACTAGATCTTATAGAGATGTGTGCTTAAGATGATTTCATCATCGTCAAGCTTCAACCCCTCAAATTCTACTGCCATTTCCATGGTAGTTTCATTAATTAATCAAAGGAATTTCAAAAAGAACAATTAAACATATTGAATTGAGGAATTGAATTCAATAACAATGAATAAGGGTTCAAGTTATATAACTCGCCTGCAATTGAGCTTCAAAGCTTCAAGCTCACGTCAACAATGGTGGATGCAACTCATTTCACTATCCCAAGGCTCATCCTCAAGCTTTGAGTGAAAAGGAATGGTTATAATTGAAGATGGGATTGAGATAAGAAGAAATCATGCATTGATTTTTGATTTCCACCTTGGAATCAAGGTGAACGAAGGTCAAGAAGCTTACCAGTAGGTTGGGGGTCGTCCTCCTGTTGATCCAAGCTCCCTTGGTCGTTTTTGCAAGAAAGAAGTGAAAGTGACTTCGGAATTACCCAACCAAGCTATGGATAAATGAGCTTATATGCATTTTTATTAAAATTCATTTGAAGAAAGAGAAAGTAGGAATTATCTCCTCCTTTTCCTTGCCTTTTGACCCCTTCCCTTCCTTGGTTACGAGGCTATCTCCCTTTCCTCATATTCCTCTCAATTATCCATGAATTAAAGGAAAACAAATTAAGCACCTTAAATCATATTATAAGAATATCCATAAGTGAGTGGATATTTCTTTTTCTTATAATAATGTGAGTGGGTTATCCACTTCCTTTAGATATTTTGTTGCCTTTGCAAGGCACATGGTCATCCATTCTTTTGCAAAATCATCCCTCACCTTTTGGTTGAAGGGTTCTTCAATTAATATATTTATTTTTGCATTAAATTGAAGTAAAGTTCCAATTATGCTTAAATCTTGATTATTTTAATATCAAGATTCTCTCTCCTCCAAAGTGATTCAAATGAGATGCCCCTCTCATTTTCTTTTCTCTACATGATGCCAAGAAACATTAGGGACTCTCTAGAAGTGGTATTTTGCATATTGAACCCTAGGTTTTGGGTACATTACACTTTACACCAAAACTAAGTTTTAATGCACAAACATTACTTAATAAGCTCTTTCTTGGTGCTCAGGCTTGCACAAGTAATTTTCACTTTAGTCCAAAATAGGCAAAACATTATTTCAACATTGTTGAAAAAGGATTAAAATTAAAATATAAGTTCCTTTTAAACCTTAATTACTTTTCAAAAGATAAGAGCAAGCATATAATTATCGTTCTTAAACAAAACACCAAGGGTTAAAGCATAACCCAGGTCAGGGATGTTATAAATTATAATCCCCTAACAAGGATTTCGTCCCCGAAATCCCAGATGAAGGGAAACAAATATCATTCATTTATCATATCATCAAGTCTTCGCATAACATCTCAATATCATGTTTATGCAAGGCATAAATCCCTAACATATGATGTCCATGCTATATTATATAACCAAACTGATTTCATAGTTAACCACTCCAGGTAGTCAACATGAATTATCTGATACCAGAATTCCTTACCTTGGTATCCATCAAATAAACATTTTTAATTGTGCACATCAAGTGTCCTATGACCCACTTGATTGCCATGTCCCTGAAAGAAAAGAAAACAAAGGATCATATTCCTCTTATCACCCTATTATTATCCAGGGTTGTTTATTCATGAGAAGAGATTATCATCTCCTCTAAACATTACATGAACCTTCTGTTGTTCATGAGTTATTTACTCTTATTTCTTTCTTGGTTCCTTGCCATTAGCATAGGAATTATAAGGATGATTACATATCATGATTCCTTAATCTCATTATCATCATGATTACTAGATGTGGGTATTCAAACCCTCAGTTCATCATTTTTATTATTACCTCTTATCAGGTAAATGTTACCTCTTGGTCTTTAGACTAGGGTATACATTGTACTAAACACCTTCTATTGTTTGTAAGTTGATTCATAATCAAATTCCTTCATATATCAATTAAATGTGGTGGAAATATCCATGCCACATCTCCTACTTCTTTAGGTTCTTTTAGATTGTTTTAGACTGAATGCTTGATCCGGGTAATCAGAAAGATAACAATCTAGATATGTCATACTTACCTTGCCTTCAATAAATAAATACATGGCCAGGGTATTCAAGAACTAAAATTAGGTAGTATGTATTTGTTTTATATTATGTTTCATATTCTTAACATCTCTTTAAATTTCACTACTTAGTGTCTCAAATTGTCTATGAGTGTTTCTTTTACATCTCTTCCCTTTATTAATGAAGAGAGAGAAATTTCAAAACATATAAGAGAATATTAAACTGAACATAAGTTTTCACCCTTCTTATCTCTTCCTCATATCCTTAATGGATTATATAGATGAACTAAACAACAACTACCTTTCTTATAGTAGCGAACAGAAGATAATTCAAAATAGAAAGTTCTATCTTGACAAGTCTACCTTTTACAAGTTATCTAGCATCTTATCTGACCTAAAACATGGAGTTAGTTGTTATCTATTATTGCCTTTGTCTTCTACTACCAGAAGTAGATGGACCAAACTGTGACACTTGTCTTTGTCCTCTTACCATTTGCTCCACTGGACTGAGGTCCTTATGGATTTTGTAGATTGTACCCTGACTGTTGGGTCACCTCATTATTTCTTCTTAGACATTATTGTCTAAAATGTCCTATTTGTCCACATTTATGACAAGCTCGACCCCAACTAGATGACCCCTGCATAGGTGCACTATATTGTGGTTGAACTAGTGAAGATTTTGGTGGTTTGTTTCCACTACTCCACTATTCTCGTGACCGAGTAGACTTCCTTTTAAGGTTTGTCTCATTTTTCTTCATCGTAGACCTTTCTATCCTCCGTATAGACTCCACAAATGTGGCAAATCTCTCTCTACTTTCTAGGGCAGATGCCGGGATGGACATCTCAGCATTCAATCCCTTCTCAAAATGTCGGATCTTCTCCTCCTCAGTAGCTGCCATTTGAGGACAAAATCGCAAAAGTTCCATAAACTTAACCTCATATTCATTTATTGACATGGCTCCCTGTTGAATCTTCTCAAACTGTGTGATCTTTTCATCTAAGTATGTCTTTGGAAAATACTTATTGATGAATTCTTGACAAAATTCCTCCCATGCAACCTCTTCATCATTCCTTTTTATTTCTTCTATAGCCCATCAGTGTCCAACACTACCCTTCAAAAGGTACACTGCATGTTTAACTTTATCAGCCTCTGGGATACTAAGGATCTCAAAGGCTTTTTCTAACTCAGTGAGCCAGAGATCAACATCTGTTGGGTCAGATGTTCCAGCATATTCTATGGCTCCTACACGATGTAGTCATTCAAAGGTCTTTCCAGACCCATATCCCTCATTGGAAACGGGTGCCCTAGGTGTCAGTGTTGGCATCCGGTCTGCCACATACCTCAGTGTGGTCATGAGTTGCCCAAAAAGATTATGAACATCTGGGTTTCCTCTCATGGCTTCATTAACATGGGGATTTTCAGGCACTGGTTCCTCCCTTTCCTGATCCCTTGCACCTCCCACTGGTGCAACAACATTGCTCTCCGCAACGCGTTCCTTGTGTTCTACAGACATCTTGGAGGTATATATCTTCTTCTGCATAAGCAGAAGGCACTATAAGATATACTGAGGTATACTTAGAACAGACTCGATACCTTAGTCCTATGTCTCTGTAGACTCAGTGAACCTAGAGCTCTGATACCACTAAATTGTGGCAAAGCGTTCAAAACATACATCATTAACAAAGCGAAAGCGATTACTAACAACGGATTACTGAAAATCACTAAAAATTAAAACCTTTTTCAAAGAGATCCATTCATAGGAAAACTCTTTCAACAAGAACCAATGTATTACATTTATATCCTGGTTCATAAGTACATATCTTATACCATATCTTCTCGAGGATTACAACATCAACTGTCTTGTTAAAAGCTAAACACAGACAGCATAAAGACCTCAAGGTATTAAGCCAAAATCTCAAACTGATTTGTTAAAAGTACTAACTACTGATTCTGAGGACCTAAGAGTATAGAGACGACACATATGACTTCTATCTACAAACACGACAGACAACACACTCCACCCGATCTGTTGCGGTTGTACCTGCTACTGCTGAAGTTCTTCCTCTGTAAGATGTTCTCAATCTCCTTCATGCTCATCCACCTAAAAATGTTGGATCCCACGGGGATGAGACAATTGAAAATTGCCCCAGTGAGAGATATAACTCTCCGCCAGAAACATCATTATTGCAGTTTAATTAATATAAAACTGAGCAGAGGATAAGAAATTTAGATCATTCTCATTTTTAAAGTATTGCAACTATATATAATAGAGCAGTAAATCATCTATTCTCTTTATAAGGAATAGGAAGAAAATGTATATCATTTGTCTATCATACATTTTCAACATCTCAAACTTTGCTTATGACACTCATCATTCTGATGGGTCACTCATGATTCTTTCTTGTTTCTATCTGTTGGCCTTAGCCAATATGCTAAACATATATTCAATTATGCCAATCATGTGATTATATATCATGATATCTTATTCACGTATTGGACTACGCCAATCCTTAGTTATAGACTCCATTCCTTTGCTAGGTATTGGACTTAACCAATCATATATAAACATTTCAGATTAAGTCATTATCAATCTCATACAACCATTCAGGTATTAGACTATGCCATACATGTGCATCTATTCCAGGTAGTGGACTATGCCAAACTTGTGCATACATTCCAGGTATTGGACTATGCCAAACTTGTGTAATTATTCTAGGTATTGGGTTGTTACCAATCTTGTGCAGTTATTCCAGGTATTGGGTTTTAACCAATCCTGTGATATTATTCCAGGTATTGGGGTGTTACCAATCATGCGTAGTTATTCCAGGTATTGGGTTTTAACCAATCCTGTGATATTATTTCAGGTATTGGGTTTTAACCAATCTTGTGATATTATTCCAGGTATTGGGTTTTAACCAATCTTGTGATATTATTCCAGGTATTGGGTTATGACCAATCCTGTGATATTATTCCAGGTATTGGGTTATGACCAATCCTGTGATATTATTCTAGGTATTGGGTTATGACCAATCCTGTGATATTGTTCTAGGTATTGGATTATTACCAATCCTGTGCAATTATTCCAGGTATTGGATTGTACCAATCATGTGACATTATTCCAAGTATTGGGTTATGACCAATCCCGTGATATTATTCCAGGTATTAAGTTATGACCAATCCTGTGATATTATTCTAGGTATTGGATTATTACGAATCATGTGCAGTTATTTCAGGTATTGGATTGTACCAATCCTGTGACATTATTCCAGGTATTGCGATTTAACCAATCATGTGCATCTATTCTAGGTAATGGACTATGCCAAACCTGTGTATCTATTCCATGTCTATTTACACAGCACTGGGTACCTCATTCTTCTACTGACATTTAAAATTTGACCATGCCATCATGCTCAATCACATTCTTTATGTAATACTAGTATCCCTCCCTTCTCCACATTTGTATAATCAAGGTTCCATCATTATTATTGTATCCTTTGGTTATAATTATTATGTTACTAAGTTTCCATTATTAGGATTAGGGCCTCCCATACCATCACCCTTTATTAGGGCTAGTGTTTCATATACTATCATCCTTCATTAGGGTTAGAATTTTGCATACCATCACCCTTTATTAGGGTTATGATTTCAAATACCATCTCCCTTCATTAGGGTTAGGATTGCATATAGCATCACCCTACATTAGGGTTAGGATTTCACATACCATCACCCTTTATTAGGGTTAAGATTTCACATACCATCTCCCTTCATTAGGGTTTCATATCACATTGCCCATAATTAGGGTTTACTATTCATTCCAATTAGAGTTTTCTCATGGCATCACCTTCAGTTAGGGTTTCTTATGGAATCACCCTCAATTAGGGTTTCTCATGGAATCACCCTCAATTAGGGTTTCTCATGGAATCACCCTCAATTAGGGTTTCTTATGGAATCACCCTCAATTAGGGTTTACATCTGATATTGCCCTAAATTAGGGTTAGGGCTCAACAAACTTCTTGATTAGGGTTTCATAATATCTTTATTATGGATCATACCCTAATTACATAATTATTCAAATTGAATGTGTTAAGGCTTGACCTTTACATGATTATTATACATGTATGAATTCCCCTCTCTTTCATCCTCTCTAGGATGTTGACTAGATCAAACTTGGTTATACTAGGTCAACCAACCCTTCAATTAATTACACTCAATTAGAGTTTGACATAGTGTATTGAGATTTTGCTTACTTAAGATTTAAGGAGTAACTCATCTAGGGTTACTAATCATTTAGTACATTAAAGGTACAACCCTTGTAATTATCTCTAATATAAATCAGTAACAATTATAGGGTCAATTGATCCTTCATCACATTAAGTTATCAATTGATTTGATCACATTGAATCACCAAACGATCTTGACCCCTTTGATCTCTAAATAGTTTGAAACCATTTGAGTCCAAACGGTCCTGAGACCGTTTGACCCCAAATAGTTTCAAGACTATTTGGACTCAAAATGTCTCAATATCGTTTGGTCCAAACTACCCTTGAAACCGAAAATCCAAATGGGGATCTCAATCAACTAAACCGATTAGGGTTTTGCAACAACAATTCCTTCATCAATTGAATTATTCACGTCCATCAATTATGATTTGGATCTTAACCCTCAACTACAACATTAATCATCCAAATGGTTTTGGTTGACTTTGTCCAAACGGTTTGAAACTGTTTAAGGCTCCAAACGGTTTTGACCTAAATGTCTAAACAGTTTGAAACCGTTTAGGGTTCCAATCGGTTTTGAACTTACTTGACCAAACGGTCAACTCCACCCAAACGGTCAACTCAAGAATGTTCAAATGGTTTGAAACCATTTAAGGCTCCAAATGGTCAACTATCTCATTCGGTCAACATGCCCAAACGGTTTGGGGTTCAACCTCCAAACGGTTTGTAAATCGTTTGATCACCAAACGGTTTGGTGAAAACCGATTGGATCATTTTGTTGAAACTGTTTGCAACTAGATCTTATTGAGATGTGTGCTTAAGATGATGTCATCATCATTAGGCTTCAACCCCTCGAATTCTACTGCCATTTCCATGGTAGTTTCATCAATTAACAAAAGGAATTTCAAGAAGAACAACTAAACATATTGAATTGAGGAATTGAATTCAATAACAATGAATAAGGGTTTAAGTTATATAACCCGCCTCCAATTGAGCTTCAAAGCTTCAAGCTCACGTCAACAATAGTGTATGAAACTCCTTTCACTATCCCAAGTCTCGTCCTCAAGCTTTGAGTGAAAAGAAATGGTTAGAATTGAAGATGGGATCGAGATAAGAAGAAATCATGCATTGATTTTTGATTTCCACCATGGAATCAAGGTGAACGAAGGTCAAGAAGCTTACCAATAGGTTTGGGGTCGTCCTCCTATTGCTCCAATCTCCCTTGGTCATTTTTGCAAGCAAGAAGTGAAAGTGACTTTGGAATTACCCATCCAAGCTATGGATAAATGAGCTTATATGCATTTTTATTAAAATTCATTTTAAGAGAGAGAAAGTAGGAATTATCTCCTCCTTTTCCTTGCCTTTTGCCCCCTTCCCTTCCTTGTTTATGAGGCTATCTCCCTTGCCTCATATTCCTCTCAATTATCCATGAATTAAAGGAAAACAAATTAAGCACCTTAAATCATATTATAAGAATATCCATAAGTGAGTGGATATTTCTTTTTCTTATAATAATGTGAGTGGGTTATCCACTTCCTTTAGATATTTCGTTTCCCTTGCAAGGCACATGGTCGTCCATTCTTTTGCAAAATCATCCCTCACCTTTTGGTTGAAGGGTTCTTCAATTAATATATTTATTTTTGTATTAAATTGAAGTAAAGTTCCAATTATGCTTAAATCTTCATTATTTTAATATCAAGATTCTCTCTCCTCCAAAGTGATTCAAATGAGACGCCCCTCTCATTTTCTTTGCTCTACATGATTCCAAGAAACATTATGGACTCTCTAGAAGTGGTATTTTGCATATTGAACCCTAGGTTTTGGGTAAATTACACATTACACCAAAACTAGGTTTTAATGCACAAACATTACTAAATAAGCTCTTTCTTGGTGCTCAGGCTTCCACAAGCCATACCTCAGCATCATTCTCTTTCTAACGATTCTTCAACAAATGAGGAACATTTTATCATGTAAAATTTGCAATTTAACCCCTCAACTTGGGTAATTTGGACTTTAGTCCAAAATAGGAAAAACATTATTTCAACATTGTTCAAAAAGGACTAAAATTGAAATATAAGTTCCTCTTAAACCTTAATTACTTTTCAAAAGATAAGAGCAAGCATATAATTATCTTTCTTAAACAAAACACCTAGGGTTAAAGCATAACCCAAGTCCGGGATGTTACAACAACTGCTGAGGCGGATGCAAAAATGGTAAAATTCAACTCTTAGAGCAATCGATCGATATTGATTATTGTTATGTTTACTTACCAATTTATGTTAATGGCGATTAGCGGGAGTTGCATGAGCAGAGGAAGGAAGGCAAGTCCATCCCTGAGGGCACGAGGGATGAATTGACAGTTGCTCTGGGTAACCCAGAGCATGCTGGACATGTTAGGGGTGCAGGCGCTAGTGTGGGCATCAAAGCGTTCTTTGGGCCATCCCAGCGCAAACCTGTCCCGAAAGGGGGAATTTCACAAGTTGAGGTAACCTATTCTTTTTTTAGAATGTTATTGTGAAAGAGAATTCAATAATTGACTATGTTTATTTTATCCATGTGTAGGTAGATGAATTAATTGAGAGGAAAGTCCAAGAAGCAATGGTGAAGTGGCAGGCATCTCAGACGGTCACTCAGACGATACCTGTGACGTGTCGTGCTTCTATTACTCCTACTACAGAGGTTGGGAGTAATCCTGTAGACCCACCACCTAGCACATCCTCTATAAGTATTTTTATGACATAGTAGCTAGTCTTTTCAAGATGATATGTTTATGTATATATGTATATAACATTCTTTACGTAAATTTGTAGGGGTTGAATCCATGTCATCAAAAAAGTAAAGAATATATCATTGCAGAGGAATAGGCTTACCCAGACCTTCCAGGGGAGATGTTTCATGGGACTCCCGTACCAGCTGGTGTGGTCGTGTGAGCCCGATACATATACTCCCCGATTGGAGGGATCTTCAACTACCATATGCCCACCTAGATTCTAAAACACTTGGTGAGGCAGAAGGCAGAGTGATAATGTGGCCCAAAGCAGATGTCATCTATACTAATATTGTATGGTAAATTTACATTACGTTAATTTGTTAGTGTTTATATATGAGTCAATTGATCTGAAATTATATATACAGGTCAAAAAGATGACACCCGCTACATCTCGGCCTCCACATCCACCTCCTCAACTACCAAGTTGGATTCCAAGGGACCTACATGCCTCGTTAGGTCCTAAGTGTAGGGGTGTTGCAGTATGGATCGGCGAACATGATCAAAATTGCCCTATAAAAGTTACAATTCTGGAGGATTCTGCAGGTCAATCATACGATAACAATCTATTTATACAAGTTTTGCATACGTATTGATGCATAGGTATTAATGCAGGTCAATCATACAAAAACAAGCTATTTTTACAAGATATTTTGGAGTTATTTTGTTATGATTGGCTAAACACATCTATGATAGAGGTGTGGATATGGTGAGATCTTGTTTATACATCTGTATACCTTGTTTTATATACAGTGATCTGGTTTCTTATATATTAATACATATGTAATACATATTTTGCAACCACTTACACACGATATGTACAGATTTTGCATTTTCCCATGTGGGATTTTTGGTTCCATCTTTGATTAGTCTTGTAGATACAAACCCTTCTTCAGTTACTTCATACTGCTGTGATGCTTTTGAATATTTTGGTAAAAATAAGAAGATGGTGATAATAGCTCCATTCAATGTCGAGAAAGTTTACTTTTGCTTATAATTTGGACTTAAGAAAATTACATTTTCATTGTGGATTTTGAGTTATTAATTTTTAACTTTCTTACCTACAGTGGTAGGCATTGTGAGTTACTAGTTATTGTCCCCAAGACATTCACTGTCAATTATCTAGATCATGCGGGGAATGAATTGAATACATTATATGGACACGCAATGAAATGGCCATTATTCTCATTAGAAATTTTTCATATTTTTATATTCGTTAACATTTGTTATTACATTACTATTTAATTATGCAATTTAATGTGTTACATTAACATGTAGGTCTTTACAAAAGTTCAAAAAAGCTGGAGGAAAGGTCCACAGGAAAAAGAATCAACCACTAATTTGGGAGAATGTGAAAGTAATTTCCCGACTCCAATGTATATATTATTTATGTGAACTGTGCTTATTTGTATATTTGAATATTTTGTATGTTTCAATTTATAGTGTGCTACACAAGACAACGACTGGGCATGTGCCTACTATGTGATGCGATTTATGGACCTAATCATCAAACATGTTGCAATGGAAATTGATACTATACATAAGGTATTATATATAGTCTCATTAGATAATATGAGATATATCAATCTTATTATATATTATTAATTATATATATACGTCATTCTCTTTGCAGGTGTTTAAAACTGACTTCATCACAGGTGGAAAGTTATTAGATGTACATACTCCCTATACGAGGGAGGAATTAAATGTTGTAAGAGAAGAATGGGAAAAGGTCCTACAAGTGGTGGGAATTTTTAAATATAATTGGGGTTCTGATGACAATGATGACGATGATCAATAAAGAATGATATTTCTAAACTTTGTTCTCATAATTATTTTGTGTGAATGTGAATGACTTTTTCTGAATTGTCATATGTGTGAATGTGAATGACTTTTTCTGATCAATACATGAATGTCTGAATGTGAAAAGAGATGAAATGAATGGAACTGAATGTGAATGTAAATGACTTTGCATATTTCTACATGTGTCTGATGAATACATGTGTCTGAATGTGAATGACTTTGCAGGTTTGTGGCCTATTGTTGGCTGATATCAATGGATGCTGTAAACCTACAGTTTAGAACTGAACTGCAGGTTCTGCATCCTGCGACCAGCCATATAGTAGGCCTACAAACTGATAAGAAAAAAAATCAGAACATAGGTGTCGGTTATTTTTATAAAATCGACACCAAAGGCATATGGCGTCAGTTATTAGCAAAGAACTGACGTCTCTTCCATGGCTGGCATCGGTTATCAGTAAGAACCAACGCTTATTGTGGCCAGGCATGGCCGTGCTGGCAGGGATATGGCGTCAGTTATTGTTTAATAATCAACGTGTTTAACCATGATATAGTGTTAGTTTTCTGCACTAACTGACGCTTATAGTTCCCTTGCTGGCGCATTTTTTGTGGCAAGAAGGCTTATGGCATCGATGTTTGTTTAATAACTGACATCTTTGATCATGATATGGTGTCAGTTTTCAATAAGAACTGATGCCTATAGTTCCCTTGTTGGCGCATTTTCGGTGGTGGGAAGGGTTATGGCGTCGGTTAGAAACCGACGCTGAAGGTGTTGACTTTTAGCGGCGCCCACTTGGGTGTCGCTTGGAAACCAACGCTAAAGGCTCTAAATAACTGATGCCAAAGGCCTTTTCTATAGTAGTGACCATACACTAGGATATGTGTTGTGACCACAACACCCTCATGTATCATGACCATCCATTAAGTAAGATCAAGAGTCTCGACCAAAAAAGACATGGTCATGTGTTATGACCAAAATAAAGAGCACTACCCATGTCTCGACCTTCAAACATGGTCATGACCAAAACAAAACTCTCATATGATCACAAACAAAACAAGAACCAATAGAACATGTGTCTCGACCCTCAAACCACTAGGGTTAGGGTTTTGACTGAGACAAGCTCAACGTTGACAACCCAAAAGCAAAAACAACTCAAGGTATTGACTATAATGTCAAAACATGTCTCAACCAACATCAAAACATGTTATGACCAAAACACAATCAACCCGCACATACATGTCTCGACCAAGCCAACTCAAAGGTGTCTCGACCAAAACCAACACATGTCTTGACCTTCACCATACAAAAGAGTCATTACCCAAGGTGAAAAAGCCATATGTTTTGACCAAAACAACACAAGGAATCAAGACCACAAACTAAGGGCGTGGATGAGTTGATCGGGACCAAAAAAAGGTGTAGCGACAACCAAGTTCAAACAACCACCAAGGCACATAGCCACCTTCAAAAATAGGGATAAACCTTAAGCAAAATAGGAATATACCATGGCCCAAAATAGAAGATAAATATCAATGGAAACCATTATCAACAAGATGAAAAATTCCAACTCAAGGTGAACATCAAGACCTTGAAAATATAACTTCAACATGCACCTTTAAGAAACCATATAGGTGGAAGAAGACCAAGCTTCAAACTCAAGAAAACCAACTCAAAATATCAAGAAAATACAAGGAAGAACCAAAGCATGGTGATGAAGCCAAGAATCATGTTGCATGTATCAAAATCTTTCAACCAACCCATAATAAGTCGGATATAAGAATTTAGGGTTTAAGAAAGAAACTAATGGACATGGACTTACTGCAAAGTCTTAAACTTAAGTTCATGATAATTTCATCAAACACATTAGCATCAAGTTTAGAAATCAAAATAGGAGCTTATATTCAAGGAAAACTTATTACCAATTTGGTAGAAAACTCCATACTAAGGCGGTCACCAAAACTCTAAACATGTATTGTGGAAATCACCATGGAAAGACCTTATGAAAGAGACAGAAATCATTATCAAAACATGCAAAACATATCCAAATATCCATGCTACGTCAAGGTACTCAAATCATTTACATGTTGATGAAAAACCTTGATCGAGAAACAAGAGGAAAACATATATCTCATAACTTTCCCAAAACGACATATCGATAGATACTTGGCACGACCGGGCCCACCTCAGCATGGTCAGGCCCAGGCCAAGGTAGTGTGACTGCGGCACCCCACTGCAACCACGGAAACCCACCGCAACCGTGACCAAGAAGACCAGTGCAACCATGGTACAATCACCTCAACCGCGGTGCAATCACCTTGTCCGTGGTAATCACCTTGACCATGGCCACCTCAGAACGGTCAGGCTTACACCCAACACAGTCGTAGGGAGGAGTACCACAACTGATATTGAAGACCTCGACCACGACAACTAAATATGTGCACTCCAGATCTACGCCTATAAATAGATGACCCCGTCCTTCATTTGAGGGATTGCTTTTGCTCTATCCACGCTGACAGGCAGCCGCTCTGTGCCCAGCCAAGGAAGACGATCTCTGCCACCAAAGACAACCTCTGTGGTGTCCTTTCTACTCCCCCCACTCCACACCATCAAGATCTACCGCCTAGCCACAAAAGTGGTGGGATTTCAGATTTGTAGCACCTTCATCTGTCAGCCATCTACCGCTCCATCTCCTGCAAGCAAGAGCATGAGAAGAGAAGGAAGAAGGAGAGAGAAGATCATCCTCATCCATCTTGGTATTCTTCCCCTTCTTGTCCATATTTGCCCTGCCATCGTGTACAAGATCATTTCTCCACTGAGCCACGACCATCTTCTTCACCATGACCATGGCAAAATCTTCCCTCTCTCTTGTTCTTTTTGTTTCTAATATGAGAAGCGAGTAGTCCATTTTGCTGGGGTGCGGGGACTAGCCCTACTACTCGTTCTTACATGTCCAGTTTATAACATTCCATGGCTTGTATATAACTTTACATTTCGTTGTTAATTGTTTAATGCATGCTTTGTGGATTAATCACCTGCCTTGCATGATTTATTATATTCCTTTGTTGTGAGAACTTAAATATTTAGGATTTGAATATCGATTAACATGGTTGATGCCAAGACAAGAACTTTCAAAGGGATATCTCTGGAGTAGTAAGTGTGTGACCTATGGGTAACGAGACATCGAGCCCATGGAGATGCTTATGCAAAATCTATTTTCTAACAGATGGTTTGCTACTCCATTTGGATAGTTTCATCTTTCGTGGATGTGTTTGCATGTGTACTGGTGGTGAAACCCAATTCCCCCCCAGTGATTCCCATCATTAATCTATACTCAATTTCAATCTTGTTCTTTTACTTTCCTTGAAACTAGTTTAACTAAACCCAAACCAAATCTTTGCTCCAAATATTTGTCTTAGTCGATCCAGATTTGACTACCTAGATTCTTTAAAAAATTGTCCCTTGGGATCCGATCCTTAACTATAGTGCGATAAGACCCATCCACTTGCGGGTGGTATTATTGCACAAGGTTTTGGTAAAAACTTAGGGATTTCATCCCTAGGTGGATTTGTTAGTGTAGTAAAAACCCACATCAATCATCATCAAAATTCAAACCCTAGGTTATAGAAAAATCATCTAGCATGTTCAGATCATGTTTTAACACTAGAAACAACAACATGCAAGCAAGATTTTAAGTGTGATAATAGAAGAGGAGTAGAGAGTTGTGTAACCTGCCTTAAGTGCAAGGACAAGCTCCAAGCACACAATCGCCAAGGATGAAGATGAAGGTCCACCAAAAGCTCAACTTTCGTCCCCAGGAGCACCTCAAGAAGAAGATACCAAGGTAAAAGATAGATCAAGAAAAGAGGGTAAGAAACCTAGGCCGAACCAAAAGAAGAAAGGATAAATAGAAGAAAACTTCCTCTCACTTGGGTACCAGGTTGTCAAAACATGGTCTGCTACCCTTTGTGCTGAGGAGTTTCTCTCCAAAATGACTACCATGGATAATCCATAGTCAAAGGCCAAAAAGGGGAAGGAGGAATGGTAAGAGATCCAAGAAAATGCTATCAAAGAAAGGCATACAATTACCAAGGTTGAAGATGACCAAGAGTCCCCACAAGCACCAAGGGAAGTTCATTGGCCACCCAAGCTTCAAGGTCAACACTCGCTCTAGCAAACTCGAACAAAAGAAGGGTGGAAAGAAATAGGGCCAAAAGGTTCACCCATAAGGAGAAGAAAGAGGTTATATACTCAAGGGGGAGAGAAGTAAGGTAGGGGTGAGGTGTCAACACCTAAAGGCACCAAAGGGACACTTATCCAGCAAGAAAACGACCATGAAACCACTATATGCATGCATGCAACCTATGGTGATACAACCAATGTTGGTATCAACCTCTTTAGGTATCCAACACATTGGTTTCAGTTGAGATACACCAAAGGGGTCAAAACAAGCATCAAAGAACCATGTCTCAACCACAACAAGAGACCACCAACCACTCATTGTTGGAGCACCTCTTCAAAGGACAAACCATCTCCACTAAAAACACCTCAAGACCATTAATGTAAAAAAAACACTCAAGGAGGGTGTCTCAGTCAAGAAACACCCAAGACACACCAACATGCTCAAGACACATGCCACAACACTCAACTAAACCCAACTTGGTCGACACCAAGCAAAATCCTAGAAACCCTAGAATCACCACATGATGCCACCTCATCAACCAAGGTCCAACAAGGCTCCCCATATTCACTCTCTATCTCATGATGATAAAGCACTAAGGGCACACTCAAAATTGGACAAATTTCAAGATAACCCCTCAACATGGGTAAACTGCAACTTGGTCCAAAATAAGCATACAAAGCTCATACATCATCAGAACAAGACCAAATTGGAATAATAAGATTGTCACATGATAGATAATCATATCAAAGGATTATATTAAAGTTATAAGCATATTATTTAAGAAAATAAAGCATACTCAACGCTAAACTAGGCCAGGGGCCTTACACTCAGTTAGTGTCTTGGGATGCTCCCACTCCAACACTGTCTCCACCTTTTTTTTATTAATCCAGGGGGTATTCTATTCATCCCACCCCCTCTTGTAGGAGAAATCATCAACAAAGATACATATCTTACTTATATAGGTGCATGTGTGTTCCCCACCTCATACATACAAAAAACACCTCAAGAAGGCATATGTAGATCTGCAAGATCATCCACAACATATCATCTAAAAAACATACGCATCCGTGAACTAAGCTACATCAGTTTGCCTCAAGATCACGTATGGAATCTTTCTTTTCTCCATGGTGACCATGCCCCTTATTCTCATGGGTAATGCTCTAGAATAAGTGCAAACATATGTATCACTGAGGCTGCTTCCCCACATACCCAAGGCTCGTGGTATTGAATTGATCGACTTGTGTACTAGGGATCCAATAATGTTAAAATGTGTCAACTCTGCCTTCAGTTCTCTAATAAAGGGTGTAGCTCACCATGACTTTGGTGCATCATCCCATAAGATATAAATGGTGCTATTATCATCTATCTCAATACATGATACATTAAGCAGCTGATCACCTGCTAGCTTAAGTCCAACAATGCATGCTTGAATGTAGTCTAGATCATAATCTAGAGTTTTGAGCCACACCCTAAAGGCTAAACAGACATTTGCTCAATGGTTACGGATAATCCCCATGGCCCATCTACGCTTCATGCCACATCCATCTGGGCTTTTCCCTATCGTGATGTTCATCTTCAAGTTGTGCATGTCAGGTGCCAACCATCTGAGTAGGTGTATCTCTCACATCCTGGCTATTGGTTCTGCAAATCCTTCTCCTTTCAGAGTGTTATAGAGATCAACTTTGTCTATTGGAACAAAAGCCTTCTATTTTAACATCTTGTTGATGTTGTATATAAGCTGATCCCATTGTTTCACATGGGATGGTTTGGTACCTTCAAATCTAGACACACACCTTAACTGCCAGATGCTACAAGGTATAATGATGATGATCCTTCCTACTATCCATTCATCGAATGAACTAGAGGTTCCTTTCGAACAAATGTTCAACAAAGTTTGGATGTCAGTCGGTGCCACCATCCCGGTGATGGTTGTAAATTTGGTGTAGAAAATTGTGGCTATCTGTCCACTAAAGAGGTGGGGGATATCTTCCACTTGTGGGATATCACATCAATTACATATTGACACCAAGGGGATGCAACATCTACGCCTCACGTTATTGTCTGTTGGTCTGGCGTTCCTTACGAATTTCCAGAGAATCACTTTTACCTTAGGGGTGTTACTACCCCATATCTGACTCAGTACATGCGGTCCTTCGACTCTTCACTCCATCAGAATCTTCTTGGCTGATCACATGGTGAAGACGCCTCTAGAATTAGGTGCCCATATGATCTTATCATCCGTGTCAGTGATTAAGGCCCCTGACCTTCTGATCAAAGTCAAGCCTTGAAGATCAATGATCTATTGAAGGTCCCAATCCCATCCTTGCTCGATCGTCCAGAAATCTCTGACTAGGAAAGGTTGAAGGCAATCACTAATGAAAACCACGTGTTCGGTGAGTCTATATTCACACCAGTGTGAATCCCAAAAAGAGATATCACCTCTACCAACAATCCATCTGCATCAAGGATATATCATTAGGAACATCTTCCAGACTTTCTTCCAAAAAGGTGAGGTTGTGCCACTTAGCTTCAACCGGCTAGGGTACAAACCAGATCTATTACCAGACAGATTGGCATATTTGTCTCTGTAGAAAGACACCTAGATCGAGTTTCCTACAATAATATCCCAACCTGCTTTATTAATGAATGCTTCATTTATCGACTGAATGGATGAAATGTCGAGACCCCCCCCCCCCGATCCACCAGAGTTGCCACTCGGTGCCATCTGATCCATGCTCTCCTTGTATGATTGGATCTATCAGCCCACAGAAACTGGGACATCAACATATCAATCTTGTGTGCAATGCTTGCAGGGATGCCGAGGCCAACAGTAGTGTATACCATGATGGACGAAAGGACATGAACAATCAACAAGCAGTGACCAGCAAAGGAAAGAAGCTTGGCTTTCCATGATGCAATCTTTGTATTAATCTTCTAGATAAGGAACTCAAAATCAGCTAATTTAACTCTATTAGTCGTAATAGGCATGCCCAAGTAGATAAAGGATTTGGTGGTTGTTTCAACCCCTACTGCTGAGGCAATAACATTAGCACCTGTCTAATCTACCGTGCCAACCACACAAAAAGATTTTGATATGTTGATGCTTTGGTCGGTTGCCTTCTCATATGATTCAAAAATCTGCCTAAGCTCTACAATTGAATTAGGTTCAGCGTTGAAAAACATAGTAATGTCATCCACATATGAAAGAATGGTGGGAGCCAAGCCTCCTTCTCTGGTGCAAAAACGAGTAATAGATAGATTTTTTGTCATGGTGTGGACTTTTCTACATAACATCTCTTCGAAGATAATGAACAACAAAGGAGATATAGTGTTGCCTTGTTTCAGTCCTCTAGTCATCGGGAAGAACCCAGTCATGACCTCCCCAAGAGTAACAGTGGCCCAGGTATGGATGAAGAAGCTCAAGCAAAGTTCTATCACCTCATGAATGAAACCAAATCTAGACAGGATCCTGTGTAAAACATCCCAATGTATCCTGTCATAAGCCCGTGGCATCTCATACTTGACCATGACGTTGGGGGTATGCTCTTGTTGGTTAATATCATGCATAAGTTCCTTAACTAATCTCACATGGTTGGTAATATCCTTCCCTTTCATGAATGCACCCTGCGTAGGGGAAATCATCTTGGGCATGAGAGAGGAGAGTCTGCTACTTAGGATGCGAGCAAGAATCCTTGCCATATTCCTGATGGAGATAGGCCTAAAGTCATGCATAAGGTTCTCAGGGGAATCCTTCTTGGGAATGAGCAAAATTCTGGAGCAAAACGGGCCACTATGGCAGTCTTGTCCCTTAAAGAAGACCTCTGCAAGCTTGAGGAAATCTGATTGGATGATAGTCCAGGCGGCAGAGAAAAAAGTAAGCATAAATCCATCTAGACACAAACACCCTTTGAAGATGTAACATGATCAAGAAATGATGCCTCCATCAACCAAGACTCATAGTTACTGAACTCATCATACGACTTGTGCTACCTCAACAACCTCAATGCTTGATGAAGATGTTGTACATGATGTTGATTGTCTCTAGAGTATATTAAGGCTCCATCTATAAACACCATAACAACTAGATCAAGGTACGGTCTGAACATCATGTTCCTCATACTCATATAAGGTTTTGGTGCATTTGTTAACCCAAATGGCATGACAACAAACTCATAATGATAACATTTTGTCCTAAAAGTAGTATTTGGTATGTCATCCATCTTGATCCTCAACTGGTGATATCCCGACCTCAGGTTTATCTTTCAGAACATTGTAGCACCTCTCAACCAATTGAAAATTCATCTATCTTTGACAATGGGTACCTATGCTTCACTGTGGCCTTGTTTCACTATTGATGATCTATGCAAAGTCTCATCAAACCATCCTACATCTTCTCAAACAAACCCCAAGGGAAGAGCTTTGTCATATAAGTTCTTTTTCCAACAACTCCTACTATGGCCTCTTCAATTCTTATATCATAGGTATATCTTGGATACTAGGACTCATCACCTTTGTATCCACTTCATGGGCTAGGAAAACCTCATACCCTTGTCTCATTAGCTTCTCTGCCATTACAACCAGCAAAAAACAAGTAGGAAGCATATTCCTATGTTCTTGGAAGGTCAAGGAGACATCCCCATCATAAAACGTCACAACCTTGGAACTACAGTCCAAAACAACCTTGTACTTCCCCAATGTATCCATTCCTAGGATCACATAGAATCTATGCATATCAAGTCACATAAGATCCACGTGAATGTTGTGTCTTGAAAAAGAAAGAACACAAAAGGGACACACCTCCACTAACACATCAGAACCAACTGAAGGGGTTTCTAGCAAGAGGTTATCATATCTACTACAAACAAGCAATTTACAACCTTGTATGTATCATTCATTTTCTTCTTTATATTCCTTGCCTTTTTCTAAGGAATTAACATGATTATTGCACTTCATTTCTCTTTCTTGTTATATAATTATACATCTTGTGTGTTTCCACTCATGTTATCATGTTTCTTATTCACCTACCAAGGATTAGTTCATTATATTTCACCTTCTTCTCATTTAATAAAGACCATCTTCATTTAATGATGGCGGCTAGGGTTTCCTATGTGGGCGTCGGGGGAGACCCCGATGATGATGGCGATGGGGACACTGGTCGCTCTGTGACTTCCATCCCAATTGGCAATTTCGGTCTGAGTTTCAACTATTCTAGCCGACGCGGGGAAGCATGATGCGATGATTTTGAGTCACATTTATAGACTTGTTTCACTCGCGTTTTATGCGTTTATTGGTCATTTTGGTGGTTAATATTGCATAATTCACTTACTTTAGTCTATGATCCTTCTCATCATCAATTCTCCCTTATTTTGTTGTTTTGAGCATAAATGATTACAATAATATGTTTTATTTCGGCTTATGTGGTTTTGTGTTGAAATTTCAGGAAAAACACATATTTGCTGTTGTCGATACCATCGACACAAGAACAGGTTGCCAGCCGCAAGGAGCAGCACATAGTCGATACCATCGACGGCGAAGTTGATGGTAGCGACGTACCATCAGGTTGCTGGCAAGAAGACAGTCGATACTATCGACCCTAAAGTCGATACTATCGACACGAGGAGCTTCAGTGACGGAAAAAGACAAAAGCGATGCCTAAGAGAGTTGATACCATCGACCCTCGTCGATGGTATTGAGTTAGCATCAGTCGCGATGAAGAAAAGAAAAGAAGACTGGCCGATATCGCGCAGGTTCGATACAATTGACCTGAGTCGATGGTATCGACACCGTCAGATGCAAGTTGGTTTCAGATTGATCTAAATCCGACGGTTGTGATATTTTGGCGACCTAACTCGGTGATTATACCTAATGACGGCGGCCAAGAGCAATCTATCACGTCATTAGCCATTGCACACATCCCGAGAAGGTGTGGAGAGAAGAACGGAGCCTAGAAGCACACCCCAGCCATTTCGGACGCCGAAGAAGACATTTTCCACCGCCGAAAGGCCGCGGATCGCGCAATCTACGCCGAGGAACGCTTGGATCTTCTCTGTTTAAGGGGTTTCATTACTTATTCACATTTTTCTCCATGTTTCCCCTTTTCTCAACCATGTTTTGCTCTGAGATGAACATACAGGGCTAATCCCCTTTGTCTTTAGGACCGGGAGTAGCCCGGGGAAGCATTGTATGACATTTTTATCATAGTAATTCATCATTTATCTCTTAAATCCGTGGTATAATTTCATTTTCTCAATTATATTGTTATGCCTGAACACCATAATGATAATCTAATGCCCTTAATTACTTTGAAAGAAGGATTAATGGTTGAAAAGAGACAAAATTCACATTAATTAACAAATCCCTTGAACAAGGCGATGTACAGTTAATGGTGGAAACCCAAAGATCGATTCTAATGCACCTAGTTTAGGGTATAGGTTACTACGATGGTGGAACCGACCTAGACATAGGTAGTGAATTGTACCACGACATTGGGCAATTATGACTACAGGCCACTACCCGGATTGAGAGATGAACTTGAATTATTATACGGAAATTCATACAATGAAAATCCACGGTGAAACTGCAAACCTAAAGATCTCCATTTGAATTGATTAAATTAACCCCTTAATCAATTGTTTTGTTTTGTTTTATTTCATTTTCTTTTAATTTTACAACAACTTCCAACTTTTTAGCCGGTCTAGTTGATTGCGAGTAGTTAGTAGTAGTCTCCGATAATTCAGTGTCCCTGAGTTCGACTCGGGCCTCACAAAGGCCTATATTACATTGACGCGTACACTTGCATTCTACGCACGGTAAAATACGTGTCAAGTTTTTGGCGCCGTTGCCGGGGACACAGCAATTGTCGGCACTACGAGTGCTGCAAGCAGCCACTCTAGGCCACATTTTTATTTTATAATTTTATTTTCACTTTTGCAATTCATAGCTTATCTTTCATATTTTGTAGCTGTCTAGCACGGTACTGAACTCAATTTACCATTTTGCAGGTACCTGTGCATGGTGCAGACATGTAGCACCGACTACACGCAACAGGCACCAGAGGTTCCACAGCTAGGACCTTACGACGAGGAGGATTACAATCAAGACCATTTGGAAGAAATAGATTCAGAATCCGAACAAGAAGAAATGGTAGAGGAACAAACAATATGGGAGAAGATCAATGCTTCTTCTTCATCTACGTCAAAGGGGCTAATAAAGAAGCAGGCGATCAACATTCCGACTTACAAGATTGATCCCGCATTAATCAACTTGGTCAAGTCAAATGTGTTCCACCGGCTAAAGAATGAAGACCCAGTCACTCATATAAGCCAATTCGTGGAGAATTGTGACATGATTAAAATTGACAAATTTCCACAGGAGACGCTCTACCTGAAGCTGTTCCCGAGTTCTCTGGCAGGAAATGCATGAGAATGGTTGCACAATCTTAACGATGAATATGTGGAATCGTGGAACCACATGGTGGAGGTATTCTTTGAAAGGTTCTTCCCGCCCGAGAAGACTAATGACATGATCAGAAAAATCCAGAATTTCACCCAGAAGGCAGGAGAGACCTACTCTGAGACTTGGAAAAGGTTTCAGATCATGCTTAGGAGGTGCCTGCATCATGGGCTTGACAAGGAGACACAGGTTAAAATCTTCTATTTTGCTCTCTCCGAGCATGATAGAAGTAACTTAGATTCCGTAGGCTCAGGATTCGTTTTGAACAACACAGACACGAGGTGTTGGGAAATTCTGAAAAACATGGCCAAGAAGCAATCCTGGGGCGACAGGGATGCCGTGGAACACGTTCGAGTTGCGGGGGAGTCAAAGGCCATCAAAGAGCTGAATGAGAAGATGGACCTTCTAGCAAAGAAACTACTTGCAAAAGAAGATATTGAATCCGAGGATGAAGCCCAAGTCAAATTCATGCGCCAGCAGTAGGGTTACAGAAATAACGATTACTCATAGAGGAAGGACAAGAAATTTTCTTGGAAAGATCCGAATAACTTTTTGCAGGACCCCGAAGCAAAACCCCATCCGGTGGCAGAGGATAAGAGCATGGAGTTGCTCAACCAAGTGATAAAGCAGAACCAAGAACTTATGAACACCTTTGGTCAGCAGATCAAGCAACAGGGGGAATTTATGAATCAGTTTGGACAGACATTGCATAGCCATGGGGCTCAGATGAGGACAATAGAGACGTCGATGGCGCAAATGGCAGCTGAAATAGCCAATCTGAAGAAGCCAGTGCAGCAAGGTTTTCGTGGTAACACAAACATTCCAGGAGGAAACCAACAGGCGAAGGCAATCTTGCTAAGGAGTGGCAAGAAGCTTTTAAACCCCAGGGCCGATGAACCAAGCAAACCCCAATCAGAAACTGAAGGTGAGGCCACTGAGGAAGTACCAAACTCAGTCACAGAGCCGATTGAGCAAATAGAAGAGGATGTCACTGCGGACCCCATTGTTGTTGAGGAGGAGACACAGAAAAGGACACCATATGTGCCGCCGCATCAAAGGGCATAGGCTGTCCCGGTCCCATATTCGAATAGTGTGAAAGAAAAGAAGGTGGATGCCTAATTCAAGAAGTTTTTGGATAGTTTCAGAAAGCTCTCTGTCAACATCCCATTATTAGAGGCAATAGAGCAAATTCCCTCTTACGGCAAGTTTTTGAAAGACATCATTACTAAGAAGAGGAAGATCCCTGACACGGAGGTTGTAGTTCTCAAGGAGCAGGTGAGTGCCTTCATCATGGGCACATTGCCACCTAAGAGGCAGGATCCAGGCTGCTTCAACATTTCATGTTACATTGGTAAGGTGAAATTCGGAGAAGCACTGTGTGATTCCGGGGCAAGCATAAACTTGATGCCTCTCTCTACATTCAAGAAATTGGGATTAAAAGAATCAAGGCCGAGCACTATGACAACTCAGCTAGCGAACAATTCAGTGGTGAAGCCTTATGGTATTTGTGAAGATGTGTTGGTGAAAGTAGATCGGTTTGTATTTCCAGCAGACTTTGTTGTAATGGAGATGCAAGATGAACAAGGCAATGAGTTACTACTTGGACGACCCTTCCAAGCTACAAGTGACATGATACTTGAGATGGGGAGAGGTCATTTGACCTTGGGTATCGCCGATGATCGGTTCGAGATGGTCATGCCTTCCAGCACCACGTCATCTAAAGCTAAGGAGCAATGCCGCATGGCAAAGCATTTTGATCACAATATCTCACTTTGTCTAGGGAAGCCATTTTTAGATATGGCTCATGTAATGACTAAGGTGGAGAAGGGGACATTGGCTGTTGACATCATGGAGCAGACCAAGGTTGTGTCCCTTAGCAAAGCTGTGGGTTTTCCTAATGATGAAGAGGAGGACATTTCCCCCTCTACTGAAGATGAGGCCATAACGAGTTTGGTCTTCAATGTATATCTAGAATTACCACTTGAAGATTGCTTGGTCAATATAACACATGATTGGATGAGAAGCAAGTCACTAAAGGAGTGTGCCAAGATGCTTCAGGTGCTTCCATGTTTTTATGCTAAGTACTATGAAGACCTTGGCGAACTCCCACCACCGCTTCAGTCATCCTTAATCAGCCCTCCAGATTTGTAATTGAAGCCATTGCCACTGCACTTGAAATACACATTTCTAGCTGAGGAAGAGAAGTTGCATGTGATTATTTCGGCATATCTGAGTGTCGAGGAGGAAGACCAGCTGCTGATTGTGTTGAAGAACCACCGAGGTGCATTCGGGTGGTCGGTCGCAGTCATCAAGGGGATCTCCCCTACATTGTGCCAGCACAAGATTCAGATCGAAGAGGGAGACAAGCCGGTGATTCATCCACAACGTTGACTAAATCCTAGCATGATGGAGGTCTTCAAGAAGGAGGTGATCAAGCTCCTTTTTGCAAGTATCATCTATGCTATATCTGACTCGACATGGGTGAGTCCTACACAGGTAGTCCCTAAAAAGGGGGGAATTACTGTCACACATAATCTGTTAAATGAACCTGTCACGACCCGCTTGGTAACCGGGTGGCGTGTATGTATAGACTATCGTCGATTGAATGTTGCTACGCTTAAGGATCATTTCCCTCTTCCATTCATTGATCAGATTTTAGAGCGTTTAGCCGGATGATCGCATTTTTGTTTTCTTGATGGTTATTCAGGGTACAATCAGATTTCCATTGATCCTAAGGACCAAGAGAAGTCCACCTTCACTTGTCCTTATGGAACATTTGCATACCACCGTATGCCATTTGGATTGTGTAATGCATCGACAACCTTTCAGCGTTGCATTCTTGCCATTTTCTCCGATATGGTTGAACGCTGTTTGGAGGTTTTTATGGACGATTTCTCCATCTATGGTGCATCCTTTGACGAGTGTTTACACAACTTGGACAAAGTTTTGCAACGCTGTGAGGACACGCATTTGGTCCTAAATTGGGAGAAATGCCACATGATGGTAAGCGAAGGGATCATGCTTGGACATAAAGTGTCTCACAAAGGGTTGGAGGTAGACCCGGTTAAGATCGAAGTTATTTCTAAATTGCCCCCACCGAATTCGGTTAAAGGGGTTCTGAGTTTTCTAGGTCACGCTGGTTTTTATCGCTGATTTATAAAAGATTTCTCTAAAATCACCAAACCATTATCTGAGTTGTTGGAAAGGGATGATGTGTTTGATTTTAATGACAAGTGTTTACATGCATTCAACGTGCTTAAAGAAAAACTGATTTTCGCACCGGTTGTGCACACACCGGACTAGACTAAGCCGTTTGAATTAATGTGTGATGCATCTGATTTCGCAGTTGGGGCTATTTTGGGACAACGTGTGGACAATTAACCTGTTGTGATTTTCTATGCATCCAAAACCTTAAATGACGCACAACTGAATTACACGACAACCGAAAAAGAACTTCTCGCCGTTGTTTTTGCTTTTGAAAAATTCCGGCAATATCTTATAGGATCAAAAGTCGTGGTATGGACGGACCACACCGCCATTAAGTATTTGATGGAGAAAAAGGATGCCAAACCTAGACTGATTAGGTGGATCCTACTGTTACAAGAATTTGATATTGAAATCAAAGATAAGGCGGGAATAGAAAATGTGGTTGCGGACCATATCTCTAGGTTGGAAAGGGTAGATGAGAAGGACGTGCATATACCCATTACGGAGACATTTTCTGATGAGCAACTTTTATTTGTGAAATCTAAAGATCCTTGGTTTTCTTATATAGTTAATTATCTTTCTTGCAAAACTATCCCGGATGATTAGACATACCAAGAGAAGAAGAAATTTTTCCATTCTTTCCGTTATTATTTCTGGGATGACCCTATTCTATTGAAGCAGTGTAGGGATGGTGTCTTACGCAGGTGTGTATCAGAGGTGGAATACGAAAGTGTTCTTCGTCATTACCATACACTACCTATGGGTGGCCACCATGCAAGTTCTCGGACTGCCGCCAAAGTACTTGAAAGTGGCATGTACTGGCCTACTTTGTTCAGGGATGCTTATGATTTTTTGCGGCAATGTGATTCTTGCCATAGGGCAGGTAACATTTCAAAAAGACAAGAGATGCCCCTCAATGTATTTCAAGAGGTTGAGGTGTTCGACTTGTGGGGTATTGATTTTATGGGACCCTTTGTGTCCTCAAATTCTAACTTGTACATTCTTTTAGCTGTTGATTATGTGTCGAAGTGGGTAGAGGCAATACCCACAAGGACTAATGATGCTAATGTAGTGTGCAGGTTTGTCAAAGAATACATTTTATGTAGGTTTGGTGTACCAAGAATGATCATTAGTGATGGTGGTACGCATTTCCAGAATCCAAAGTTCGCGACACTATTGAGAAAGTACGGGGTAAAGCACAACATTGGTACCCCGTACCACCCGAAGACACATGGGAAAGTGGAGGTCTCCAATCGGGAGATTAAGAAGATCTTGGAGCGCATTGTGGCTTCCACGAGAAAAAACTAGAGCACCCTGCTACCGGATGCTTTGTGGGCATCCAAGACGGCGTTTAAGACACCTATAGGCACTATGCCTTTTAGGTTGGCTTATGGTCGGGCCTGCCATTTTCCGGTGGAATTGGAGCATAAAGCGCATTGGGCGCTGAGGAAGTTAAATTTGAGCTATGATGAAGCGGGAAAGAAAAGGTTACTTGAGCTCAATGAACTTGACGAGCTGCGGATGAATGCATATGAAAGCTCGTGGATCTACAAGGAGCGAAAAAAGTTGATTCATGATCGCCATATTCAGATGTGCATCTTCAAGAAAGGAGATTGTGTACTTTTGTTCAACTCCAGGTTGAAGATGCATCCCGGGAAATTGAAATCCCGATGGAGTGGACCGTTCACCGTAGAGGAGGTCAGGCCACATGGCGCAATCATGGTGCGTGATGGCGAGACAACATTCCTGGTCAATGGACAACGGTTGAAATTGTACTTCGGTGAAGATTACACGAGGAAAGTGAATGAGGTCAAACTCATTGCACTTCCAGATGCATGAGGAGCTTAGTGTCATCTAGCCTAAGACGTTAAATAAGGGCACTTGTTGGGAGGCAACCCAGACATCAGTAGCTTAGTTTAGTTTCTTTCACATTTGTACGTTGGTTTGATTAAATTTTGTTTTTAGTGTAAAAAAAGATACCTTGATCATTTGTTGAATGTGCAGGATTGAGGCAGATTTGATACAATCGACACTTGTGTCGATGGTATCGAGCTGGGTACAGGTTGGCGGCTGTAGAAATCGCTCTGCGTCGATACTATCGATGACCTCATCGGTGGTATCGACACACCAACAGGTTGATCGCAAAGTCGAGGTCGATAGTATCGACATGCATGTTGATACTATCCAGATCTCTGGAGATATTCAGACACAAATTGTCTCAGTGAAGTTGATACCATCGACAGGCCTGTCGATGGTATTGACCAAGTTATAGGCAGAAGGCGGCGGTCGAGCCTCGCGAGGGTGTTGCCCTAACCAAAAGTCGATACTATCGACTTGCGTCGATAGTATCGACGCGACACGTCACCAATCCACGAGAGGAGATCAACGGAGATCGCTGCATCAGGAGAGTCGATCCATGGGATGGGTCGATACCATCGACACCTGTCGATAGTATCGACACGTCATTGATCTGGGCCCCCACATCAAGCCATCGACGACCGTCGATACTAGCGGCAGAACGGATTGTGCTATACGAGTCGATGGTATCGACGGGCAGACAGCAGCGCCGACCACAGTTATATAAGGGATGGATTGTCGTCATATGGCGTCACAACTTCAGAGCAATCCTTCTCCACTTGTGCCGTGCATCTTTGTGAGCAACCGGAGCCTGGCTACGAGCATCCAAGGAGTGCGTTCTTCCCCGAGCCTTCACCGAGCGGTGATTGTCTTCTCCGACCATCACCGAGCTCCTTCTTCTATTCCTCCTTTCTTTGCGACGATGGTGCGTACAGCCGGAGCTTCTTCTTCACGGGCGGATCCTATGGAGATCCCCGAGTTCATTCCTCCACACATCGCATCGATTCCTCATCCGAGGATTTTTCATCCTTCTGCAGAGGTCCGGAAGGTGTACGAGGAGTTGTTGAAGAGGATGATTGAGCCGACTCGCTACGTCGATCGGACGATGATCCGCGATCTTGGGTTCGAGCCTAATCTAAACTATGTTCTTCAAGGTCAGGTGCACCAAACTGACAGGACGCCCGATGAAGTCCAATACTATGCCGAGGGCCATCCATTTTTCGGCGAGTGGATGACCTATAAGGAACTCGTGGCGGAGTTCATGGCATCATTAGATATCAACGTGCTGCCTAATGACTTGATCTCCACCGACAGAGAACGGAGCAAAGGGAGGGTGTCGTTCCGGCTCTTCAAAAACAACTACACCATCACCCTCGACCAACTTAATTCTATATATAACTGGGCTCATCATGACTACCAGCACCGGCGGCCAGATACCAGGACGGATTACGACACCATTTTTGCCAAGTTGGTGACTGTACCACCCGACAAATTTGTGAGCTACCACAATGCGGCGGTTGCGGATTTTGAGCATCTGTTTGTGTGAGTTCTTCACCGCATGATCTGCACCACCCTGTTCGCCCGTAATGATCTGTCTCTCAGCAAGTTTCAAGAGGCGGATTTGTTTTTCTTGTACAAATTGCTAAATCATGAGGAGTGCAACTGGGGCGTGTTTTTCTTAACACGCATGGTGGTCATGAAACGGAGTACGCGGAAGGCTCCAATCCATTTTGGAGGGCTCATCACACCATTGGCCACCTATCTTGGGTTGGATCTCTCCCAGCTTACTCCCCTCTCCAACAAGAGCAAGGTCAACTTGCAGTATCTGCACCGCTCCAACCTCATCCTACTTCGTGATGGCTTGGCATATGCACACTGCCATGTCAATCAAGCATATCATGAGTGTTCACTTCCAGACCCTGTCTTCCACATTGAGGGTGCACAGCATTTCCAGTGTCCGATCATATCCATCGATGACTCGAATGAAGACGGTGGAAACAATGACAACGACGGCGACGAGCATGAAGAGGAAGAGGAGGCTTTCACTCCTCTTCAGGCACGAGTGGCACCTAGGAAGCGTCCATGCATGCATTCGGGTGCATCTTCTTCTTCGCAGCCTCTGCCACCACAACCCTCGCAGCAAGGTGAGGATACCTACTCCATGCAAGGGATGTATGCAATGCTGCAGGATATTCGTCAGACGCAGCATCACCATACATCGACATATGCCGGTATTCACGATACGACGAACCGGCTATTAGACAACCAGAGGGCTATTTTTGAAAATGAGCGCCTCATCCTCGACAACCAACAGTTCATGCATGACAGGTTGAATAGGATGGAGATGCAGCAGCAGCCCTTCTATGATCATTACTGGAGCCAGAATTACTTTGGGGGTATCCACAACCTCCACCAATGCCCCAGTATGATCTGAGCTTTCAGGGGAAGTACCTGTCTTAGGACCCCACGGCCCCGCAGTACCCACCTCCTCCGGAAGAATGATCGGTATCTCTGTTCCACCTTTTAAGGTTGTTTTTGACTATGAGGCCATAGTCGAATTCAAGCTTAGGGGGGGGGGGTTGGAACAGCTCTATCCTTTAGTTTTTAGTTTTTATTGTTTTGTCTTTTGTTATTTATTTTTCCTTTATTAGTTTTTGTTTGTTAGTAGGATCCACACTCTATCTAGTGTAATTATGGATGTCTTAAGTCTTGTGTCATCTCGTTTGCTTGTACATGGGAATTATGGGCAAACTTTAAATTTTTTTTGTGCTTTGCAAGCTTGTGTTGTTCAACTTTGAGCACATAAATTAAGAAAATGATTGGGTTTGTCAACTCTAAAACAGAAAATCACAATTGTATATTCCTTTGATCCATGAAAAGTGGACAGAATTGGTTGTTTGAGCCTAAACTGACCAAATGATAATGAGACCTTAATTTGAAATAAGAGAGAGAAACCTCTTAACTACCACACAGGTCAATAAGGAGGGACACATAATAATTTTCAAAGGTTCAGTCAATTAGTCTTGTGATCTAGCCACCTCATTGTTTTTCATATTCCACCATAAGAATTGGAAGTACATTACAGTTTTAATCTCCTTGATTGCATTCCATGTAAATAGATCTTGCATTCCAACTATTTTCACATATTTTGCATGAAAATAAAAAAATTTTGGATTAGTTATACATGCACTTTCTCCTTAGGTGCATGTCATTTAGATGCATGACTATCATTTTGTAGTTGCATTCATATTTTTATGCATATAGATCACATCATGTATCTTATTTCTTCTTAAACACTAAAGGTGATAAACTTGTTCCATACCTTCTGAATGCTTCAAGTATACAGTTATATAACAAGAAGTGAGCCCGACAAATAATTCATTTTCATTATTGGATATAAGGGTCTTAAAAAATATGAAAATGAAAAAAAAAGAGAATTGAGAAGTAAGTAGGAATGAGAGGGAGAAAGGAACATGCTTTTCACTACATATTAAGAAGAATAAGAACATGATATAGTTCTCTTAGATATTCCATCTCACCTTGAGACGGAATGATAGTGCATGCATCATTCTACCCAAAATGTAGGCATTAGGTCATTTACACTTGCATATGCATCATTTAGGTCTTTTTTGCTTTGTGCATGTTGAAACCGTATAATGCTTCCATTTCTTCCATGAGCCACCCATTCCATCCACTTGTTGCTCGAATTGGTAGGCCACCTTGATTCTCTCCTCACTTGTGAATATCAAGAGAGATACTTCCATGTAGATGGTAGTTAGGGTGAGCAACGTAGAATAGGAGATCACAAGATGCATCGAGCCTGAACCGGAGAATTTCATTATGTTAACTGCCTTATATGATAGTGTTAATCCATTTTGAGGTAGATATTTTTTATGGATGATTATTGTCGCCTTTAGGGTAATTATCATTCTGTGGTTAGTAAGGGCCGAAATGTGAATGTCCGATGGGGGATCATATGGTGATGTTTGTTGTGATGACATGTTCTTTAGTTGACCCTCGCAATTCTATTCTAAAGTTTAGTTGCTCGAGGGCGAGTAATGTTCAAGCTTAGGGGAGTTTGATGCGATGATTTTGAGTCGCATTTATAGACTTGTTTCACTCGCGTTTTATGCGTTTATTGGTCATTTTGGTGGTTAATATTGCATAATTCACTTACTTTAATCTATGATCCTTCTCAACATCAATTCTCCCTTATTTTGTTGTTTTGAGCATAAATGATTACAATAATATGTTTTATTTCGGCTTATGTGGTTTTGTGTTGAGATTTTAGGAAAAACACATATCTGCTGCTGTCGATACCATCGACAGTGGTCGATACCATCGACACAAGCACAGGTTGCCAGCTGCAAGGAGCAGCATAGAGTCGATACCATCGACGGTGAAGTCGATGGTAGCGACGTACCATCAGGTTGCTGGTGAGAAGACAGTCGATACTATCGACCCTGAAGTCGATACTATCGACACGAGGAGCTTCAGTGACGGAAAAAGACAAAAGTGACACCTAAGAGATTCGATACCATCGACCCTCATCGATGGTATCGAGTTAGCATCAGTCGCGATGAAGAAAAGAAAAGAAGACTGGCCGATATCGCGCAGGGTCGATACCATCGACCCGAGTCGATGGTATCGACACCGTCAGATGCAAGTTGGTTTCAGATTGATCTAAATCTGACGGTTGTGATATTTTAGCGACCTAACTCAGTGATTATACCTAATGACGGTGGCCAAGAGCAATCTATCATGTCATTAGCCGCTGCACACATCCCGAGAACGTGTGGAGAGAAGAACGGAGCCCAGAAGCATGCCCCAGCCGTTCCGGATGCCGAAGAAGACGTTTTCCACCACCGAAAGGCCGTGGATCGCGCAATCTACGCCTAGGAACGCTTGGATCTTCTCTGTTCAAGGGGTTTCATTACTTATTCACGTTTTTATCCATGTTTCCCCTTTTCTCAACCATGTTTTGCTCTGAGATGAACATGCGAGGCTAATCCCCTTTGTCTTTAGGACCGGGAGTAGCCCGGGGAAGCATTGTATGACATTTGTATCATAGTAATTCATCATTTATCTCTTAAATCCGTGGTATAATTTCATTTTCTCAATTATATTGTTATGCTTGATCACCATAATGATAATCTAATGCTCTTAATTACTTTGAAAGAAGGATTAACGGTTGAAAAGAGACGAAATTCACATTAATTAACAAATCCCTTGAACAAGGCGATGTACGGTTAATGGTGGAAACCCAGAGATCGATTATAATGCACCTAGTTTAGGGTATAGGTTACTACGACGGTGGAACTGACCTAGACATAGGTAGTGAATTGTACCACGACAGTGGAAAATTTTGACTACAGGCCACTACCCAGATTGAGAGATGAACTTGAATTATTATACGGAAATTCATACAATGAAAACCCGCGGTGAAACGGCAATCCTAAAGATCTCCATTTGAATTGATTAAATTAACCCCTTAATCGATTGTTTTGTTTTGTTTTATTTCATTTTCTTTTAATTTTACAACAACTTCTAACTTTTTAGCCGGTCTAGCTGATTGTGAGTAGTTATTAATTAGTAGTCTCCGATAATTCAGTGTCCCTGAGTTCGACTCGGGCCTCACAAAGGCCTATATTACATTGATGCGTACACTTGTGTTCTACGCATGGTAAAATATGTGTCAAAGCGCAACCCTTGTCTTCCACCCCAGCCTGCATGGACGTCGATACTGTGGCCGCCAACACTTCCTTCCTGCCGCTTCGCCCCGATGGTCAGGACCACCCTGGTCCCTCGACCACCGTCGGGATGTCCTACCATGACTCACTGGGAAAAGTCCCTCCTGAAAACCCACACAACTTTATCAAGATTGATGTCGAGACTAATGGGGTGAACCTGCAACCGATGGACATCGAGACCTCCACCGAACAAGGCTTCCCCGCGTTTCGCATCTGGAACGACGCCATGGCTGACCTCCTCCGCCCGTGGAAGTTCACGGTGATTGTTAAGCTTATCTCTAGAAACATCGGATACCTTATGCTTCAGGACCGCATATCCAAGCTATGGAAGCCGCTTGGTGGATTCAACCTGATTGACGTGGCCAATTATTTCTTTCTTGTCCAACTCCAATCGGAGGAAGATTACATAACCGCTCTCGTCGGCGGACCCTGGCCTATCTTCGGTTCGTATCTCACCGTCCAACGATGGTCTCCGTATTTCTTGCCGGACAAGGCCACGCCACCAAGACTAGTGGCATGGATCAGAATCCCGAACTTACCCATCCATCTCTACCAAGAAACCCTACTTAGACAGATCGGTGACACCTTAGGGAATATTGTGAAGGTTGATTTGAATACGACCCAACAGCGACGGGGTCGTTTTGTGCGGCTTGCCGTAGAACTCGATATGAAGTCCCTGTTGACCCCAGCCATATGGATAGACGGTATCAAGTACAACGTGGAATACAAGAACATCCCCTTCATCTGCCTTCATTGTGGACGAGTAGGTCATCTCGAGAAGGAATGCACGAGGAGAATCGAGGAGGAGAACGCTCTGCGTCACGCCAGCGTCGACGCGGGTAAGATAGTGTTGGACAACCCGCAGCGTCGTGAGGGGTTCTCCGAGGCCATCCATGCACAGCCCATTCCCCGACGACAGAAGAAACCTCCTTCGGGTGAGGTTGCATGGAAACCTACCCATGGCACCTATCGATTCTGGGGTCTACAAGATACTGAGGAGGATGATGATATTGCTAAAATTCTCGATGTAGACAAAGTTGTTGAACGCGTATCTGGTATTGACTGGAGTTTACAGAAGAAACATCACAAGTAGATTAAAGTTGTTAACTCCCTGGATAAGGGCCCGCAAACTGAGGACATGCCACCCCCTGCTAACCCCTCATCGGGCAATCGAAAAGACCCTGATCACACCGTCGCTAAACCCTCTGGAGACGAGGTACTGCCAGGACGGGACACCCATGAGCACCCCTTCGTCACAAATTCCTTCAACGTCGGGACTGGTGGCAACCCCCCCGACAAACTACACCAAATATAGAAGCCCAGCCAAGGGATCCCCGGGTGTACACTTGAGGAATTGAAAGATCACGCACGCAGGCGATCCAGGGAGAGCTTCGACTCGTAAATGAGGGAAAACCTCTCTGCTGCCGGATCTGGAAAAGGAAGCACAGGCTATGGGAAGCTCCACCTTAATCGATAGTGATAAATGAACCTCATAAGCTGGAATGTTCAGGGTATCTGTGATGACGATACCCAGAACACTATCAAAGAAATCATCTGCAAATATGGTGATTCAATCATCGGTCTGTACGAGACCCGGTGTAGTGGTGCTAAAGCTATCTCTATCATTAAGAAACTGGGTTTCCCTCACTCTCATCGTGTTGAAGCAGTAGGGTTCGCGGGAGGCATTTGGGTTCTCTGGAAGGCTGGCGTTAGCATCAAAGTCCTGGCTTCCCATAAGCAATTCATCCATTGTCTGATTGATCAGCAACATCTTTGCACGTTTATATATGCGGGCATTACGAAGAGTAGTAGGCGATTCTTGTGGCATCACCTCTTGGTTATGTCCTCCACCATCACTGAACCTTGGGTGTTGATTGGAGATTTCAACACAGTCATGTATCAATCGGAGAAATTCGGCAGCTCGTTCTTTGACAAAGCTAGTAGTAGAGAGTTCATCGACACAACAACCCAGTGCAAGCTATCCGACCTCGGCTTCACTGGCACGCGCACCACCTTCCGTCAGGGTTTGCTCCATGAAAGATTGGATCGGGCCCTGGGTAATGACCTATGGCTTGAGGATTCTCACTCTCACCCGATTCAGGTCCTTGAGTGCAACAACTCAGACCATGCACCCCTCCTTCTTTCCCGTACATCCCACCAACGGCGCGGCCCGATCCACTTAAAGACACGCGCAAGATGGGAGGAGATGGCAGGCTTCAAGCACTTCCTATCAACACAGTGGGACTCTCAGGTCCCTCTTCATCAAGCTTGCTCCGCTTTTCTTGTCAAGGCAGCAACCTGGGATAAGTAGGAAACCCGAAAGTGCCATTGTAGGAAGGAGCAACTTGGCAACAAGATCAAGTGGAACCAGTTCTAGTTGGAATTGGGTCATAACCAGACTTTAGCTAATGAGACGATCTCCCTCCAAGTCAAACTCAACCACATCTTAAGGCAGGAGGAAATAGAATGGCAGTAGAAAGCACATTGTTATTGGTTCAAACTAGGCGATCTCAACACCAGATACTTCCAATCTCTTGTCAAATCCAGGAGACATCGCAACAAGATTGGGAAGCTGAAAGACTCTTCTGGTTGTTGGGTCGAAAATGAAGATCAGCTAAAGTACATGGTCCTTTCCTTCTTCTCGAACGTGTACCAAGAATCTGATCCTCTGGTTCGCCAACATGCTAGTGAACTTTTCACGGGCTCCTTCCCTTCTCTTAGCGCATCTTCTGTCCAGCAGATCGGCCGAGTGCCCTCAATAGAGGAGATCTGGTTAAACCTTCATGCCATGGCACCACTCAAGGCTCTAGGCCCGGATGGCATTGATGTGTCCTTTATCCAGAAAAATTGGCCCCTTCTTCAGAGCCAGGTTTGCAATTTCGTCATTGATAGTTTCATTGGTCTCCCTCTTGTGCAAGGTTCTACAGACTCCACTCTCATTCTCATCCCTAAAGTGGCGGCACCGGAATCGTTCTCCCAACTTAGGCCGATATCTCTCAACAAGGTTTGTACCAAATTAATATCGAAGATCATTGCATCCCGAATCAAGCCTTACATGAATAATTGGGTTTCCCCCTTCCAATCGAGCTTTGTACCTGGGTGTCGGATAGGTGATAATATAGTTCTTCTTCAAGAACTTGTGCACTCCATGGAGTCAAGACAAGCCAGAAAGCACATGATGGCTATCAAGTTAGATCTCATGAAAGCTTTTGACAAATTAAGCTGGTCCTTCATTGAAGACACTCTCAATTGAACCGCAATTCCTAAGAATATCATCAATGTTGTTATGAGTCTAATCAAATCGGGCACTACCATTGTCCTATGGAATGGGGAATCCGCCAGTTCTTTCAAACCTTCATGTGGTGTGAAATAAGGTGACCCACTCTCACCATACATATTTGTGCTTTGTCTTGAGAGGTTTAGCCAGCTCATTACGGAGGACATCAATAGGGGCTCATGGAAGCCATTATGGTTAACCAGGCAGAAGATTCCTATCTCCCATATTAGCTTCACGGATGACATTGTCCTCTTCGGGGAAGCTTTGATGAGGCAAGCCACAACTATCAACCTTTGTCTCAAGCAATTCAGTAAAGCTTCAGGTCAATTTCTATCTCTTGAGATATCATCAGTCTTCTTCTCGCATAACACCCCATGCACTTTTTGTTCTCAGATTTGTCGTCGCTTGCGAATCAAGGAAACTGACAATCTTGGCCGCCATCTGGGTGTTCCTATTCTCCACAAAAGAAAGAGTAAATCTCATTACCAGTATCTTTGTGATAAACTTCATCAACAAATCTCCTCCTGGAAGAACAGGTTCCTCTCGCTTGCAGGAAGAGTCTCGCTTACTAAATCTGTTCTTCTCTCTCAATCTTGTTATACAATGCAGATGGTTCAGCTACCTTACTCCGTCACTGATCATATCGACCAAATGACGAGAAACTTCTTATGATGGGCTCCACCAAGTCAAAAGGCTCCCACCTGGTCGCTTGGAATCATGTCACAAAACCCCTCTCCCGGGGTGGCCTGGGGATCAAGAAAGCCAGAGACTTCAACCTTTCTCTTGTCATGAAATTAGCCTGGGATTTTGTGCGGCATAGACAGGTCCCTTGGGTACAACTGCTGGAGGCGAAATACCCGCGGTCTCAAGGAAGGAAAACCTCAGGTTCTCATATCTGGAGGTGCATCAGCGCTGCATTGCCTTTCATTATGTCCAATTCCAGAATGGCCCTTTCCTCCGGGCTCCAAACCTCTGTCTGGTCTGACACCTGGGTTGGAGAGGGTTTCTCTCCTTCCCTTAAGCCTGGGCTCCACTTTCCCGAAGAGATCTGTGATTTGCAGGTGGCCATCCTGGTGATGGATGATGGCTCCTGGGATGAAGACTTCTTGAATGCTTGGTTTACAACTGAATCCGTCCAGGATATCATTAGCATGCCCACACCTCGACCAGACTATGGTGATGATGGTAGAGCCTGGCTACATTCCACGAATGGAAACTACACCTCAAGCTCTGCTTACGACTGCATCTCAAACCAACTTGTTGGTGATCAGTCCAAAGTCCTTGCTAGGTTATGGAGCATGAACATCCAACAGCGTATGAAAGTAAATCTATGGCTTGTCTTCCATGAAAGGCTCTTCACCAACACTTTGCGTTTCAAACGCAAGCTTACCGACGACCCGAGATGCTCCAGATGTCTCTTTGAGGAGGAGACTGTTCTACATGCCTTGTGTGATTGTCCCGAGGCTAAGCAAGCTTGGTTGCGCATCATACCCACTATTGCCACCGCATTCTTTCTTCAAAGCTGCACCAAGGACTGGCTGGACTACAATTTGTTACACATGTGTCACATAGAAGACTGGGCGCAGCTGTTTACAATCACCTGCTGGTGTTTATGGAGGAACCGTAATCTCTCAATATTTGAGGCACGCAGTTATACACCTATGGTGCTCGAATCCAACGTGTGGACAAGCTTGGCCACAACTAACATTGCATTTAGCAAGCCGGTGAAAATCAATAACAAAAGTCCTAGACCTTCTCTTTCGAGATTGCCATCTCACAACTCCTCTGTAATCTTGCATGTCGACACGACAGTAAATTCTTACAAAAACCTTAAAGCTTCCGGTATGGTTCTCCGGGACATCACCGGACGGTGGATTGAGGGACGTACATGTAAACACTCAGGCAAAGATCCTATGGATGGGGAACTGAGGGCCATTCTCGATTGCCTGCGGTTTGTTGCTGAAAGAAATTTATCTCATGCTATGCTGTGTAGTGACTCCAACAATGTTGTGGAGTGGATTACTAGAAAGTTCCCAACTCCCATTAAATATCGGCTCCGGGTGTTGTCCATCCAACGTTTGCTTCATCGGGACTCCTCGAATATTAGCTATTTGCATCGTGATCAGAACAAGCTTGTTGATCTACTGGCCAAGCGACACCTTAAACCACCAGTGCGGGAAGAATGTTGGGATAGCTATCCGGATTTTCTAGATCATTTGTACCTCCAGGACCCAGAGTCCTGCTCCTTTCCCTTTATCCGCAATCACCCCATGTAATTCTTTTTAGTAGTGCCTTTACAAAAAAATAAAAAAAATAAATAAAGACCATCTTCATTTAATCTCTTTTATATGTCATGATATATTTTCCTTAATTCTTTCTTACACACATGGATTGGTATAAGATTAGCTCATGTTTCACTCAATATATATATTATTACTCTTATTTATTATCTCATACCACACTTATCTTTGGAGTTATCCTCTTTATATGAATTTTACACCTTAATTCATCCTATTAACATAGATTCATCTCTCTTTTATTTCATTATCATTTTAGAATCACAGTTTCAAGAACTCATGTTTGCATCATTTGTATTCAGACTTAAGCTTCATGGCGTCATATATTTTTCTTTAATCACCTAAAGCTCAGGTTTTGATGAGTCAAGATATGATTTTTGTCTTTCTTTAGTGGTAAAATTGGAACATTTTCACCATGGTTTATTTTTTATTGTTCTCTTTGGATTGATTCCAAATGACTAATTAGTCAGAGTAATCAGAAAGATAACAATCAAAGAGTTTCACACTTACCTTTCCTTCAATAATTGAGTACCTAACAAGGGCATCCAAGTATTGAGTTTAAGCAGTATGCATTATGATTTTTTCACATTCATCACTTAGTTATCGTACTAGTTCTAAGTCCTATTGTCCATGTAGATTCAACAAAATGTAAGCTCCGATACCACCAAATGTGGCAACCCACCACACTAAATGTATTACTCAAAACCAAAACATGACCGGTCACTAACTAGCCACTTCACTAAAAAGGGGCATATGAAAAACAAAATAAATCTTCTTAAACAAGTTCCTAGAAGATATACTTAAAAAATATCTTGAATAAAATCATACACGATCTTTACAGTTATACCGTAACCTCACCCACAACTGGTATATAGAAGATGTTGTCCACATATTTACATCATGTACAAACATCATAATATTATCACAAACTCAAGTCGGTGAAACATCATCTACAAAACTTTCCCTCCAAGACCTGAGAGTACATGGTAGACTCTAGGACACACTAAACAACTAGCCAACCTTCTTCTATGGATCTTTAACTGCTCCTCCTCACTACCACAGGTGACGGCCTTGTAGACGATCACCCAAAAAGATGTAGTGACCCACAAGATGAGACCATGTCCTAGCGACAAATATAATTCTGAACACGTTTATTGCTTATGGAAGATGATTGTAATTAAACCGATAAAGCAGATATTATGGAAAAATTGAAATACCAAAAATAACCTTTACTAAGAACAATTATAGACAAAGTCTTAATTTTAGGATTGGAAGAGTAACATCATTAGCAAAATATTATACATAGCTGACACCATAAACACAGTTGATTTATATTATTGCATTATGCATCACTTAAATATTAAAAGAAACAACGCAAGGGTTATTAGCCAATGTGAATCGTAGTATAACTCTAACAAATATGCTACACAATTGTATTACATATTTTATTAAGCCCTAGGGAGTTTATGGCATACCACTCAAACTTCCAACTGACCACTGTGAAGTCTCAATCAATTCCATACAAGATTTAGGAGAGTCTGAATCATAATTTTGAGATCTCTTCCCCTCGACCAGTATGAGTCCTCCATAGAGACATATCCATCAAGTTGCAATCAGCCAAGTCCACCCTGGGTACACATGCCACCACACTAGAAACCAAGATATTCAACCCTATCATTCGAGGTACAACTGAAATCATTTTTAATCATATCACATATACATATATATTCACCAGAGACGTGTCCTCGACCGCTCCCTAAAACCTTAGCATCAGGATGACAAGGATATACCCTCTTTATACCTGCATATACTCAACATTATAAGAATCAGAGTTTCCCTTTTGGAATATTCATTTTACTATCTGTCAAGTTCTAACACTAGAATAGTTCTACGGCATAGGGCACTACATGGTTAGGGTTTCTCTTGATTACTTAAGTCAATTGAGTGATTTTGGACTGCATCAATCAAGTTACGTACAAACCTTACAATATTTCTACAAAAACATCCTTATATAACAACTTCATAAGATATAAAACGCATGAGACATATTCCTTATCACAACATCACAATCTACTAGTCCATTATTAGCCATGGAGAGGGTTAAACTTCCACTAGGGCTCAAACATGCCCAAAGGCCATTTCGACCATTTACAATATTTCATGCAAGAGCATCATTATCTTTCAATAATTTTGTAGAAGGTTCCACATGTCATCAACATACTTTTTGTATACAAATTTAGCATAATATTTCATCAAACAGAAGAGATATGACATTTGCAAAGTAACATAGTAGTATTACCATGAGCATTATGAGAGTATTCCTTCATCATTTTAACATTATAGGAATATAGATATATTAAACCATCACCACTTAATAATTTTAACTAAGATTCAACAAGGTGGATTGGATTGGTATCACAAATCAACACCCATAGGTAATCCTTCTATTCATAACACACTTAGGGAAATACTCAAACAAGCCATCATTTCATAATCACACCTAGGTAAACCATCAATTCTTGAACACATATAGCAAGACCATAGATTCATTCTTAGACTTAGTAAAAAATAGAAACTCTTATACTTAGCATCCTTGTCGGATCATGGATGTACTTAGCCTCAAACAAAACCATCATATCATTAGGATACTTAGCCAAAATCAAAACCATTGGATCATGGTCACTAGCAACACCATCATTTCCTTTAGTACACTAGGAAACTATCGATTGATTCAAGGACTTAGAAAAAAAACCTTCCATTTATGTTCTAAATGAAACTATCGGATCAGGTACCTAGTGAAGCTATTGTTTCTTAATTTAGTTGGTTAATCATTTCATAGAGTAGTAAATACGTCAGTTGCAAGCAATAAGTAAGCCATCGGTTCTCAACACAGGTGAAATCCGTTCTTCTATGCTAAGTAAAAACACCATTTCGAGTTCTAGGTAAATCATTGACTCATCTACTTGATAAGAGCATCAATTTAGGTATTATATATGACCATAAGTCATGAATGGAGTGTAACCATCATTTCTCAATCTAACTAAAACCATTGTTTCACTTACTAGTGAAATCATCGATTCCCATGCACAAGTAAAACCATTAATATAGAGACTAAGTATAAGCCATTATTTCTCATGAGGAGTCAAACCATCATTTCATAGCTCAAGTGAGAAATCAGTTCATTATACTTAAGGAGAAACTATCATTTCTATACTCAAGGAAATCATTGGTTCATAAAATTGCAAGGTTTAGGTAGCTTACTTCAAAAGAAGAACGTGCACAAGATCTTGGGGTATTTTACCCACACAAGTACTACCACATATTCCCAAACCTTCCCAAAGGATCATATTTCTACATATTACCATGTTTTAGGGCAAGATCTACATATATCAAGTTTAAGATAAGCAAGAAATGAGATGAAAGTTATATAGCTTTCCTCAAGGAGGATGATGAATGTACAAACAACAAGGTAGATTGAAAGAAAGAAGAGAACCCCTAGCTTTAGCACCCCAAACGTTTCAAGATAACACCTTTATTCAAGAACAAGGAAGATCTAGAGCGAAGAGAAGAGAGAGGAGGTTCTTCAACCACATGCTCAAGTTATACCAAGAACACCATGGATTCATCCAAAGAAGAAGAGAGAAGGAGCAAAGCAAGAAAAATGTAGACAAGGAAGATGATCTTACTTGTTTAGGGAAAGAAACTAGATTAGGAAGCTCCAAACGGTCCTAGAGAAGGTAGATCCAAACCCATAGAGCAACATGCAACCAAGCTTTACCAAGCTTCATCCTCAACAACTCTCCTTCTTCCACCAAGAAAGATGGTCAGACCTCTCAATAAACAAGAAAAAGATGAAGGAATGAAAAAAGTTCATTTGGGAGAGAGAAGTATATAAGGGTAGGATGAGAGAGAAAGGTGGTTGAGGATTGAAAGCATGCTTGCCATTTGTCAAAAGGTCAAAATTTTCTCATCCATGCAAAAGCAAATCTACCATAGGTTGTCAAACTAAGAGAATCATCGGTTCACATACTTAGAGGAAACCATCGAGTTGTATCATTAGAAAATCCATCGGATCATGCCCATACTAAGCCACATATGTAAATCCTGATTCACCACCGGTTAGTGCATACTACATGGAAAACCATCGTTTATTGTTCCTCTAGAGAAAACCATATATCCCATTCTATAAGGGAAAACCATCAGACCCTTCAATACTGTAATGGAACCATCAGATCTTTCACATACTTCCAAAAGCCATCGATTTAGGTACTTAGGTGAGAAACCTTAGGTCCTCAACCCTAAGTAGAAAACACCACACATCTGATGGAACCTCTAGGTTTTTCAAAGGAAAAACTATATTAAACATGTTAAGAACACTTATGAATCACAACATGCATGTGTGAAAATTATATTTAGAGCTCTAGATATGGAAATATTGTATAAATGTCCATGTAAATACATAATTTACAAAACTTAAGCAAATAATGTCCAAACTGGATCGAATTTGAAACATATATTAGTCACATTATATAAAAACATAAGTTATATTTTGATTAAGTTTTAAACACCCAATTAAAGTTAAGCAAGAATGTTTAACTATAAAGCCAAGTCAGGGGTCTTACACCTTTGACCAATTGGTTACACTTCACCACTCATCTTATGAGAGGTATACCTTTGACATTTGATGTTTATACATCAATCAACGATCCATGTTTTATTCATTTTGTAATATATTTTACTACTTCAAATCAAATTCTATATGTTCAACACCTTTCTATTTCTTGACTACAAATTTTTGAGTAATGTCATACATAATACTAACTTTCCAATCCGAGCAATAGTTCCTTGTATGCCTACATTTATTGATTGAACTAATATATCAAAAAAAGATAAAGGTGTTTACCTGGCTTAGAATGACATAATGACTAAGAAGTGGCTGACTAGATCGATCTAGTCAACATAACTAGCGCTAATGGGACTGTCACATACATTCCTAGTTTCAGATGAACTAATAGGGGTTGATTTTTTTATTAAGATTAGAGTAATATGTATGAAGAAAGAAGTCTTCATTTTTTTTCTTTATTTTGGAACTCGCCATAAAGGTATACCCCCTTTTCACACTAGATAATGATAGGATTGCCCAATAACCCTCATCACAGATTGCATCACACAACACATAAGGGTGCAACCCTACTTCAACAAGAGCAAGGACTTGATGATGAATTATGTTATAGTTTAATATTACATATCTCAAAATCTACTATGTCTCATGTTTCTCAACCTAGATGGAGTTTCCCAATAAATTTATTAGGAAAACTTGAGGTATAACAAAAACTATATGTATATGTAAATGTACACACACAAACATATATATATATATATATATATATATATATATATATCTGTGTGTGTGTATAGAAACACAAACACACACACACTATCTCTCTTTCACACACATATATATGGGATTAAGAGAGAAAGATTTCTCCCCCCCCATTCCCGTGGCGGAGGCCGAATGCCCGCGAGGGTGGTAAATCAAGGCGGCAACTGGGATTCGAACCCGAATCCCTTCATGAGGAGACATCGTGCTTGGCCACTTGAGCCACTCCTTTTTGGATATATATATGTGTGTATGTATGTATGTATGTATGTATGTATTTATGTATCTAGGGTAGCAATCTAGTGAGAAACATTCTGAAGTGAGAGCACAAGAGTCATTTGAAAAACTAGAAAATTATATTGTGTTTGTAATATCCAACTGTATGATACAAAGAGAATCAATTCATTTACCTTCACACAAAATAACATCAGAGTCGAATTTTTTTTACTAGTTCATATGTTCAATATAAACTTTTACATCCAACAGTCAGCCTGAAACTCAATATAGAGCATTGAAAAATATTATAATATTGTGTATTCTATACAAGTCGGATAATGATGAAATTTTGTAAGAAGGTATATATTAAGGTATAATTTTGATCTACATGGTTAGCTTATGAAAATTTTATAACTACAAGGAGTTATTGAAATGCCTCTCATTCTCTCAACAAGATATCTTTCTCAATGGATCATTGTCTTATATATATATATATATATATATATATATATATATATATATATATATATATATAATGAGAGAGTGAGAGAGATAGAGAGAGAAGATATCTATTTTGTGAGAAATATTCTACAGTGAGAGCATGAGAGGCATTTGAATAATTATAAAGTTATAACTTGTTTTTATATCCAACCTTATGGATGGGAAGAGCAACATTTCATTTACCTTCACATGAAAAAATCATTGAAATTGAATGATTTACATGTTCATATGCAAATATACATATGTTACATCTGACAGTAATCCTAAAACTTGGTATTGATAATTAAAAGTTATTTAGTTGTTGTGCATGCAATACAAGTCTTATGATGATCATATTTTGTAAGACGGTAAACAATAAGTTATATTTATAACCTATACAATAAATTTATTTATACTTACAGTCAGAGAGAGGATAGAATACACCCAGGTGTATTCCTACACCAATACAACCAAATTTTCCACCATTATATGTTAGATTAGATCTTATCTTAAAAAAAATCAATTGACTCACAAGCGTAATGTTAGTGTTGGATCCCAATCACACTTGTTCTCATCACCTCTCTCTCTCTCTTTCTAGGACACCTTCTGTATATCCTATGTGTGATCACTTTCTCATAACATTCTCACAACATCTCCTATAGATGCTTCTCCCTCCTCTCTATTGATAAAAAATGTCCTCCCAGCAAGAGCCTAAGGAAGCAATAATGGGCTCGCTCCATCCCATTTGAAATCACTATAGCCTGTGATGCAACAATGGTTTCTCCAGCAATATAAGAAGCATGAGAGAGATTACCCAATGGGCCTTGTTCCAATCTCATGAATGTGTTCGTGGTGAAACCCTAACATGCGTGAACTTACAACCGTGACGGAGCATGGACTTGTACTTGACATGGTTCCCATTTATACAAGCAGATGAAATCATGGTAGCAACAAAAGATCTATGGAAACCACAACAATAAGGAGAACATTGTGAATACCACATTAATAGTTCATGGCCATATTAATGGCAACAATGAGCAGTTCCTAGAAAACTAGAGTATTTAATCATGTAGCTTGTATGTGTAGGTTGCTTTGATGTATGTATTCGACTTAGACAACCCCACATCAACATACAATGTATTATGATCAATTAAGAATTTATAAATAAATACATATAAATGATGGATCCTCTCTAGTTTGTGGCAAACAACAAGACTTCTTGGAGGTCAACCTTTTGTATGGGGTCCAACTTCACTATTCCAACTCATTGTTTTAGGTGTGTTATAATTTATCTGTGTCATTAGAATCCCTATTTTAAGGGTGGGATTTTGTGATATATGTAAGGTTGGAATCATTTGTAACATCATCTAGAACAACTTTTGGTAACAACAAATTTGAGCGCACTTGTATGGACTTTATATCTATTGCTTGGTAGAGTTGAGGTATATATAATGCATATTAGAAAGACTAGAACGTATCAAGTTAAGATCATTAAAACTCATTAGAATGCATGCCTCTAAGACACCCATGATAATAGAGCCATCACCTTACCCAACTAACTCCTCCTTTCTATCAATTGCATTCTAATGTCATGATAAGAAATTAGGATTTGTTGAGTTAATGCAATCCAACTTGATATTGTCCAAGACTTTCACAACAAGGTGTTTAGTGTTACAACTTGAATCAAGCTTAATTGGTAATCATAAGAGTTAATGATAACCCTAGTGATCATTATGCTTGTAAAAATATTAATTACCTCATGATTAATTCATCGTAATATTTTAAACCAAGTCTTGAAGAAGAATTATAGTAAATTCGATTATGAATCCACAAAATCAAGAATGCATCAAATCAAAGTTCAAATGGATAAGTTACATTCTTTTGAATTTTTTGAGAGTTTCCATTGAGTGACATTAGATGGATTTAAGATTGAAGGTTTTACATGTCCTTGGATCAAATATTTGTCTTAGTTTAACAATATTATGGTTAGATCGATTGTTTTGAATGAATAGTTTTGTTAAGTATACACATTGTTGGTTTAATAGAGCCCTTAAATTGATGGTTTCATATTTGAATAAACAAACATAATTATTAGCCACAAACCAAATGTTTAGTCATTGGAAACAATGAAAGGACAATCATCAATGGAAAATTTGTGGGGCAAGAGCCTACTAAGGTATGACAAACAAATGATTTTAGCAACCGATGGTTGTACTGACAACAATCAACTGAACACCAATGTCGAAGGTGACAATCTAGGGTTGTTCAGATTGAAGGCTAGTTACTATTGAAGGTCAAACCACCAATGGTTGTGCAAACCATTGGTAGAGCCAACAAATGGTTTTCCTGCAACACCACCAACACCAAAAATTAAAGAAAAACTTCAATATCTATGAATACTAGATGGAAACTAATGGAAAGAGATTCATTAGCTTCATTTTATTTTCTCTTCTCTCATGAAAACCATTTAGAGGTGAAAAGGAAGCGATCATGGAGGCGATAATCAACAATGTCGAAGGAGAAGAAGGACGAATGGAAAAAAGCAATAGTTAGGGTGTAAATTCAATCTCATAAGTAGGTATCGGCCATAGATTTTTAATTTTCTTCACTCCCTCATGTGCAGAGTTGTTTGATTCTTCAACAAAACGTTTTCTTAGACTTCCCTTCTAAGTCTTGTACCTTCATACAACACCCTTTTAGGTATGTTGACTTAGTGTTAGGGTGATTAGAGTCTTCCCATGGATTTCTAAACACAAGTCCAACCTCAGTAAGGTGTAATTAAATATGTTTAAGATCATCTTGATGATCAACATGCAAGAATTGTGTATTTTGAGTAGAAAATCACCTTTAAACCTTGCGTTTACAATAATCAATCTTAAAATGATCATTAGTGTTTGTTGATTTGTCTACTGATGAATGATTTCGAAATTTATAAGATTGGATATACAATTTCATCTGAACTATTAAATGATTTAGCATACTCATGACACGATATCAATGTTCTTAGCCCTAATTTGAGCTACATCACTGTTGTGATGAGTTCCTATGGTGGAATTAGAGGCTCCAATATTCCAAATTTCCCCTAATTTCTACATTAATGTTATGTAGTACAATCTTTTGGTTTGATTGATAGATGTTTCTAGACGATGCGTGTGAAATTCCACAAACAATTTTAATTTTTGGTTATTTATATTCTGAATTGTTTATTAAACCAAATTCTTTATTTAATGCAATGGATTATTCTTCATCACAATTTAATAAGTGAAAAGAGATATGCTAAGTACAAAGAGAAGATAAGATTAGAAAGATAGAAATATTATTTTTGGGAACAAAATAATCATTAGACATTAGATTCCAAAAAAACCATAGAACCCATCATAGAGGTTTACACCATGAAGGAGGAAACATGTATACTGATCGGTAGTGTCCAGGATGAGGTAGTTGGGGCCTACCATAGGGTACATGGGATTAATCCCATCGCAAACAGTCTCCTTAAATAAGTAAAGACATTTACCAAATATTTTAGGTGATATCTAGTACAATTACGTTCATTTATATACTTCTCAGTAGTTCAGCCCTTGTGGAACCACTGATGCAGGTAGTTAAGCCAAGTTATTTGACTCTCTGTCTGAGTATGCATGTTTTGAGGAAGAGTCCAGTTTGTTCATCCAGTTGCTTAACCACTGAGGCCAGACGTTGCGAGCCCTATTGCAGACCAAGAAACTAGTTTAGTAGACTTAGAGTCTCAGGTCTACTCTAAGTATTATACCATGAGATTGTAGCTTGCCTCTATTCTTCCACATTTTGCAGTACACTTTTTGTGTGTCTAGAGTGTAATAAAAGGAACAAAGGATGTAAAAAATGAATTTAGTTAGTTATTTATTGCAATTGTTATTAGAACAACTACCATGTTGGATGGTGTACAATTTCTAATTTCTATGTTTGAGTTCTTCTATATATGTTTCTATTTATTGTTGGCTAAATGGACATCTATAAAATCCCTTTGTTTTGATTATGACAAACATTTCATTCTTATTTATCTGACGAGCTACTTGAGTATGCAGGATGACAAACCTATAAGGGAAATTCAACAAGAAGTATTTATATTTTCATGCAAATGTAATCATTGTAAAAACTTGTACAGAAATATAATGTACAAGTACTTAGAATCGCATGTAAATCAAGCATTGGATTTTCCCTAGCTAAACACTTTAGTCATCCATTCAATAGGATCACCTATGCACACTCACACACATAATTAATGCCTAACTTGAAATCTTAAAACATGATCTATCTCGGTCGACCAACTCCTTGACCGAGACACTCTCGGTCGACAAACTCCTCGACCGAGAAAGATCCAAAGTAGCCGTTAGACACAACTGACAAGTTAGTTGGCAGATGAAAATAGACGTTGATCCAGAGAGCCTGTCGGTCGACAAAACTTCGACCGAGTAGGTGTCTCGGTCGACAATTTCTCGACCGAGACGATCTCTGACAGAAACTGCAGAGTAAAGTAATTAGCCGTTGCAAAAGCAACAAACTTGTACCTAACGGCTAGTTAAGCACTTAGAAACCCCTAGAAGTTATCTAGAACGTCCTTAAGCATACTTAGGCCATTTCTATAAATAGGACAAGCCATAGGACACTAGAACTCACTTGATACACTTGCTATACTTGAGAAAATACTTGAGCCCTCTTGTGCAATCTGTTGTGAATTGAGCATTGTGATAAATTGGCCACTTTCCTCTTAGCTCAAGCTCGTCCTATAGGCTAGATTTTCCTAACCCTAAGCAATCACAAGTTCATCATCTTGGCTAGGAAAATCCAAACGCTTGATCTAGGCTAATCAAGCCTTGAGCTTCAAGGATAAGTTGTATTTTCTCTTATTTCTTTCTTGTTCCTAGTATTCCTTGTACTCTCCTTGCTACTCCAGGTAGGAGGTTGCGGATTGGAGAGGGTGAAGCTCTTTGTGGTGAAGAGGAGGAACTTTGGACTACTTCAGAAGGCTGTCTTGACGGGAAGCTACTTCGGGAGGAAGGCTACTTCAAGGGGGAGCTTGAAGTTACTTCAAGGAAGGCTGCTTCGAGGTTGGCAAGACTACTTCAAGGCGAAGGCTGTCCAAAGGGTGTTTGGAAAGTATTGTAAATTTTATGTAATATCCTTGAGAGGTAATAAAATTTAGTACTTTCAAAATCCCGGTTGGGTAAGCAACCGGGTAGTGGATTGACTTCTTAGTATTTGCTAAGGTGGAACCACTCTAAACACCTGTGTTCCTCTTCTTAATCTTTACTTTGGTTGTTTGAGTTTAAATTACTTTAAAATCTATATAAAACTCTATTCACCCCCCCCCTCTAGAGGTTTTCAATTGGTATCAGAGCAGGGCTTCAAGGAACCTTAACACGGTCTTGAAGAAATGGGTGATGGAGTGCTCAACCACCTCAACATTGAAGGAACGCTCGTTGCTAGACCTCCGGCATTCGACGGGACAAACTATCAATACTGGAAGAGAAGGATGCAATTCTACTTCCAAGGAATCAACTGGGATCTTTGGAGAATGGTATCTACACCATACACACTCCCACAAGACGATTTCGCAGTATGGGATGCTAATACGGTAAAAATGGCCCAAATGAATGCAAAGGCAGTAAGCATTTTATATTGTTCCATTTCAGTAGGTGAATTTAATAGAGTATCAAACTGTGATACCGCATATGAGATTTGGCATAGATTATCTATAACATATGAGGGTACTGTTCAAGTTAAAAACTCTAAAGTTAGTTTGCTTAAAACCAAGTTTGAACATTTTCGTATGGATCCAAACGAAACTATTAGTGAAATGTATTCAAAATTTTCTACTATTGTTAATGGTTTGAGTGCTTTAGGGAAACCTGTTCTTGAGGAGGATCAGGTATCAAAAATACTTCGATCTCTTCCTCCAAAGTACAAACCAAAGGTGACATCTATTGCAGAAGCAAACGACCTCACTCGCCTCAAAATGGAGCAGCTCATCGGAAACTTAGAAGCTCATGAGGCAGACCTAGAAGAGGAAGAGAGAAGAGAACATGAGCATCAATGTGGGCCAAAGAAAGACGTGGCTCTCAAAGCATCAAAAGCTCTCTCACAAGAGAGTGAGGAATCCATTGAAGAAGAAGGAGAAGAAGCATTGATAGTCAACGGTAAGAAATACAGAAGGTTTAAATCTAATAAAATTTCTAGTTCTTCTTCCACTCCCAGGTGCTTCGAATGTGGAAAGAAAGGACATTTCAAAAATGAATGTCCCAAAGCTAAGAAGGGAAAGAAAAGTTCACATAAGAAGAAAGAAAAAGCTTATAAAGCAGCATGGGATGAAACGAGTGAAAGTGAAAGTGGAGATGAAAATGTGGAATGTCTAATGGCAAAAGAAGACAATGAAGACTCTCAAGAGGTAAGCCTTATTGATCTTCCTAAAGAAGAGTTAATTACTAGTTTACAAGAAACTCATGATAAGTATGTTGATGCCAAGAAGAAACTAAAGAAAGCTATAAAATCAAATAATGAGCTCATTGCTAAATTAGATGAACTTTCTTATGAAAAGAACAACATTGATCTTGAAAATGTATCTTTAAAAACATCTTTAGATGATTGTACTAGAAAGCTACTCAATTTGGAAACCAATGTTGATCTTCTATCAAAAGAAAAGACTGATTTGCTAGCTAAACTACAAGATTATCAAACTCAACCTATCTTGTGCAACCATTCGGACTATGATAATATTGTGAAAGAAAAAGATTCATTGTCTTCTGACTTAGACCAAGCAAGAAAAGATATACATAAGAAGATGAATGACATTGCTACGTTACAAAGAGAACTTTATAAGTTAAGGAGAAAAGATATTCTTGATAACATATTGAAGGTTGGAAATGTTTTCAATGGAAGAAAAGGTTTGGGATATGTTCCAAAGAAAAACCAACCCAAAAAGACTCAAACTATGTTCGTACCCAAGAACACAATAACTAGAAAGAGAAATGAAATTGACTCTATTACCTGTCATTTCTGCTTACGTCTTGGACATTATTGTTTTTCATGCCCCTACAAGACTAAGGAGTCCGATTTAGTTTGGATCCCAAAACCCCAAACTTAGAAGAATGGAATATAGTTGAGATATGACCAAATGCTTAATTTTGCTATTTATATTGTCTTATCTCAACAAAAGGTGCTATGATTATTGTTACTATTTTTCTGCAAATTGCTGAAACAGAAACTCTGTCGGTCGAAGTATTTTCGACCGAGCTCTGGGTCGGTCGAAGTATTGTCGACCGACTGGATGTCTTTAAAAAATCAAAAATTTACAGCACCTATTTCGGTCGAAAATTGGTCAACCGAGAAATTTTCTGTGTTTTTACTTGTGATACAGTAACCTGCTCGATCGACAAATTGTCGACCGAGACAAAAATCGGTCGAACAATTATCGACCGACTGGTTTTCTGTATCAGAACTTTTATACACATAAGCAATTAAAAAGTTTCTAACCTTATCGGACCATCACATGGGTACCAAAATCTACATTCTAATGCAGGAATGGGTAGTTGACAGTGGCTGCTCCAAACATATGACCGGAAACAAGGACGCATTTCAAACTTTTGAAGAAAAGAAAAGTGGAACGGTCACCTTTGGAGACAATGGTAAGGGCAAGATCGTTGGAATAGGTAATGTTGGAACAAATCTTGAAATCAAAAATGTTCTACTTGTTGATGGATTGCATCACAATTTAATTAGCGTAAGTCAACTATGTGATAGTGGTTATGATGTGTTATTTAACAAAACCTGCTGCAAGTTGTTGATAGAAAACACTACAAATGTCATTTATGAAGGAAATAGAGTTGGAAATCTTTATATCCTTAAACCAAACTCTATGAAATCAGTAATAGGCAAATGCTTGCTTGCAAATGAAAATACCTTACAGCTATGTCATAAAAAGCTAGGACATGCTAGTTCGCACACTATTAAAAAGTTAGTGAAATATAATCTTGTTCGTGGATTACCTGCTCTGTCTTTTGATCAAGCTGAAAACTGTGAACCTTGCACAATGGGAAAGCAAACTAAAACATCTTTTAAATCAAAACATGTACTTAGCACCAGTAGATCCTTAGAATTAATTCATATGGACTTATTTGGACCAATGAGGACACAATCTATTGGTGGTAAAAGATATTGTTTTGTTATTGTTGATGATTATAGTAGATTTACATGGGTACATTTTATTGCAACTAAAGATGATACTATTCATGTCTTTATGCAATTTTGTTCTAAGATTGAAAATCTTTTACAACATAAAATATGTACCATTAGAAGTGATCATGGTGGCGAATTTGAAAATCATACATTTGAGACCTTTTGTACATCTCAAGGGTATACTCATAATTTTTCTGCTCCACGTACCCCACAACAAAATGGTATAGTAGAACGGAAAAATCGATCCCTACAGGAAATGGCTAGGACCATGATGCTTGAACACAACACACCTAAAACCTTTTGGGCTGAAGCCGTAAACACTGCTTGTTATGTGCTTAATAGAGTAACTATTCACTCTCATTTGAAGAAAACTCCCTATGAAATACTACACTCTAAGAAACCTCGAGTTGACTACTTTCATACTTTTGGCTCCACATGCTACATTTTAAATACCAAAGATGATAGAGACAAGTTTGATTCTAAATCACACAAAGCATTTTTCTTGGGATATTCCACTTCTAGCAAAGCCTTTAGAGTATATAACACTATATCTAGAAAAGTTGAGGAATCCATTCATATTTCTTTTCATGAAGAATCAAAATCTGAAAATCTAGATATCATTGATCTCACTAATCAATTCGAAAATACAACCATTTCCAATGACAGTGAGAAAATTCCTATATCGGAACCCCAAGTTGAAACACAACCTACACCTAGGCTTATCAAGGATCATCCCCAAGAACAAATTATTGGAGATCCAAATGATAAAGTCAAAACTCGGTCTTCCTTCAAAGATGTTGTAAACATGGCTTTCGTTTCTATCATTGAACCTAAGAAGATATCCGAAGCTCTTAAGGATGATTACTGGATAATAGCCATGCAAGAAGAATTAAATCAATTCACTAAAAATGATGTATGGGATTTAGTTCCTAAACCACAAGACAAAACCATCATAGGAACTAAATGGGTTTTTAGGAATAAGCTCAATGAAGCAGGAGAAGTCATAAGGAATAAAGCTCGATTAGTAGCACAAGGATATAATCAACAAGAAGGAATAGATTTTGATGAAACATATGCACCCGTAGCTAGACTTGAAGCCATTAGGATGTTACTAGCTATTGCTGCCCATAAAAACATTAAGCTATATCAAATGGATGTCAAAAGTGCATTTCTAAATGGCATCATTCAAGAAGAAGTTTATGTTGCTCAACCACCGGGCTTTGAAATACCAGAAAAAGGTGACCATGTTTATAAACTTAAAAAGGCACTTTATGGTCTAAAGCAAGCACCTAGGAATTGGTATGAACAGCTCAAGACATATCTTTTTGATAATGGTTTCTCTATTGGAAATTCAGATTCTACTTTATTCTTCAAAACATATGCATCTGATTTCCTAGTTGTGCAAATATATGTTGATGATATTATTTTTGGAGCTTCAAATGATTTATTATGCACACAATTCAGTGACATTATGCAAAAAGAATTCGAAATGAGCCTTATGGGTGAATTAACATTTTTTCTTGGTTTTCAAATTAAGCAAACGCCTGTAGGAATTTTCATAAGCCAAGAAAAATACACTAAAGAACTTTTAAAACGCTTTGGGATGGATCAATGCAAACATGCTACTACTCCTATGGCTACTTCTATCAAAATTGATAAGGATGAAAATGGGGAACCTATTGATGATTCCTTATATCGAGCTATGATTGGTAGTTTGCTATATTTAACCGCTTCTCGACCGGACATTATGTTTTCCGTTGGTCTTTGTGCTCGATTTCAATCTCAACCTATGCAATCTCATTTTCTTGCGGTTAAACGAATTCTTCGATATCTAGCTGGCACTACTTGTTTCGGTTTATGGTATCCAAAAGGACAATCCTTGGATTTTAAAGCATATACTGATGCGGATTATGCTGGTTGTCGACTTGATCGCAAAAGTACTAGTGGTGGATGTTTCTTATTAGGAAGAGCCTTAGTATCTTGGTTTAGTAAGAAACAAAATACGGTTGCCCTATCTAAAACTGAAGCTGAATATATGGCAGCCGGGTCTTGTTGTGCTCAAGTACTTTATATGCAACAGGTTTTAAGCGATTATGGTTTTAAACTCTCATCTACACCTATTTTTTGTGATAACACGAGCGCCATAAACTTAGCGCATAATCCTATTTTACACAGCCGGGAAAAACACATTGAAATCCGTCATCACTTCTTAAGGGATCACATATCAAAAAATCATGTTTCTCTTCATCATGTTGATACGGAAAATCAATTGGCTGATATTTTTACAAAACCGCTTCCATTAGATCAATTCAACAGCATTAGGAAGCAACTGCTTATTACTCCTTTGGAAGATGTTTTCTTTGATATCTGCGGTTCTTAATACGAATACTTGTTTTAATTGTATCATTTTGGCTTTTCAATGGACATTTTTTTTAGATTTGATGGGATATCTAAATAAGGGGGAGCTTTTATTAAAACGGTTATCTTTTTGAAATGACAAAGGGGGAGAGATATATAAAACTATAACTTAGTATTTATGACAAATTCAATCAATGAGTTTCATAAATATACTCTTGGCTTTACATTGAAAGTTGCTATATTCCCATATGAACTGGATTTCATGATTCCATAATTCATTGGGAATAATAAGCACACATTTTATAAACAAGAGGAAAAGTTACAAATGGCAATCTAAAGGTATGACATTTATATGTTTTATATTTCCTTTATTTATATTTTGGAAATGTTTGTCATCTTCAAAAAGGGGGAGATTGTTGGCTAAATGGACATCTATAAAATCCCTTTGTTTTGATTATGACAAACATTTCATTCTTATTTATCTGACGAGCTACTTGAGTATGCAGGATGACAAACCTATAAGGGAAATTCAACAAGAAGTATTTATATTTTCATGCAAATGTAATCATTGTAAAAACTTGTACAGAAATATAATGTACAAGTACTTAGAATCGCATGTAAATCAAGCATTGGATTTTCCCTAGCTAAACACTTTAGTCATCCATTCAATAGGATCACCTATGCACACTCACACACATAATTAATGCCTAACTTGAAATCTTAAAACAGGATCTATCTCGGTCGACCAACTCCTCGACCGAGACACTCTCGGTCGACAAACTCCTCGACCGAGAAAGATCCAAAGTAGCCGTTAGACACAACTGACAAGTTAGTTGGCAGATGAAAATAGACGTTGATCCAGAGAGCCTGTCGGTCGACAAAACTTCGACCGAGTAGGTGTCTTGGTCGACAATTTCTCGACCGAGACGATCTCTGACAGAAACTGCAGAGTAAAGTAATTAGCCGTTGCAAAAGCAACAAACTTGTACCTAACGGCTAGTTAAGCACTTAGAAACCCCTAGAAGTTATCTAGAACGTCCTTAAGCATACTTAGGCCATTTCTATAAATAGGACAAGCCATAGGACACTAGAACTCACTTGATACACTTGCTATACTTGAGAAAATACTTGAGCCCTCTTGTGCAATCTGTTGTGAATTGAGCATTGTGATAAATTGGCCACTTTCCTCTTAGCTCAAGCTCGTCCTATAGGCTAGATTTTCCTAACCCTAAGCAATCACAAGTTCATCATCTTGGCTAGGAAAATCCAAACGCTTGATCTAGGCTAATCAAGCCTTGAGCTTCAAGGATAAGTTGTATTTTCTCTTATTTCTTTCTTGTTCCTAGTATTCCTTGTACTCTCCTTGCTACTCCAGGTAGGAGGCTGCGGATTGGAGAGGGTGAAGCTCTTCGTGGTGAAGAGGAGGAACTTTGGACTACTTCAGAAGGCTGTCTTGACGGGAAGCTACTTCGGGAGGAAGGCTACTTCAAGGGGGAGCTTGAAGTTACTTCAAGGAAGGCTGCTTCGAGGTTGGCAAGACTACTTCAAGGCGAAGGCTGTCCAAAGGGTGTTTGGAAAGTATTGTAAATTTTATGTAATATCCTTGAGAGGTAATAAAATTTAGTACTTTCAAAATCCCGGTTGGGTAAGCAACCGGGTAGTGGATTGACTCCTTAGTATTTGCTAAGGTGGAACCACTCTAAACACCTGTGTTCCTCTTCTTAATCTTTACTTTGGTTGTTTGAGTTTAAATTACTTTAAAATCTATATAAAACTCTATTCACCCCCCCCTCTAGTAGTTTTCATTTATAATATATACATTTGAACTATCATGGATTTTTGTATATTTTCCAAACACTGAGCCAATAGCTTATACAATCTACTAAAAATTTTCAGGAAAGGGTTCAGCTCTATAGGAATCAGAAGCTAGCTTTGATTAGTAATATATTAGTTGAGGTCTCGAGAGGAGTTACTAGTTAGTAGATGGCCTCTTATTCTTCCTCTGGATTTTGAGAATGAGAGACTAAGAAATGAGAGCAGTTCATAATAAGTTGTACTTGGTGCATAGTAAGAGAGAGCTCTTACTTTTATGTGTAAATTCAAACCCTATTGTAACCTTTCACATTTTTATATACAAGATGTTATCTTTCTAGTTATCACAATGTTTTATTAATACTATTAATTTTCAGAAAAGAAAAATTTTAAGGAAGATTTTTGGTTAATGATTAAAAGTTGATAGTTAGTCTTAATGGGCCTCAATCCTGGTTTACGGGTTTGGGTCGTACAAACTCTTGGTATCAGAGTTGAGGTTCGTCTTAGGTTTGGAACATATGTGGTAAGAGAATGATATGTTAGGATATTTTCCTCCTTGAATTGCAATATTCTAACAGACTTATTCTGTTACGGATATGCCGATACAAGGAAGAGGATGTGGTCATGGTGAATAAAATTATGAAAGCCATTATGGCCTGACCCTCAGGTGATATTCCTAGGGTGAAGAATATAGAGATGAGGCAGCCGTAATGGACACTACTACATAAATGGCTTATGACGTCACTTTTAAAGGCGTCGGTTGTATAAATACACCGACACCTAAAACCTAAAGCGTCGGTTTAATAAAAAAACTGACATCTATCTGTGAAGGGCGACCAGACACGGGTATCACTTTTATTCAGTGTTGGTTCCCTAATAATGAACCGACGCCTAAAATTAACCGCCAAATCCAAAATTTCCAGTGAAAAAAATTACCTCCAAAATTTAACATATGGCGTCCGTTATTAACTATTAAACTGACGACGAAAGGTTATTCGTGAGATAGAAATCGGGCACATTTTGGTCGTCAGTTTTACTACAATGACCGACGCTTATGGGTTTTCCCACATTGTTCCCGAGATGACAAAGATGGAAAAGCCAACATTCCTTGACTCCAAGCCAAGGATAAAGAAGTGGGTTGCGCCGGTCGAGAAATTGATGGAATTAGGGGCAGTGGACCCTAAGGATGTAAGATTATCTAATCTTTGTTACAAAATCTAATATAAAACACAATCATACATGTTTCATTTTGTGACACATTATTTTTATTTATATGTTGGACAGGTTTGTCAAAGGATAGTGGTAGACCAGGGAGATGATTGGCAGGCTGCAAAATCATCGAAGGACATGCCAGCAAAATGTAAGCCAACAACCAATAAGGCACCAACAAAGCCAATCATCGAAGAGGGAGACACTCCTGACACCTCCACCCTGGATACAAGAATCTAAATGTTGGAGGAGGAGCTCAAAATGCATAAGGAGATTTGCACAAGAATAAGTGTTGAGAAATTCACTGAGCTGCAGATGGAGAATAAAAGGCTAAAAGAAAGAATAGCCAAGTTAGAAGAAGAAAATAAAAATCTAAAAAGAAAGTGGGAAGATGACGGTGACAAATCACAGTCACTTGAAAGTGGATTCAAAGAATTTGCAGAGGGTTTTGCCTCGGTGAATGTAGATGAATCGAAAGACACACTGACAAATGATGTTGACCCACCGACGAAGTGAAGAAGGCTGACCCTCAGAAGAAAATATGTGGAATCAAAAGATCACAGTGAGGACAGGAAAAATGTTGATGAAGAGGAGAAGAAAGAAACAAAAGACAACAGTTCTGAACAACCAAAGTCTGCAGAAGATGCAGAACAAAAGAAACAAGAAGAAGGAAGCGAATAATAGGAGAAGATAGTAGAAGAAGAAGAAGGGCAGAAAGAGCCCAGAAAAAGATTGAAGAAGAACAAGAAGATGGAAGAACTAAAGATAGGAAGCATAGACAAAAATGTGAAGTAAAGAAGGGAGGAAAAGGTAAGTTTCATCCCCTTTCAAGTATATCATAACTGCAAGTAATGCTTGAGTAAATGAACCTAAAGCTTGAGTAACTGAACCTAATGCTTGAGTAACTGCAAGTAAGACTTGAGTAACTGAACCTAATGCTTGAGTAACTGAACCTAATGATTGAGTAACTGAATTTAATGCTTGAGTAACTGAAAGTAAGGCTTGAGTAACTGAGAGTAATGATTGAGTAACTGATAGTAATGCTTAAGTAACTTGTGCAAAATGAAGATTGATTCTAACATGGATTGCTCTATTGTTGTTGACAACACAAGATGTCAAATTTCATAGGTTTTGAACATTTCAAAACAAAAGAAACCAAAGAAATTGTCCATCACTTCATGGACAACATAGAAGAAATGTAAGAGAATTGGTTATTGTAAAGTGTAAAATGATAAAACATTATTGTTTCAATATCCAACTCGTATGTATAACATCTATAAAAATAATTGGCAGGTCAAAATGAGAATAGAAATTCAGTGAAGACACTTGGTGCACGGGGAAGGACCTCACCGCCATCCTGTACAAGGATCAAATGATGCAATCACCTGTAAGAAACAAGAACGTAGTGTAACTCTTTGAAATAGATAATTTGGATTGCTAAAATAAGAAAGCTTTTAGTTTTTTTTAGGTTCTTGACTGCTTTGTACAAATGCTCAAGGAGAGCACAAGCAAGTGGAGGAAGAAGGGGTTGACGTGGCACTGCATGAGCACTTATGCTCCGGTAAGACAAATAAACTTTGTATACAAATTTACATGAATATACAATATAGAAACACAAACTGAAACTTATAAATGTGAATTTTAAACTCTACATTTGCAGCAAAAGCTATAATTTGATGTTGAGAACATCACCATGGAGCAGATTGACATGCTATCTCCACAATTCAACGTTCCAATGAAATATTGGGACGGAATGGACTTGGTGTTCACAATACTAAACAACGAAAACCAGTGGCACTTGTATGAAGCAAGTTTCAGGGATGGAGCACACCGGTCTTATAATTCAATGATTTGGAGTAGCAACTCCAGAAAAGAATTCAATAGATGGGTAAGTGATCTATAAAAATTAACTCTATTGGTAGTGGATTGAAAGGTTTAATGTTCTGTAATTGATGATGAATAAACATTTTGTTTTTTTAATGCAGGTGGGTATAGTGCATGAATTCTTTCGGGGTGCACCGGAAAAGGGGAGCCAGTTGTCGCAGTGGGAACATGAGTACCCGATCTGCCCACAATAGGAAGAAGACTCGCTTGACTGTGGGATATTCATCATGAAGTACCTAGACTGCCTAGTCAATGGGAAAACAATGGACTTCACCTGCAAAGACATACCGGCAATAAGGGCTGATGTTTTTCAGCGAATGATGGCAAGGGGGCAGCTGCAACCTCTAAAAGAGGATGAAAAAGATGAAAGCAAAGACATCAAAGAAGTTAAATCTGATGAGAACATGAGAGGAGAAGATGAAGCTGAGAAACAGAGAAGAATGAAGAAACAACAACAAAAATGCTTAAAGAACAGATCCCAGAGGAAGAAATAGTTACAAGCCTTGATGAATGGCTAAAATCCAACTAAAAAATTGGATTACTGATTTGATTGTAAAATAAGAACAATAGCCTTCTGTTATTCTGTTGTATAAGCTCTGTGAAAGCCTGAATGTATAGATTCTCTTGAATGTACAACTATGAAAAGCCTAAATTTTAAACACAAAGATAGATTACAAACACATATTCTTGATGTACAGCTCATCTTGAACAATATAGATTTTGCCCTTATATTTTGGCTGAATGTACAGCTGATTAAAATGGATTATTTATTATGACAACAATGTGAGTAACTAAACTGAAAGTAACAGAATGCTTGAGTAACTAAAAAGTAATGCTTGAGTAACTGAAAAGTAATGCTTGAGTAACTGAAATTCATTCTTGAGTAACTGAGAGTAATGGTTGAGAACCTTAAAAAATTAATGCTTGAGTAACTGAAATTAATTCTTGAGTAACTGAGAGTAATGGTTGAGTAACTGAAATTAATTCTTGAGTAACTGAACTGTGAAACACTATGAGTAACTATGACAACAATGCGAGTAACTAAACTGAAAGTAACAGAATGCTTGAGTAACTGAAAAGTAATGCTTGAGTAACTGAAATTAATTCTTGAGTAACTGAGAGTAATGCTTGAGTAACTGATAATAATGGTTGAGTAACTGAAAAAACCCTACGAGTGACTGTCACAACCCTGGAGTAACTGAAAAAACACTACGAGTAACTGAAAAAGGACTATGAGTAACTGAAAAAACATTGCGAGTAACTGTCACAACCCTGCGAGTAACTGTGACAATAATGCGAGTAACTGAAAAAACCCTGTGAGTAACTGTAATAGTAGTTAGAGTAACTGTGAAAACACTGCGAGTAACTGTCACAACCCAGTGAGTAACTGAACAAACAATGCGAGTAACTGAAAAAACCCTGCGAGTAACTGAAAAAAGCTTGCGAGTAACTGAAACAAGCCTACGAGTAACTGAACACTGCAAGTAATGGTTGAGTAACTGAACAAACACTGTGGGTAACTGTCACAACCCTGCGAGTAACTAAACAAACATTGCGAGTAACTAAAAAACCATGCGAGTAATCTATATTGAAGTACATTTACTTTTTTAACGCTAGAGTTACTTTTTATATTGTCACAGTTACTCTTAGTGTTGTCACAGTTACTCGTTGTGCTCCTACTGTTACTCTTAGTGCTGATACGAGTTACTCTAGACTATTGTATAGTTACTCTTTTTATTCATATAGTTACTCTTATATATCAAACAATTACTCTTCTATATCATACAGTTATTTGTCATTGAGTTTTGATATCATCATCACTCTTCCTCTGAGTTAGTTTATTTTTTCACAGGCTAACTGAAAGTATATATATTTAGACAAAAACACTACAGTTGTACATTCAAGAATACAACATTCACAGCATAAAACGTTATATATTATACATACTCTTCGGAACAAACAATACAGAAAACTACAGCCAAATCAGCTATAAGGAGGGTCCATCAACTGAACATAGAAATCAAACAGCTCAGGGGGTCAGATCCATCCATGGCGAGAGATATCATACACACAATTCACTCCATTGCAAAGCAGAGACAGTAAACCAAAACAGCATACTCGGAATCCTCAAAACTTTTGGCCACACAAATTCGTATCTGAGCAGTTCATAGCTGTTGTAGATGAGTCAACATGTAAAGGATTTACCCATGAGTCAACCACAGTTTTGAGCCCAGGATGGTTGGGGGCGGTATAGGTGGTGATGGAGAAGATTATCGACCAAAAGGCAAGGAGAAAAGGGCGGCGGTGCATACCTATTTATGATAGGAAGGTTGGACAAAAGATGAAGCAGTGTCTTCTATAGATGTTGAGGTGTCAGTTGTTGTAGATGAGTCAACCTGTAAAGGATTTACAGTTGATCCCGGCGGTGCTTGGTATTTGTCCCTAACAAACAGCTGATCTGTAGAGTCATCTATTCTAGAGAATACTACTTCACCAGGCATTCTGAAGAGCGGAAGAAGGTCGGCTGGTGTTTCTAAGAAATAATCTGTGATCCATGCTATGATAGTCTGGTGATCGATTGGCTTGAGGAAGATGATCCAATCTTTGTGAATCTTGAGTTGTGCGATCATCCTTTTCCAGCCCCTACCAGTTGAAAGTGATCTGTTTTCATTCTGAATAAGGGTGATCTGAAATGTCTGGTTTCCGATATGGAAGGTGGTGTTGCCTGGTTTAATGTGAAAATGGAGATATTTCCATTCTATAGGAAGTTGAATGGATTCCATTGTTTTGTCGTCAAGGGTGTAGTTCATGGGCTGGATGAACGGCTCCATGGTAGGCTGTGTTGAGGGTTGTGAGAAAACTAGTAATGGTAGAAGAAGGTAGGTTGTGAAGAAGGTAGGTTGTGAAGAAGGTAGGCTGTGAAGAAGGTAGGTTGTTCAAAAGTGAGTGAAAGGGCGAGATGAGAGCACTAGAACTTAAAAGAAGATGGCAGCAGTGCTCTGTGCTTTTCGTGTTGCAAAGATGGGCAGTACAGTTTGTAGACATTCTGCTGTTCTGATGATACAGTAGTGCTCTGTGCTCTGTGCTTTTATAGTTTAGATGATACAGTAGTGCTCTGTGCTTTTACGTTGTACAACCTTCTCTTTTCTTTTCTTTTCTGGTTCCTTATTTAATAGAATCAGTGCAGTGTACATATCTTTTCTTCTAATGCATTAAATGGAGTGTGATTCACCAAAAGAGGATAGCAGGCCTCGTGGGGAGGGATGGGTTGGTGGTGGAGGGACTGGGGAGTATTTCCACAAGAGTTACTTTGCAAAGTACAAAAGTTACTTTTTGAACGCTAGAGTTACTTTTTATATTGTCACAGTTACTCTTAGTGTTGTCACAGTTACTCGTTGTGCTCCTACTGTTACTCTTAGTGCCGATACAGTTACTTTTTTCTGGAATCGAAAACTTGCTCTCATACTGGTACAGTTACTTTACAAGATTTTCCTGTTACTTGTATTTTCGAAGGTTAGTGAACAAACATTGTGAGTAACTGAAAAAACCACGCGAGTAACTGAAAAAACCTTGCGAGTAACTGAAAAAACCCTGCGAGTAACTGAAACAAGCCTGCAAGTAACTGAACACTGCAAGTAATGGTTGAGTAACTGAACAAACACTGTGAGTAACTGAACAAACGTTGTGAGTAACTGTCACAACCCTATGATTAACTAAACAAACACTGCGAGTAACTATCACAACCCTACGAGTAACTGAAGTAACCCTGCGAGTGTAACATCCCTGACATGGGTTATGCTTTAACCCGAGGTGTTTTGATTGAGAAAGATAATTATATGCTTAATCTTATCTTGTGAAAAGTAATTAGGGCTCAAGAGGAACTTATATTTCAATTTTAGTCCATTTTGAATAATGTTGAAATAATGTTTTACTTGATTTGGACTAAAGTGTAAATTACCCAAGTTGAGGGTTTAAATTGCAAATGGTGTATGATAAGATGTTCCTCATGTGTTGAAGAATCATGAGAATGAATATTATGGATAGGTATGGCTTGTGGTAGCCTGAGTACCAAGAAAGAGCTGATAAAGCAATGCTTGTGCATTAAAACCTAGTTTTGGTGTAATGTGCAATTTACCCAAAACCCAGGGTTCAATATGTAAATTACCACTTCAATACGGTCCCTAATATTTCTTGGAATCATGTTGAGGCAATAAAATGAGAGGGGCGCCTCATTTGTACCTCTTTGGAGGAGAGAGAATCTTGATATTAAAATAATCAAGATTTAAGCATAATTGGAACTTTACTTCAATTTAATGCAAAAATAAATATATTGATTGAAGTGCCCTTCAACCAAAATTATGTTGGTTGAAAATCAACAAGTGTGGACGTCCTTGTGCCTTGAAAAGGCAATGGAAATATCTTAAGGAGGTGAAGAACCCACTCACCTTAGTATAAGGAAAAGAAATATCCACTCACTTATGGATATTAGTATAATATGATTTAAGGTACTTAGTTTGTTTTTCTTTAAATCATGGATAATTGAGAGTAATATGAGGAAAAGAAGATAGCCTCGGATCCAAGGTTTTGAGGGGGAAGAGGCGGCATTATTTTTGGAATTAAATGAATTTTTATAAGGCATTTTCTCTCTCATTGATTTTCTTATAAAAACACCCTTTACAAGCCAAATAAAAGGCTTTTCCAATTCCACTTCCTCACCTTGCTTGGAAAACGACCAAAGGATCTTTGAAAGAGCAGGAGGACGACCCCCAACCTGTTGGTAAGCTTCTTGACCTCCTTTCACCTTGAATCCATGGTGAAAATCGAAAATCAATGCATGATTTCTTCTTATCTCGATCCCCTCTTCAATTCTAACCATTCATTTTCACTCAAAGCTGGAGGACGAGCCTTGGGATAGTGAAAGGAGTTGCATCCACCATTGTTGACTTGAGATTGAAGCTTTGGAGCTCAATTAGAGGTGGGTTTTATAACTTGAACCCTTAATATTGTTATTGCATTCAATTCCTTATCAATTGTTGATGCTTTCTTCATTCTTGGAATTTAATTTGGTTGATTGATGCAATCACCATGGAAATCACAGAAAACTTCATGGGTTTAGAGCTTGATGATGATGATGACATCATCATAAGCACACACCTCCCCAGATATCTCTTGCAAATGGTTTCAACAAAATGGTCCAAACACCATTTGGAGACCAAACAATTTCCAAACCGTTTGGAGACATGAACCCCAAACCGTTTAGAGGAGTTGATCGTTTGGATGGGTTGACCGTTTGAGGTCAGAACCCCAGGGATTTTTGGATGATGATCCAATGACTCCAATTGATTAACTCAACATATGGACAACCTTTCACATAAAAACCCTAATCGGCTAAGTGCTGAATTTACAATTGATTAAGTTGATGTTTTGGGTTGATTAGCCCAAACGGTTTCAAAACCGTTTGGGAATCACCCAAACGGTCTCAATACCATTTGGAGGTCAACCAAGACCGTTTGGAGGTCTAGGTTTGAGTATGATTGAGTAATTGAAAACCCAAAGATATCAAATTGAATTACAATCAATAGCTCAAGTGATGATTGATTCAATGATGTAAACCCTAATTGAATTTCATAGATTTCAATGATGGATTGGGCAAACGGTCTCAAGACCGTTTGGAGATCATCCAAATGACCTCAAGACCGTTTTGGGGTCATTCAAGACCATTTGAGGTCAGGTCCTATCATGTAATGATGATGGTTCACTGATTTCAATTGAATTGGTTCCACAATGTCAACCATTGATGGTTCCTCAGTTTCAAAACCCTAAGTAATGGTTTCCTGATTATCAACCCTAGTTAAATTGGGTTCAAAACCCTAATTAAAGGCCCAATTGAAGGGTGATTCAATGGTTCAATTGAAAAATAAATTAGTGGTCCAATTGATAGTTGGTTCATGGATTGGAACCTTGAATCGATTAAGTGTTGAAGACCTTTTTGGTCCATTCGGTTTTGAGAGGGTTTGGACCAAACGGTCTCGAGACCATTTGCTTCCAAACGGTCTCAAGACCATTTGAGACCAAATGGTCTCAAACTGTTTGGAGACCCAAGTTCATTCAGTTTCTATATGATTGGTCTAAATGGTTTCAAGCATCAACTTTGCTAAACAGTTTCAAACCGTTTGAACTTAATTGGTCAAGACCGTTTGACATCTAAGTGACCAACACCGTTTGAGGTCTAAATGACCACAACCTTTTGAGGTTAAAATTGGTTAAACCATTTGGACACCTAATATGATCAAAGGTCAATTAACTACTTGATTATTAATGATGTAGACCAATGGTGATTATGAAGGTTAACCCTAACTATGTGTACTTAAGTGAAGAGTTAACCTAAATCAATCTTGGAGTATTTAACATCCTAGAGAGGATGAGAGGGAGAGAGAATGGGAGAGATGATTGCTTACTAAATAAGCCCTAATTCTCTCAGTATGAATAAATATGTAATCAAGGTTTGATCCATAATAATGAGATCATGAAATCCTCATTGAAAAGATTGATGTACCTTGACCCTAATTTAGGGCAAGGCTATGTGAAACTCTAATTTAGGGAAAGGCTATGTGAAACCCTAATTTAGGGCAAAGCTGAGTGAAACCATAATCTAGGGTGATAATGTAACCCTAACTTAGTGTAACAATGTAAGAAACCCTAATTTAATGGGAATTGTACATCCTAACCCTAATTTGGGTAATGAGGTATGAGAAACCCTACTTGGATGTGAATGGTAAACTTTAATCCCTAAAATGGGGCAAAGGTGCATGAAACCCTAATATAGGGTAGTGCTACTAATGCTATGTGAAGCCCTATCACTGGGTGATGTGTTGTGAAATCCTAATTTCACATAATACAAGGTGAAACCCTGATATAGAAGGATGTTATGTGAAGCTCTAATGAAGAGAAATACTATGCGAAATCCATATATATGGGAGATTCTATGTGAACCTCAAATTATAATTGTGGAAATCCTATTCCTATTAATGGAATAGTGATTAATGTATTGACAAATGTAACACCTAGAGGGGTTGATAATGGATATCCTTATATTAATAGTTCCTAACTCATGGATGAGTCCATATCATTGGCAATGGCTATATATTCTAAATAGGTGAATTATGACCAATACATTACATTATGAATGTGATGAAATGGTGCATAAAGTATTAGGATGGCAAATACCCTAATACAAGCTAAGTGGATGAACTCAAGTAAGATAAGGTGTTGAGGGAAGTGATATATCAAGATATGATAGATATCACATCCAACACCCCAATACTGATATACCCTGATGTGTTTTAAATCCAATATAATTGGATGAGTGACACATGAAATGTGTCATGTCAATTGTTACATTGAGATGTAATGCACCTTGATGAGTGTAGGCTAACATGACTTATGACAAGGTTAATCCAAATCAATAGACTATGATGCAATCACATTCTGGCAAAGATGAGAGAGAAACTCATACTTTGTGTTGATAATCCATTTAATGATGAATGATGAGAATAAATAAGCATGATTGAATATTTATGTTATCAATATTGGCTCCTTGCTGAGTGAAGTAATGATATAGGGCTGGATCATTAATAATATGATCTTAAGAACCTAAGTGGTTATTTATGCAAAACCCTAATGGAGGGTGCTAATATGTAAGAGAAACCTTAAACCCTAAGAAGGGAATAGTGGTATTACTTAGTGTTGTATAGTGTTGATATGAAAGCATTATAATTTTTATCATGAGTACTAATCATGCAGGAATGATGAGATGAGGAGAATAGCCAGGTATGGGCTATGATGCTCTATATATTGAGAATGTTCTATAGGCCTTATAAGCCTTCATATGCTTTATTTCCCAGTGAGAAGTAATCTGAAAATTTATGAGTCTTGTGTGCCATATGATGTTTACATTATTGAAATTAGTTATGGGCTTCATAAGCCATAATATGCCTTGTTGCCTATTAAGGGGTAACAAGAGGTGATATGAGCTTTGTGAACTATGTGGAATGCTTTGTGTATCAAGAATCATAATGTCCTTGGTCAGATGACCTGAAGATATTAAGTTACCTAATAAGAGGTAACAAGTATTCTATGATGAGTTAAGGGTTCAAATACCCATATTCTATAATCATGATGATGAACTTGTTAAGAAATGGTAATGTACTTGATGAGCTGAGGGATTAAGATCCCAATACTTTGTTAAAAGAGTATGGCTATAGGCCATGACTCCACAAAGACAATGCCAGGAATTAGCTATGTGATCTAAGCCTGGCTATTGGTAAAAAGGTTTTAATTTTTAGTGATTTTTTGGTGATCCGCTGCTTAGTGAACGCTTCTGCATTAGTTAATTATGTTTTTGTGAGTTGGATGCTACAATTTAGTAGTATCAGAGCTCTAGGTTCGCTGAGTCTACAGAGACATAGGACTAAGGTTGTTGAGTCTATTCTAAGTGTCCTCCAGTTTATCTAATAGTATCTTCTGCTCACATAGGAGAAGAAGAACTTGAAGATGTCTGGACCACATGAAGAACATGCTGCTAAGAGCAGCACTGCTGCACTAGGAGAAGGTGCAAGAGACCAGAATAGGGAAGGGCTTGTACCTAAACAGCCCCAGATTGACCCAGCTATGATAGAAAACCCAGCCCTCTATGCTCTATTTGAGAAATTCCTGACAACCATGACACACATGGCAGACATGATGCCACCACCTGCACCTAGGGCACCAGCCCACCATGAGGGTTATGGAGTCAGCAAGACTTTTGAGAGACTTCCCTGGGTTGGAGCCATAGATTATGCTGGTACATCTGATCCAGCAGATGCTTATTTGTGGGTGATAGAGCTGGAGAAGGATTTTAGGTCCTTGATATTCCTGAAGATGAAAAGATAAGACATGCTGTGTATCTTCTAAAATGGAGTGCTGGTCATTGGTGGATGATAGAAGAAGATAAGAGACCAGGTGAAGAAATTGGATGGGAGGTATTCTGATGAGAATTCATCAGTAGATACTTCCCTAAGATGTATTTAGATGAGAATATCTCTCAATTTGAGAGGATCAAACAAGGACAGATGAACGTTAGCGAGTATGAAGCTAAGTTCATGGAGTTGTTGCGGTTTTGTCCGCAAATGGCAGTTAATGATGAGGAAAGAATTCAGCATTTTGAGAAGGGGTTGAACGCTGAACTGACCACTCCTGTGTCTACTTTAGAGAACAGGGAGAGGTTTGCCACCTTTGTGGAGTCGGTAAGGAGGATAGAGAGGTCTGAAATCGAGAAACGACAGACTAGTGGCAAGAAGGTGTACACTCAGTCTCAAGGACAAAGATCTGAAAGTTTTAAGAAGCCGATATTTTCTGCATCGGCAGCACCATCGAGATTCCATACCTAGACGCAATGGACATCAAGTAGGGGTAGGGATCGTAGTAATGCTCCAAGTAGAGCCTCCGACATAGCATCAACATCGGTGACTGGACCTCACAGACCCTATTTTGCGCCCATGATCTGTTACCAATGTAGACAACTGGGACATCTAGCAAAGGATTGTCCAGATGGGAATTCGATGATGACTCGACCTCAGGGGCAGAGTCAGCAAGGCTCACAAAGGAGAAAGTTTTCTAGTAACAATAGAAGACATGGACAGACGTCCCAGATAGGTCAGATGAAATAGTGTCGTTTTGATATATCATTTCCTTATTCTATGTGTTAAAAATAAGAAAGTAGTTGTTTTTGAACTTCCTTTGACTAGTCCTAAAAGGACACAAGGAAGATGAGAATCTACATTTTACTTAGTATTTCTTAAAATATTTTATAATCTCTCTTATCTGTGTGATAAAAGATGAGATATAGAAGTGATGCCTGAAGAAAATTCAAGAATAGAAAATCATGTGTGTAAAATGATATGAAAAGTGAGGAACATGATAGTAAATAAAGTGCATACTACCTAATCTCAATACTTGTATACCCTGGCCACGTATATGATTATTGAAGATAAGGAAAGTATGAAACTCTTAGATTGTTATCTTTTTTATTACTCTGATCAAGTAGTCATTCTGAAACAATCTAGAGAGTATAATGAAATTAAAAAGGAATAGCTAAGTGAGCATTCCCAATTAAAAAGGAATAGCTAAGTGAGCATTCCCAATTAAAAAGGAATAGGTAAGAGAGAATTCCCAATTAAAAAGGAATAGCTAAGTGAGCATTCCCAATTAAAAAGGAATAGCTAAGTGAGCATTCCCAATTAAAAAGGAATAGCTAAGTGAGCATTCCCAATTAAAAAGGAATAGCTAAGTGAGCATTCCCAATTAAAAATGAATAGCTAAGTGAACATTCCCAATTAAAAAGGAATAGCTAAGTGAGCATTCCCAATTAAAAAAGGAATAGCTAAGTGAGCATTCCCAATTAAAAATGAATAGCTAAGTGACCATTCCCAATTACAAAGGAATAGCTAAGTGAGCATTCCCAATTAAAAAGGAATAGCTAAGTGAGCATTCCCAATTAAAAAGGAATAGCTAAGTGAGCATTCCCAATTAGATAGGAATAGCTAAGTGAACATTCCCAATAACATAGAGTTTGCTAAGTGAATTTTCCCAAACAAATAAAGGATTGCTAAGTGGATTATCTCTGTTAGATATATATGTTTCTCTTTTGATAAACACTCTTGGGTGATGATAGGAGTATGTTCCTTTATGTTTCTTCCTTTCAATTAATATGGCAATCAAGTAAGTATTATGACATTTGATGTTCATGGATTAGAAATAATCCATTGATGGATACTTAGAAAAGTATCAGTTTTCTTTGGACTTTGGTTCCAAGATAATGATATATGGAACAAGTAATGTCCTAAAATAAAAGAAATACTTTGTGTATGTGTATCCTTGGTGGTAACAATAGAAAAATGAATATGATAAGGATGAGATGTGTTCTTGACACATGTGATGAATACCAAGGTAAGGATTCTGGTATTTGAGATATAACATATGAGTTATGTTGGTTACCTATATTAGCCAACTGTGAAATCAATCTAGTTACCCAAAATAATATGGACATCATATGTTAGGGGTTTATGCTCTACATAAACATAAACATTAACAAGGTTAAACTAATGAAAGGAATCTTCTTTGGATTAAAGATCTATGGTATCTCCATGACATTAATATGTTATGTGGAGACTTGAGGGTATGATAAATGAATAAATTTGTCTCTCATTTTCTTGGGATTTCGGGGATAAAATCCTTGTTAGGGGTTTATAACTTGTAACATCCCTGACCTGGGTTATGCTTTAACCCTAGGTGTTTTGATTAAGAAAGATAATTATATGCTTAATATTATCTTGTGAAAAGTAATTAGGGCTCAAGAGGAACTTATATTTCAATTTTAGTCCTTTTTGAATAATGTTGAAATCATGTTTTACTTGATTTGGACTAAAGTGCAAATTACCCAAGTTGAGGGGTTAAATTGCAAATGGTGTATGATAAGATGTTCCTCATGTGTTTAAGCATCATGAGAATGAATATGATGTAGAGGTATGGCTTGTGGTAGCCTGAGTACCAAGAAAGAGTTGATAAAGCAATGTTTGTGCATTAAAACCTAGTTTTGGTGTAATGTGCAATTTACACAAAACCCAGGGTTCAATATGCAAATTAATACTTCAATAAGGTCCCTAATATTTTTTGGCATCATGTTGAGGCATTAAAATGAGAGGGGCGCCTCATTTGTACCTCTTTGGAGGAGAGAGAATCTTGATATTAAAATAATCAAGATTTAAGCATCATTGGAACTTTACTTCAATTTAATGCAAAAATAAATATATTAATTGAAGTGTCCTTCAACCAAAATTATGTTGTTTGAAAATCAAAAAGTTTGGATGTCCTTGTGCCTTTCAAAGGCAATGGAAATATCTTAAGGAGGTGAAGAACCCACTCACCTTATTATAAGGAAAAGAAATATCCACTCACATATGGATATTAGTATAATATGATTTAAGGTGCTTAATTTGTTTTTCTTTAAATCATGGATAATTGAGAGGAATATGAGGCAAAGAAGATAGCCTCGTATCCAAGGAGTTGAGGGGGAAGAGGCGGCATTATTTTTGGGATTAAATGAAATTTTATAAGGCATTTTCTCTCTCATTGATTTTCTTATAAAAACACCCTTTACAAGCCAAATGAAAGGCTTTTCCGATTCCACTTCCTCCCCTTCCTTGGAAAACGACCAAAGGAGATTTGTAGGAGCAGGAGGACGACCCCCAACCTATTGGTAAGCTTCTTAACCTCCTTTCACCTTGAATCCATGGTGAAAATCGAAAATCAATGCATAATTTCTCCTTATCTCGATCCCCTCTTCAATTCTAACCATTCCTTTTCACTCAAAGCTTGAGGATGAGCCTTGGGATAGTGAAAGGAGTTGTATACACCATTGTTGACGTGAGATTGAAGCTTTGGAGCTCAATTTGAGGTGGGTTTTATAACTTGAACCCTTAATATTGTTATTGCATTCAATTCCTTATCAATTGTTGATGCTTTCTTCATTCTTGGAATTTAATTTGGTTGATTGATGCAATCACCATAGAAATCACAGCAAACTTCATGGTTTTGGAGCTTGATGATGATGACATCATCATAAGCACACACCTCCCCAAATATCGCTTGCAAACGGTTTCAACAAAATGGTCCAAACTGTTCACCAAACCGTTTGGAGACCAAACAGTTTCCAAACCGTTTGGAGACTTGAACCCCAAACCATTTAGAGGAGTTGGCCGTTTGGATGGGTTGATCGTTTGAGGTCAGAACCCTAGTGATTGTTGGATGATGATCCAATGACTCCAATTGATTAACTCAACATATGGACAACCTTTCACATAGAAACCCTAATCAGCTAAGTGCTGAATTTACAATTGATTAAGTTGATGTTTTGGGTTGATTAGCCCAAACAGTTTCAAAACCATTTGGGAATCACCCAAACGGTCTCAAGACCGTTTGGAGGTCAACCAAGACCATTTGGAGGTCTAGGGTTGATTATGGTTGAGTAATTGAAAACCCAAAGATATCAAATTGAATTACAATCAATAGCTCAAGTGATGATTGATTCAATGATGCAAACCCTAATTGAATTCCATAGATTTCAATGATGGATTGGGCAAACGGTCTCAAGACCGTTGGGAGATCATCCAAACGACCTCAAGACCATTTGGGGGTCATTCAAGACCGTTTTAGGTCAGGTCATATCATGTAATGACCTTGAGTTAGGAACTATTAATATAATGATATCCATTATCAACCCCTCTAGGTGTTACATTTGTCAATAAATTAATCACTGTTCCATTAATAGTAATAGGATTTCCACAATTATAATTTGAGGTTCACATAGCATCTCCCATATATATGGATTTCACATAGTATTTCTCTTCATTACAGCTTCACATAACGTCCTTCTATATCAGGGTTTCACCTAGTATTATGTGAAATTAGGATTTCACAACACCTCACCCAGTGATAGGGCTTCACATAGCATTAGTAGCACTACCCTATATTAGGGTTTCATGCACCTTTACCCCATTTTAGGGATTAAGGTTTACCATTCACATCCAAGTAGGGTTTCTCATACCTCATTACCCAAATTAGGGTTAGAATGTACAAAAAGTATTAGGATGGGAAATACCCTAATACAAGCTAAGTGGATGAACTCAAGTAAGATAAGGTGTTGAGGGAAGTGATATATCAAGATATGATAGATATCACATCCAGCACCCCAATACTGATATACCCTGATGTGTTTTAAATCCAATATAATTGGATGAGTGACACATGAAATGTGTCATGTCAATTGTTACATTGAGATGTAATGCACCTTGATGAGTGTAGGCTAACATGCCTTATGACAAGGTTAATCCAAATCAATAGACTATGATGCAATCATATTCTGGCAAAGATGAGAGAGAAACTCATACTTTGTGTTGATAATCCATTTAATGATGAATGATGAGAATAAATAAGCATGATTGAATATTTATGTTATCAATATTGGATCCTTGCTGAGTGAAGCAATGATATAGGGCTGGATCATTAATAATATGATCTTAAGAACCTAAGTGGTTATTTATGCAAAACCCTAATGGAGGGTGTTGATATGTAAGAGAAACCTTAAACCCTAAGAAGGGAATAGTGGTATTACTTAGTGTTGTATAGTGCTGATATGAAAGCATTATAATTGTTATCATGAGTACTAATCATGCAAGAATGATGAGATGAGGAGAATAGCCAGGTATGGGCTATGATGCTCTGTATATTGAGAATGTTCTATAGGCCTTATAAGCCTTCATATGCTTTATTGATCAGTGAGAAGTAATCTGAAAATTTATGAGTCATGTGTGCCATATGATGTTTTCATTATTGAAATTGGTTATGGGCTTCATAAGCCATAATATGCCTTGTTGCCTATCAAGGGGTAACAAGAGGTGATATGAGCTTTGTGAACTATGTGGAATGCTTTGTGTAACAAGAATCATAATGTCCTTGGTCAGACGACCTGAAGATATTAAGTTACCTAATAAGAGGTAACAAGTATTCTATGATGAGTTAAGGGTTCAAATACCCATATTCTATAATCATGATGATGAACTTGTTAAGAAATGGTAATGTACTTGATGAGCTGAGGGATTAAGATCCCAATACTTTGTTAAAAGAGTATGGCTATAGGCCATGACTCCTCAAAGACAATGCCAGGCATTAGCTATGTGATCTAAGCCTGAAGAGAGTATATGCTATGGTTATAACTCGTCTATAGTGAATAAATATTATCCATGTTCTTCATATTCCTTTATGGATAAGTGACATGTTGCTCTATCAAGTTATAGTTGCAATGTTTTAGATAAGAATAATGTTCTAATCTGTTGGACAATGAATTAACTGCTGTTAAACAATTATGATTCCTCTGTTCAAATTTATCTTTTTAAGATGCAATAATAATGTTTCTGGTGGAGAGTTATATCTCTCACTGGGGCAATTTACAATTGTATCACCCCCGTGGGAACCACATTTTTAGGTGGACACGGACGAGGAGGCAGGAATCCTTTAGTAGGTGAAGGACAACAGCAGTAGCATCAAGAACAACAGTGAAGTCTCAGGTGGAGACACTGGCTGTTATGCCTTGTATAGATGTATATAGAGTCATATGTGTCATCTCTGTACTCTCAGGTCCTCAGAGTAGTAGTTAGTGCTTTCGAGATTTTGGCTCAGTGCCTCGAGATTTTATACTTCCTGTGTTTAGTTTATCGGAGCAGTTGATGCTTGTAATTTTCAGAAAGAGATGATATAGAACATGTACCTTTAAACCAGAATGTAAATGTGTTACTTTGGTTCTATGTGAGAAAGTTTTCCTTTGATGGATCTCTTGGTAAAAAGGTTTTAATTTTTAGTGATTTTCGGTAATCCGCTGCTTAGTGAACGCTTCCGCATTGGTTAATTATGTTTTTGTGAGTTGGATGCTACAACGAGTAACTAAAAAAAATCCTACCAGTAACTGAAAAAACCCTGCGAGTAACTCTGAAACACTACGAGTACCTATGACAACAATGTGAGTAACTGAATGAGCACTACGAGTAACTCAAATAGCAGTTAGAGTACCTGTTAAAACAATATGAGTAACTGAAAAAGCACTATGAGTAACTGTGACAACCCTGCGAGTAAATAAACAAGCACTACAAGTAACTCTAACAGCAATAAGAGTAACTGTGATAGCCTAGAAAGAAACACTATGATTCAAACTTAGTTACTCTTATACATTGTAAGAGTAAATGTGACAACACGAAGAGTATCCATTGTACACAAAGACAAACACATATTCTTCAAAAAGAATAACAACTGATCAGAACATATTCCTTGTAATGTATTCAAAGTATACATATAGCTGTTGGAGCACAAGGTAACACAAAGATAGATTACAAACACAAGTGAAGTACATAGAAGGTTACAAAATCACTTTCACAAAACTACACAAAAAGAACAACCCCATTACAGATTTGAACATGCCTCACTGACGCACTAATCAACTACAAACTCCACCAAAAAAGATAGAACCACATATACATCAATAGCAGTAGCAACAACACCAGAACACGAGCATTAGAAATAGTAGCAGCAACTCCCAATCAGCAAAACAAGAACGATCTTAACAGTAGTAGCAGCAACAGCTCATCACACTAGAAGTAGTAGTAGCACATAACCATCAACAACACTAGCATCAGCAACACATCACAAGAGCATTAGTAGTAGCACATATCCATGAATTGCAGTAGCAGCAACAACTCCCAATCGCATGATAAAAGAACAAACAAAATCACAATAAGCAGCACCAGGATGCTCCCCACAATCAACAACAACAGCAGAAAATAAAGCTTAGCGAGCAGCACCAGGAGCTGGAAGATAAGAACAGAATAGATCAGTAGCAGAATAAGATAACAAATATAAACATCAAACACAAACAAACAACACAAGCAGCACCAGATATAGTCGTTGAGTAGTAAACAGCAACAACAGATAGTCCAGAAAGCGCATCACTATAGAATGGACTACTTCTTAGGACAGTTCTTGTTGTCATGGTTAACACCAAACTCTAAGCAATTCTTGCACTGCCTCTCTCTTTTAGACTAGGCAATCTCAACTCCAGATTTAAACCTCGCATATGTGAATTTGGGTCTCCCCTTAGTTTTGCAAACATTGGGGATATGAACCTTGTCAGCAGAAGAAGAAGTTGTATTTAAAGCAGTTACACCAGCACCTGCATCTGCACCAGTATCAGCGAGATCCAATTCTAACAGCTCCTTTCGCAAGGCTAGCAGTTTTTCATGGCAAAGATCTACATCGTTGTTCCTACATGCTATGTTCACAATCGAATTGCAGGCAGAAACAAGCTTAGCAGTCCTCCCAGTGGATAGATGACTAACTGACGCTTTGCCAAAAATCAAAGGATGTTCTCTGTAGCCTTTGGTCCACCTCTTAATTATGTATGGCTCAGGAAGAGTGCAAAAGTCACGACTCTTCAAATAAGACAGGATGTTCCTGTAATGCATACCTTTGAATTCCAACATGCAACAATTGTAAGAAACAATCTCACTCGATGGCTTTTTCTTCAAGATGCGGGCAGATCCAAGGCCACCGACACGATACAGTTCAAACACACCTTCTTCTGAAGCTTCCTTTACATTGTAGATAATGCTTTGATGAACCTCACTCTGAAAGATCTTAAAGATTGACTTGGTGTATATACCTCTCATCTGCTCCTCCAAAGGCCACAGTGATGACAAAGGGAGATTACTATACTCGTCTTCAAAGCCTTTGAAATTTCCAATCTCCCATACATGAGAGTACGCAATCTCCAATGAACATACAAGTTCAAAGAGAGTCTTCTTACTATTCACATGGCTTCTAATGAACGCATTCAAGCTCTCGCTCCTCTATGTTGTCCTCATGCCCGCAAAGAAGGAAGACTGCATATAGCACGGAACCCACTCTGAACGCATCACACACATGTCAGATAGCCAAGTAATGGATGACAGACCATACTCCTCAACAACAAAATCCCACCTCTCTTCAAATATACCGACATCATCCACATTCCACACGCAATCATTCAAGGAGCTTATGATCTGGTCCTTGCTAGGAAGACCACCAAGCTTAGAGGGAAGCCTTTGTAGGACGTGCCAGCTGCAGAAGCGATGCTTGCAATTCGGAAAAACAGTAAGGATAGCAGCATTCATATCTGGGTCTTGATCGGTTATGATGGACACCGGCTCTTTGCCAAAACAAAGTAGATACTGCTTGAAAACCTAGACAAATGACTTGTACTTCTCGTCAAACATAAGAGTTGAGGCAAACAAGACCGTCTTATGATGGTGATCAACACCACCAAACATTCCAAAAACCATCGAATACTTGTTGGTGCGGTAGGTGGTGTCAAAAAAAATCACATCGCCAAACAATCCGCAGTCTTCAACAGAAATAGGATCAGCCCAAAACAGATGAGTCAAGCAACAATCAGGACCATTTTGGTATGTATACAAGAATTTCTGATTGAGTACCTTAAACTTGGAAAACCGATCCAAGACCATGTCGACGTCGTACTTGGCCGACTCTTTCCTCTTGCTATTGATGTGTCCATGAGCTTGTCTGCTGGTAAATGTTAGACTTTCATAGCCGCCAGACTCGGATGCCATCAATGCAATTTGTCTCGATACATGTATGTTAGCTTGGCTCATGGAAGAAAGGATATCTTTTTGAGTTTCATCAAGAGATGAGTTACACTTCAGGTAACAGAGATGTGCATCATCAACAAGATCGTGGTTGTGTTCCTCAACAAAGGTAGTCACAACCCACATGGATGAGGACTTGTCTAGTGTGAATCGGATCATGGCTCCACAACCACACCTCTTCACAGATCGCTTGTGCTTCTTAGACAGATTTTCCTGCAACTTACCCACTTTATCACAAACGGGGCTCATAAGCCCTCTTGACCTCTTAGAACAGCCCATTGTACCATGCTTGTCACAAACCAGATCTTTGGCAACGAGAATCTTAGTTCCCTGTTCATACCTATTGTCATCTTTCCTGATATTAAAACCAATCATGCCAGCATAGCTAGAATAGAATGAGATAGCTTCATCTAAACTTCCAAAGTGGAGACCAATTTTAGGAACTGCAGCTGGGGGCAGAGTGGAAGCACCAACAGAAGGATAAGAATTAGCATTATCATTATCAAGGCCGACATTTGAATTAGAAGCATCTGTATCAAGGCTGGGATCCATTACAATATCTGGAAGTAACTCAGCAAGACAGAGGAGTAACCCTGAAACAACAGAGAGTAACTTTATCAGGCCGAAGAGTAACCCAACATAACAAACGAGTAACTGCAAGAAGATTTGTATTCCAAATTACAAATCAAAATAAAATAGGTTTCCAAGTTGGACATAAACACTTGAATTGAAGAAGAAAATAAAGAAAGGTAACTTGTACAAATAAGGTTATATGTAGATTTCCAAGTGAGCTTCACAGTAGCAGAAAAAAGACCAAGGCTTTGAAAAGGCTACTACATTGGGCACATCTGGTACATGTCGTCGAAGGCATGAAGTAAGAAAACAAGGCCAGGTGAGGTCCAGATAGGTGCAATTCTCAAACAAGACAACAACTGCAGAAAAAGGGGTAATGACAGAGTACCTTAATAGAGATAAGAATTGATCAAAACTATTGCTTGACAAGTTCTGCAGACATTCACTTGAACTATCCTGAAGCGTCGTCGCTCCTTTGAGGTGCCTAGGGCGTCACGGCAGGCCGCTGGAGGTAGCCGGAGCAAGGCTGAGTAGGGGAGGTCGTCGCGAACAGGTGAGAGAGAAAAAGGACAACAGAGAACGGTTACCTTCTAGGTCGGGCGCCACTTTCATATCAGGGCACTGCCCTAGGGGCAGGATGGGCAAGATGCAATAGTCGTTCCATCAATGTAGCTTAGGAAGCAGTCACTAGGCAGTTAGGGGCGATGCACGGTGATATGGCTTGACGGTAGAATAGCCTAGATGGAAGCATATGTTGCATCGGCCTCTGATAGTCCAGATCGACCACCACACACAAAGATCGATTGGCATGAACTGGCGACAAAACGAGCACCGCCTGCAGATGGAGATTCAAGGAGATAAGTCTCGCGTGCACCGGGTTGCGAAACTAAATTACCTGTGCGGGTAATGAATAAATAGCCTTTATATATATATATAGGTTAGGAAGAATACAGATATACATATATTATATATATATATTATATGTATATATAAGTTAGGAAGTGTATATCGGTCGATACATGTAAGTTATGTGTACCGGCCATTAAAATAGCATATGTGGAGTCTAATACTTAAATCCAACTATATGGATTGAATTAACATTTTTAGATTAGAAGAGTTCAAATTTTCACAATCATATCTTATATATATATATCATGAGATATAGCAATATATCATCCAACGAATTCTGTAGTTTCAACAACTTACCGTTGATTAGAAAATATACATCTTATTTCATTAGATGGTCTAGGAATGTTAGATTGAGCAAATTTTGGATAAACATGCTATCTAAATGGTATACTTCACATCTGTAAGGTTAGATTGTTCATTATAATTGTGCAATCAGTAGAATTGGAGATGGATACATACAAGATACATGTACTAAGGTACACAATTCTTTTATTTGTATATATATATACATATATATATATGTATATATATATACATATATATAGATATATTTGTATACATACATACACACACACACACACACACACACACACACATATATATATATATATATATATATATATATAGGGATGAAAGAATTAAGGGATGAATTATGATATGCATGTTGGTGAACTTTCATATCATGGATGATTGAAACAAACTCAAGGAAATCAGTAATTTAGGTGTGCTATTCAAATGATCTTTATCCACCAATGACGACTATGACTACGACTACCAACAATGAGTGAGAAAAAATCAAACTATATAGGTTTTGCAAATGGAAGAGGGAAACTGAGAACAAAGCTGCATTGTTATACTTCCATATTTCCAAAGGAAGCTCCAACTCACATGAAACAATTCCTACGAGCTACATAGGTAGCAACTTTGGTGATCTACACAAACAACTAGTCAACATGAAGAGAGACTAGGTTTTGTCTGATTAGAAGAGGCGATGGAGTTGGGGTTTATGTAAAAGGTAAAATATGGGGTAGAAGCAATGAGGGTTTTCCTTGAACTTCAAATTACATGAACATTTGGCACCATTTTGGAAAGGATGACTTCCCTCATTGTGATGTGGGTGGTATTCTTCTTCACAAAATAACCATGACCGATCGAGCGAAAGATAGGACACCATGTGTTCACTTAAAGAGCAGTCATGATCATTTTAGATTGTGCTAAGAAAAGAATAATTCTACATACTACCCAAGGGACACTAGCTGGTCCACACAAGTCTCTGAAAGATAGGGTTGTAAATGGGTAGGATAGGGTAACAGTTTCCCCTTGCCCATACTAATATTAAAATTGTTATTAATGGTTAGGGAAATTGCCCTAATCTTGAAAAACTTTACCCACCTTTACATGCACTAGGTTACCCACAGGGTAATTGTTGTGGTAATATGTAAAAGGGTGAAACAACATGAAGATATAAATGCATTATTATGAACAACAACTTCATATTATATTTCCTACATCAAACTTATTGAAATCAAAACCTAATTCTAGATAATATTAATAATGATATACAATGAAAATATTAATGTTTATTCCAATGTTTATATATACATATAAGCTCTATCTTTAACATATTATTTACCGTTAGGGAATTATTTTTTCTCAAACATATGACTATAAAAGTGTGACATGTTTCCAAATATTTTATAGAGTTTAAAAAATTGACAGATAGTATGTTAAGAAAGTAGTAGTGAGGCTTTTAGGGGGTTTTGTAGGCGTTACTTATATTATTGTATATAAAATTAATAATTTAATCTTATGCTAAAGGGTAAATGATAAATGGGTAGGATAAAGATTTTTTCCTTTATCGTACCCTCATTTAGATGTGGGTAAAGCAGGTAAAAGATAAATAGGTGATTACCCTCATTTAGATGGGGAAAGTCAGTAAAAGATAAAATGAGTGGTGGGTGAAAAGTATACTCACCCTTACCCTACCATACAAGGAATGGGTGGTGGGTAAATAGGTGATATCGTACCATTTACAACAATGCTGAAACATGCGATTAATTTATGCCACCATGCACATTTAATAGTGATAGAAAGTGATTCCTTTATGTGTGTGGACTATATCAACGATACTAAAAAAAGTAAACGAGGGAGAGAGAATATTAGTGTCTCTCATATTTATTGCTTATGAGTGAGAAACAATTAGGGAATATAAAAGAATGTATACTTTCTTTGTGAACTAGAGTCTTGAACGATTCGTAGGAGGAGAGCAATGTAATTTAACAACATGGTACATTGAAATGAACTATATAGTCCTAATTAACAACGTAATACTTAAAGAGCTCTTTGATTTGAAAATTTGTAAGTAATAAACAATTAGAAAAAAGATCAATATGGTACTCGTAATATTCTACATTACATATAAAAGAAATAATGTATATAAAATATAGATTACACTATACTAACTAAGATATATTCCAATCATTTCCAAGCCATTTAAACATCACTACCCAATTCAAAACCGGTATAATAACCCAAAATCATATCAATTTATAGCCATACTTATAAGATCTAATTTTACTACAACAACACTACCGATAAAGTCAACCAGTATCAAAATTGACGTCAAATACCTATTAATGGAAAAATTGTCATTTTTAGTCAGAGCTATACTGTAAATGTGCAAGTCATACATTATCTATTTTTTTATTTCTTGCAATATGTATTACTCTTAAATAATGAGTAAATTGTGATTTTGGAATATAACATAATTTACACGTATTGTGATTGCTGATTAATATTGTTCTTTAATATTTGAAACTAACAATTTGTACAATTTAGTACTCTATGGGAAAACTATTCCGATTTCACATAATAACCTAAGATCATGCGCAGTGTTTAAATGAAATACAAGGAGTTGTGTGTATCTTTTCTTTTGATAATTTAAGCCCTTAACATTAAAATGTGAGAAAGAAGTGTAGCCATTCCGGCTTGCCGATTACCGAGATACTTTTTTGAGTTTATTCCCTTCAGCCCCCTCAGTTTTGCTGAAATTCCTTAAATCCCCCTCTCTTTTTCCTAATTCCAACGACCCCCCTTGTATCCACTTTCCGTCAGCTCCAGAAATGGTGTAAAGGGGCTGCGTTTCTTTGTCATTTCAATATGTATATTCTAATATACTACATTATATCTATACTTATTTTTTGTAATATTTTTAATTCATAATATACTACATTATATCTATTTAAGGAATAAAATAATTAAAAATAAATATTTGGTTTTAGGTAATTTTATATGAATAATATTAAATTCGGGGTCCCAATCAGTTCCTAGTCAGAAAAGACTAACTAAAATTTTAAGCAGTCGAAGTCAAAATCGGTCTAGACCAGAATTTTGGTTCACTCTGTTCAAATATAAAACTAACCAAAATTTAATATTTTGGTCACCTTTGGATGATCATGATGCTAGGTGTTCAACCTATATATCTAGGACAACCTATATTATATACTGATCTAACTTGAAACTGAATAGACCAATATTTTTCCAAACTCAAAATTGAATTGAATTATAAAAATTAGCATACAGCAGACCCCAATTTTGATTTGTTTCCATGACTAGGACCCGACCTGCAATATCAAAATTATCTATTTTTTGGGTCATCATCAGTTTCACGGCTTCAAATGAATTGATAGGTTGGCTTTCTTTTCTTCTTCAAAAAGTTGGATTGTCAATGACACCTTCAAAGTCATGAACTCGATTACCTTCGACCACAAATGTTGGATTCTAGATTATCATTATAACATTCAGGATCGTATCTAGATCCAAGTTTTTTTGGGGTTCTCATATTTACAACTCGGGTCGATTTTTAGTTTGCATAGTAGGTCAGTTATATGTTAGATTAGTAAAACATTTTTAGTATGTATGTATAAATATTAACGCAGTTAAACATACACCTTGTGTATAAGTTTATCAAAATTGTTTCCGATAGTAATATGAAAATCACACCAAGTTCGTGCTCTAATCTAAAAAAATCCACGTCATTTCTGAATTGGATAGAATGATCACAATTTGACACGCATCAGTTTTCATTTTCAATAGAGTGAACAATTTGAATCTTTCGGACTCGACCGTCACAAAATCGGTTAGCCTTTTTGGACGGAGAACCCACTAATACCAATCATTTGACATCCATATATATAATTAATAGCCTAAAATGAAATATATTATGTTAAATATAATATTTGGAATAGTACTAACGTTTAATGTATGAATCAATAACATTTTAGTAATAAATGTCTATATAAGAGAATGAAATTAAAAACAAGGAGCCGTTTATCACCGTTACCGGAGCTGGCGGAAAGTGTACGACAGTGGGGTGATTGGAATTAAGGAAAATGGAGGGGTTTCTAGGGATTTCAGCATAGTTGAGGGTGTAATAGGAATAAACTCTACTTTTTTTGCTGAACCTGATTACGAGCTATTGGTTGTAGATTTTCTTTTTTGAGGACGGAGAGATTAAAATACCTCTCTTTCTATATATTGAGAAAAGATGCAACTAGGAACTCGCTTCTGTTTTGCGCTAATTGCTTTTGATCCATCAGATAAACACACGGAGCCTAATTTGAGAAACACATAATACATGCAGCTGCAACGCTTGTCTGTAGTGTGGGAGAACCCGGTGGTGAGTAATGATTATTCTTTTCAAGTGCATGTCAGTGATGTGAGGAGGAGAGAGATTGTCAAATGCGCCGTTCGAACCAATAAAACTGTGAAGTTGGGAGATCTTTCTTGTCGCTGAAGTTCCTCGGGTTACAACGCCGTCTATTTAACAAGGGAAACAATCCCAGAACAGGTTGACAAGACGCGTTCCTTTTGTAGTTATCGAATCTTGCCTTTTGAGATCTCACTGTATGTGATATGGCTGGCCCTGACGTCGTTTTGCACGAGAAAATATATTACTACCAAAGAAAGATGAAAAGGATTGGTGGGAAATTGCTACCTACCTTCGGTTGTACTGGAAAGACTCATTCAAACGAGTCGAGAAAAACTTCTGCTGACTTCCAAATCCTCATATATTATCTCTTAATATATGATAATATAACATTACCCAGCATACTTTTTAATGAGTAATACTTTAAATATAAAAAAGTAGATCCTCTTCAAAACGAATTTTAGATTCTAGTCTACTAAATAAAAAAATGAGAAAAACCTCTTTGTTGTTATTATTTAGCATGGTAAAATTTAAGAATCGTCCCAAACACGGTCTTATTTTTAGTCTGCAGAATAGATATCTCTTTCTTATATCTATTGGATACCATTTGGCAGGTTACTCAGATTTTCATTTGTACTAGAGGTTTATTATGCAGATCCATTCCGGAACCTAAAATTGAACTCTAAGTATTCCACCACATGTTAGAAGGTATAAAAAATAAAATAATATATATTATTTGTTATACAATCTAACATGTGGTGGAGAATGCTTGGAGTTTTGTTTAGAGTCTCAAAATGATGTCCACTTAGTATATTTCTTTGTACTAAATATGAGTCAGCATTTGTATTTGACAACATATTAGCTGAGTTGGATTGATACGGTCTGTAGGTTTAGTTTCGGTCATTCATTCAGGAATCAACTTGATTTTTCTAGGAACAAAAAGTTCAATTAAGATTGGCCTCTCATTTTTTTGTACTAGTGATATAATATTCTGACTGAAATTAGATTAAAAATAACTTTGTTTTCAAACACACATTTAAACAATCCCAATTAGAAATGTCTCTTGATTGGATAACTCAACCTAAGATCTAAAACCCCTGCCTTCTTTCTTATCACCTAAGTTGCTTTTCCCGCAAATCCTTCTTCTAATTAAAAACAAAAAATCATTTCTAGCGTGAAAATGCACACAATAGAATCAAGTGCGTGTCGTCCTGGCATCTAACTATTTTTCATATTTCATGCTAATATGTCTAGAGTCCGAATATTATTGTTGAGTATGTTTGGAAACGATTGAAATTGGGTTCAACTCCGATTTGATGTTGTCTTTTATTATGCAAGCACAACACTTTCTATTCTATATATTAAGTTGTGCGGTTTAAATGTTATGCACACATTATAATTTTCTAATACAACATAGCAGAACCTTATCTACTACATTATTATCATATGCGACTAGGGGCTACTTTTTATGTACTGAGGTCTATCTTTTTGTACAATTGTCCAACTTAAAAATTTCAAATGGTAGCCAACCGTGTGGCTTTACTGACTATAGATTTAAATATGGCTACCCAATGTACATTATTACTGTGGGGGAACATTGGTAGCATTTTCAAATAAATAATTCTAAATCCATATTAGGATTGACAAACTAGATAATTATAAAAAAAGACAAGCCCCAATGATAAAGAATAGTCTCTAACTGGGTACAATCAAACTTTAGGGGGAGGATTGTAAATTATTCTTATGAATAGTCATAAATATACATATTCACAATACTTATTAGTGGGCTTAGATTGGATGGATTTATTCCTCAATTAATGAGTAAATTTCCTCTCGGTCTCACTCTTTAGAAGATGGTGGTATCAGAGCATGTGAAATCTAACTATTTCAAATTATCATGACTTATTCCTACACTTATACCGTATTTGAGAATAAATAACTCTACAATCATATTACTATTGACAACCTAGACAAGTTAGACAAGCTCCCATTGACTAAAAATTGTCTCTAGCAAGATATGATCTAAATCTTGGGGAAGGCAACATTCTTCTACCTAGGACTGTCAATGGGGAGGGTATTACATGTTCACATTTATCCATACCCTGTAGGTAAGGGTAAAGGATAGAGGTTTTTGTTACTCATTTTCCAATTACTCTTTCCCCATTTTCCCTCCATATTAAAAGGGAAGGATAAGACATGGACATTATCCATTCCATTTTATCATTTTACATGCATATATATTTAACAAAAAAATATGATTATATAGTATCTTCTAGTTAAAATCCCACCCTATTTTTTCCAACAAGAAAGGTTGCAAGTTGCCTCCCACTCACACTCAAATGTTTATAATATATTATTATCAAATATGGAACCAGTTGCCTCTACTCAACTTTCTTAATCATGTGGTTATTCCCTTTTTTATTATTTGTATTTTGATATTTGCATAGACATCTCTTTATATGTTCTTTTCCCTATCTTTTGTAGTCACATCCTCATCTCAACGCTAAAAGAAGTGAGTGGTTGCTATTGTGAAGATTAGTACTGACGAGAAACTTCCCTATGGAAGCCAATCCAATAGAACAATTGACCCCTTTCACATAATTTTTATACTTGCCCCTCGTCAGAGGGTGTAATTAATAAAAGATCTTCATCAAAATGTTAAAATATAACCGCATTGACTGGACTAGAAAAATATACTTTTTTATTCTTAGACTAATGTCTAAACATATTACGCAAGTATAACATTGGCTTGCTTATATTCTCATTTGTGAAAATGCAAGTGACGAAAATAATGACTTAATCTTTATCACCCTAGGCACCACCTTAAAATAAGCTACCTTTTCATAAAATTTTCGTTATATAAAAATTACCTATTTACCCTTTACCCTCCATGTCTATCTCATGGGGAAGAGGATAAGGGTAAGGAGAGGGTAAGAGAATTGTTGAGAAGGGTAATTACCCTTACTGCTACCCACTACCCTCTGGAGGGTAAGGGTAAGGATAGAGCCTTACCCTTCCCATTCCCTCCCTATTGACATCCCTACTTCTACCTAGATTAGAGGATAAGAGTGAAATCATAAACGTCCTTACCCTGCATTAAACAAAAAACATAGAAAAGCATTACTTTGTGACACATAGTAGAATGTGTATAGTTGGAACAAAAAGATAAACCAAAATCTGGATCGCATTGAGATTTAATCTGTTCCAAACAAGCCTTTGTCAGCCAGATCTAGATTTATAGCCAAACATAACCTTAGTAGTATAACCTTAGTGAATGCTTAAATACTTTATATCTGATTTTTTCCAATAATGTTTCATAATTAATAAAGATGACATGATACCACATATGATTTTGGTGGCGACCTAATTAGTAATAGTAATAATAATAATAGTATTGATAATATTAACAACAACAACAACAACAACAACAACAACAATAATAATAATAATAATAATAATAATAATAATAATAATGGCACATATATTTATCACAAGTATGAATAACAGCAAGCTTATTAATCACAATGTTCCTTTAGAAAATTAGAGTTTGTTGATAATAGTACAATGTTGGAAACATCCATTCAAATGTGAATTAGAGTTCTTTAACAACATCATCCAATGTATTGGAAACATTTGATTATTTGAAAAGTCAAATGTTGAACCAATGGTAGTTTGAATGTTATCACAAGATTAGGTGTGATACTTTGAAATCTAAAGTAAAATACAAATTTAAATACATTTGTAAACATGGATAATAATTTGTAATGCACATGAACATGTACCCATGATTTTTGAAATGCAACATACATACATGTAACATGAACCTACATGGAAACAACATACATTTGCATTGTCAATAATTTTAAGTATTGGGTGTATCTATGTCATCTAACAACTAACGGGTAACTTAGCATTACATGATTAGATTTTAAAACTCTTGTTGAGGTTTTTTTGAAATTTAGTTCCAAGATGAAATGTAATATATGATATGACATATTGTCCACATGGTTTTATATTGAGAATGGAGAACACAAATAAGACAAATCATTGGGGGTGGCCAAATATAAAGATAAGATTTCAACTGATGGAAAACAAATCAAATTCAAAATAGATAATGTTATATATTGATTTGGCAAAAGGAAAAATACAAAAGTTATGAGCACGTAATAATGTAATACATCTAAATCAATCCAATCAGTCCTATCAAAACATGGACAATTATCTTACCAAAACAAAAAATGATTACAATAATGTAAGTAAACAAAAATATTTTTATATTGCTTCACTATAATAATATATTTTATTATATAAAATTTATACATGAAAGGTGCATTGAAGCTATATCACACACACACACACACACACTATATATATATATATATATATATATATATATATATATATATATATATATATATATATATATATATATAACGACAATGGAATTTAGATTCCTTTCTTTTTAGATATAGTGATCAGGAAATTTTGCATCCAAAATTGGTATTCAAAAATTAATTTTGGTTCCATACGATATAGATGTTTTTTATGAAAGGTGTCAAAATTAAAAATCCATGTATATACAATTTCAAAGCATGAGTTGGCACTAGAAAAAAAAATCTATTTTTAACCAGTTTACTAATCATGGTAGTTTTACTTATCTACAAAACTATAGTAAATAGATAACAAAGATTCCATTTATTGATGGTTATATGAAAAATTATTAATAATGAGTTCTCTAAATATAATATATGTTGAACATACACATTTGACTCAAGAGATATTATAATTAAAAACTCATTAACTTTTTGTGATTTTTTGTCATTGGATATGTAACGACAAACGTCATCATTAAGATAACAAGAGTCATTAACAATAATAAAACATGCGGAAACGATCACTAACAGCGGATTACCAAAAATCACTAAAAATTAAAACTTTTTCAAAGAGATCCATTCATAGGAAAACTCTTTAACAAAGAACCAAAGTGTTTCAAGTTCATCCTGGTTCACAAGTACACAACCTGTACCATTCCTTCTCAAGGATTACAACATTAACTGCCCTGTTAACAAATATACACAGGCAGTATAAAAACTTCGAGGCACTAAGCCAAAACTCAGATTGATACATTTAAAACTCCGAGGACCTGAGAGTACAGAGACGACACATAGGACTTCTATCTATATGACTAGATAAACAATATCTCCACCTGAGATCTTATTGTTGTCCCTGTTGTTGCTGTTGCTGCTGCTCTTTCTTTGTTCTAGGGTTTCTGCTTTGCCTTCCATGCATACCTAAAAATGTTTCCCACATGGGTGAGACAATAGAAAATTACCCCAGTGAGAGATATAACTCTCCGCCAAAAATATCGTTATTGTAGTTTATTAAATTAAAACTGAGTAGGGGTTACTTTTACATTATCGATAGAATTATTCATCATAGAACATAATAAGATAATCTCCATTCTCATAGAGAGCATTGCAACTACCCATGGTAGATATGTAACTCATCTGCCTACTTTGCAGAGAATATAAAAAAACATAATTAACATCTATCCACTAAGGAATGCACAAAGAAATGCAATATCAGCCAATGAATTTCCGTATTCAATTCTTAAGCAAACATGCTATACGGCTGATTATGTTTTACAATCACACTTAAGCTCTGAGGAGATGAGGTATACCGCTCATACTCCAACCGACCACTGCGAAGTCGAAATCGATACCATACAAGGTCAATGGAAGAGTCAGATTCCCATGACCTCCCACATCTCGGTCAACGCGAGATCACATGCAGGACATCTTGTGTCTCTGCTAAATATAGCTTTCCAGGGTATACTGGCAACTTCGTTATCAGAGTTACAGTGGCGTGCTGCAGTCTCTTCGCGATCGTGAGATTTCATGTTTATCTCCACCGATCCGGCATTGACAATATTAGGAGATGTGTACGACATCTAACCCAATCATCGGGAGATTTGTGATACATCGATCCCGGCACATATAATGAATGATTGTGGGATCTCGTGTTTATCTACCACCAATCACGCATTAGGGCGTCATGATATTTTCGCCCATCACCCCCACATACTCAAAAGTATACCCTTCGGGTTATGCCGCAGAGCAACCCGTTTCACCATCACCTATTACTGACGATGATGGATCTATGGTCAGAGCACTACATGAATAACTTTCACTTGATTAATTAAGTACATTATCATATTCTTTTAGCATTAGTCAAGTTTTCAAACATAACTTATTAACACAAATGCTACAAAGAAATATGTACTTATTTTCAGCAATGTACTTCTCAGTTCTTATAAGATATTGGGATCTCAGTCCCTCATTTTAACACTGGGAATTCTCATCCCTTCAACAACATCATTGTCATGCTTATCAAATCAGGGTATTTCAAACCCTCAGTTCATGACTAAACACATCACTGTTACCACTTCTTAGGTAACTATTACCTTCAGGTCATCTGACCAAGGTATTCATGATACTTGTTATACAAGCATCTCACATGGCTCACAAGGCCAAAGCACATCTTGTCACCTCTCACTAGGAAACAACTTATCCATATGGCTCACATGGCCACTATACATCTTGTTACCTCTTACTAGGAAACAATTTAAAACAAAGGCTTACAAGCCCATAATCATCTTATTACTTCTTTCTAAGTAACAAAAACATAATGGCACATATGGCCAATCAACACTTATCAAATAAACATCATAGCTCATACCTGGCTATGATCATCACCTCATGAGACCTGCATGATTATCACACATGATAATAGACTTATCAAGTTCGCATCACATCATGTAATACATGGTAACACCACTATTCCCTTACCAGGGTTAGGGTTTACCATTAATTAGGACTTTTCATCCTTTTTCCCAAAACTAGGGTTAGGATTTCCCATCTCACATATAATTAGGGTTTCATGTTTGCATTAACACTCCAACCCTGATTTATTGCTACCCTTCTCTGGGAGCATTCAATGATATCATAAGTATTCATTCATACTTATTACTTTCATCATGTATCATTAATGATTATTAATACAAGGTGTGAGTTCATCTCTCATCCTTATCATGGTATGATTATATCATACTTATCATCTTGGCTAAACTCCTTCCTCATGGTATATTAGCCAACATTTATTAAGATGCATTAAACTCATTACACCTTCATTGTAAGAGTTTGCATAGCACACTTCATGTGTTTCTTATCCAACTATATTGGACTTATTAGTGTATCAAGGTGTACTACCCTGAAATACTAAGTGTGATATCTACCATATCCGGATACATCACTTTTCTCATCATATCCAGCTTACTCAAGCTTATTATCTGAACTTGTATTAAGGTATTTCCTTCTTAATACTTTTAATCACTGACCTTTCACAAATATCATATAGTGCATAGATCATATATTAGAACTGTCCAACTATCTCACATGATATGGACCTATCTCAAGTTAAGGTATTACTTTATTATAAAGTTGCCTATAAACAATCATCTTAGATACTTCCCTTATCAGGGTATTAGCTTGTATTCCATTATTAGGCTTAGTCTTCTCATATCATCACTTCTTCATTAAGGATAGAATTCCACATGCCATTACTCCTTATTAGAGTTTCTCAAGGCATCACCCTCAATTAGGGTTTCACATGGATACACCCTCAACTAGGGTTTCACATTCATTTACCCACAACTAGGGTTTACTATTCATCCCAATTAGGGATTCATATACATCTATCCATAATTATTATACATATATGGATATCTTTCTCTTATCCTCTTCTAGGATATTCACTACTCAATTCTTAATTAAATTGAGTATATTCTTTTATTCAACTTCATGCATTTAGATTTAGCATGACGTATTGAATCCATTCATCATATGCATCATGGATTAATTCCACTAAAGGTACACTTACCAAATTTCATTAGGTGTCCAAATGGTTTGATTAATTGAACCTTCAATAACATGAGGTATCCAAATAGATTGATCAATGGAACCTTTAATTGCACTAGGTATCCATTTGGATTGGTCAATCGAGCCTTTAATTACATTAGGTACCCAATTGGATTAACCCATTTTACCTTTAATAACAATAGGTTCTCAAATGGATTTAACCAATTAAACCTTCAATTGCAATAGGTTCTCAAATGGATTAACCAATTGAATCTTCAATTACAATAGGTACACAATTGGATTAACCATTGGAACCTTCAATTGCAAAACACAACTTGACCTTGAAACCTCCTAGGTCTCCAAACGGTTTGAGACCGCTTGGTCCCAAACGGTCTTAAGACCGTTTGGTCCAAACCTCTCAAAACCGCATGGACCAAAAAGTCAATCAAGACTTCAACTAAAATCTAATTTTAATCAATGAAACTTCAACCAATTGGATCATCAATTCAATCATCAATTGAATCATGGTATCACCCTTCAATTGGACCTCCAATTAGGGTTTTGATCTCAATTGGATTAGGGTTTATAATCACCAATTAGGGCTTTGAGATTGATCATCAATCAAGCTACTAATTGTGTTTCAATTGATGTCATTGGTCCTTCAACCAACCAATCATACTTAACCATAGGTCTCCAAACGGTCTTGGATGACCACCAAACGGTCTTGAGACCGTTTGGATGAGCTCCAAACGGTCTTGAGACCGTTTTCCCATCATATCAACAAAATCCATGACATCCAATTAAGGTTTGGGTCATTGGATTGATCATCAAATCAACACTTCATTGCAAAGTGATTTGATACCTTTGGACCTTCAATTGGTCAACTATACTTAACCCCAGACCTCCAAATGGTCTTGGGTGATCCCCAAATGGTCTTGAAACCGTTTGGGTGATTCCCAAACGGTTTTGAAACCGTTTGGGCTAATCAACCCAAAATCTCAAATCAACTCATTGGAATTTCAGCACTAATTTCAATTAGGGTTTGCCCTATTGATTAGCCTTCAACTCATGATTCCTTTGGAAATAATCAATAAAATTTGGTGAGTTATTAACCAACATCATTAGGAACAGGAATATCAAACGGTCAACCCTTGGTAAACCCTTTCAAACGGTTTTGAAACAATTTGCCCAAAAAGGCAAATTAATCAAGTTGAAAATCAGCACTTAATTCAATTAGGCTTGCCTAATTGATTTAACTTCATCTCATGATTCCTTTGGAATTAATTAACCAAATTTGGTGGGTTATTAACAAATATAATTAGGAACAGTAATATCAAACGTTCAACCCTTGTTCAACCCTCTCAAACGGTTTTGAAACCATTTGCTCTCAAACGGTTTCAAACCGTTTGCTCTCAAACAGTTTGGTGAAACCGCATGAGCAAACATGTTGAAACCGATTGGAACAAGATTTCTTTGGGAACAGTATCCAAGATGATGTCATCATCATCTACCTTCATCCCTGAAGTTATAACGACTTCTGATTTCATGAATTAATCAATTTCAACCAGCAATTAATCAAGAAAATGAAGGAATCAATGAAATTGCAAGATTAATGGTTGAATAACAATAAAAAAGGGTTCAAGTTATAAAACCCGCCTCCAATTGTGCTCCAAAGCTCCATGTTCATGGCAACAATGGTGTATGAAACCCATTTCACCATTCCAAGGCTCGTCCTCAAGGTTTGAGTGAAAAGCAATGGTTAGAATTGAAGAGGAGATCAAAATAGGAAGAAATCCATAATTTATTTTCGATTTCCACCATGGAATCAAGATGAATTAGGGTCAATAAGCTTACCAACAGGTTGGGGCTCGTCCTCCTGTTGCTCCTAAGTCCCCTTGAGCTCATCCAAAGCAAAGGAAGAAGAAAGGGCCGAAAAAGCCTTTCAATTGATTTGGAAATGAAGTTTTTATAAAGGAAATTGAGGAGAGAGAAAGCATTTTTAATTTCCATCAACTCTCAAATTGGTGCCACATAAACCCCCTCACTCCATTGTGTAAGAAGGCACCTTCCTTTTCCTTTAATTCTCTTTCATTATCCTCAAATTAAAAGAAAAGCAAATTAAGCACCTTAATCATATAATAGTAATATCCATAATGTGAGTGGATATTACTTTCCTTTATAATAAGGTGAGTGGAGTTTCACCTCCTTTAGATATTTTCGTGCCTTATCTATGCAAAAGGACGTCTATCCTTATTCAAACTCAACCAATAACATTTTGGTTGAAGGCCCTTTAATTAATACATTCATTTTTTCCCTAAATTGAATTAGGGTTTCAATTAGGATTAAATCTTGATTATTTTAATATCAAGATTCTCTCTCCTCCAACTTACTTCAAATGAGGCGCCCCTCTCATTTTATCTGCTCCACATGATCCCAAGAAACAGTAGGGACCATTTAGAAGTGGTAAATTGCATATTGAACCCTAGGTTTTGGGTAAATTGCACATTACTCCAAAACTAGGTTTTAATGCACAAACATTGCTTTATCAGCTCTTTCTTGGTATTCAGGCTATCATAAGCCATACCTATGCATCATATTCATTCCCATGATGCTTCAACACATGAGGAACATTTTATCATGTAACATTTGCAATTTAACCCCTCAACTTGGCTAATTTGCACTTTAGTCTTAAAACAAGCAATCATTGCTTTAACATTGTTCAAACATGACCAAAATTGAAACATAAGTTCATCAAGATCCTTAATTACTTTTCACAAAGTAAAATCAAGGATCGAATTAACTTTTCTTAAGCAAACTTCCAGGGTTAAGGCATAACCCAGGTCAGGGATGTTACAAATTATAAACCCCTAACAAGGATTTCGTCCTCGAAATCTCAGATAAAGGAAACATATATTATTCATTCATCATATCATCATGTCTCTTCATAACACCTCATTGTTATGGAGACATCATATAACTTTGATCAGCACAAAGTTCCTTCACACAAGATTCTCATAGAATCAATTATGCAGGACACATACTCCACTATCCTTTTTATTAATGACTGTGGAGTTATTCCTGTGTCAGGTAACATTTTTCTTATTTTATAATTTCATGTGACAGATTATTGTTTCTAAGGAGTCTCCCATGCTCCTTGCTTAATTCAACATTTCTCTTTCAAAATCATAATTAAATTCTGTCACCTTTTCAGGATTATAGATCTTTTCATTCCTTGGTTGTGTCATCTGTTGACACAACATTTAGATTTCTTGTTAGTTGTACCAACTATCTCATTAGTTGTACATTTTCTTATCATAAGGAAAGGTTACTTATCAATTAAGAGCTTATCTTAAAGATATCTTTAGTTATTATGTTTATACAAAGCATAAACCCCTAACATGTGATGTTCATACTATGTTATATACAGATAGACTGGTTTCATGGTTGACCATTCCAGGTAGCCCACATAAACCATCTGACTTTTGTCAAATACCAGAATCTCTTACCTTGGTATCAGTCACATGTGTTGAAAACACATCGTATTCCCATCTTCCTTTCATCATGAGACATTACTTGTTACATATGTCTTTTTCTTGGAACCAAAGTCCAAGACACACTGATACTTTTCTAAGTATCAATTACATAAACATTTTCATCTTATGCACATCAAGTGCTCTAAGACTCACTTGATTGTCATATTCTTGAAAGGAAACAAGACAAGGAATCTTATTCCTCTTTGCATCTCAAGAATTTTCAATTATTCATGAATCGTTACTTTTTGTCATATCCCAGGTTCCTTGCTCTCAGCATAGGAATTTATAAGGATGATCACATAACATTATTCCTTTCTTTGTTATGTTCTAACATGTTCATGAGCATCTTATGATCTCATCACAACTCCCATTTCCTCATTATGGGAAAAGATCTTTATCATATTTACAACTTTATTGAACAGGGATCACCTCCCTTGTTCTCTTTCTCATCATATCAGGGTCATACTTTTACTTCCTCATATATACATAATGATCTGAAATCATATCAGATCCCTCTTTCTTGTACTTAAGGTATGATACATTTATCAATACCATATTTCAAATTCATGATACTCATTAGATTGTCTCAGAATGACTGCTTGATCAGAGCAATCAAAAAGATATCAATCTAAGAGTTTCCATACTCACTTTATCATCAATAGTTGTATACCTGGCCAGGGTTTACAAGTACTGAGATCAAGTAGTATGCACTTACATGCTATCATATTCCTTGCTTTTATCATAAGCATAAAATTTAACATCCCTGGATTTTATCCAGGCATCTCTTCTATACCTCTTCCTCTTTCATAGAGGTAAGATCAATATAGAGCATTTAAAAGAATACTGAACAGAATTCAAATTCTAGTTCTCATCATTTCTTCCCTATATAGCAACCAATAGGGAAAACAAAATCAACAATCCTCCTTTTTATAACAAAAAGGGTTTAGTGTACTCAACATGTACACATTTATAACATACCTTTTCCTCATATCATGGTCTTATTAGTCTTATTACTGATGCAAAAACTAAGCCATGGGATCTTATAGGTGAAAGGTTAAGACCTTTGCACTTACTTAATGGCTACTGCCCTGGCACACTAGGCATTTGTTGCACTATTAGTACCAAAAACTTGGTTTTTTTTCAAAACCATTAAGCAAATGTCTCTAGAATTATAGAGACCATTCCCTACTTCTCAACTTATTGCCCTTCCTTGAGCACTGCCATCATAGATTTATTATCTGACTAAACTCATGGTAGAGTCTACTTTCTTGCCATAAGTTAATCTTTTCCATATTTTCCCTTGTTCCAACATGACTAAGTCATTTAGGAACTCTTTTAAAGCTCAAACTTTGTGTATTAAGAACTGATAACCTAGGTTATAAGGCTAGCATCCAGTCCATTTATATGCATTACTGTTGCCCTAATCTACCCAACAAGAGCATGATCATAGGATTCTCTATCCTGATCAGTTCTTAATGGGGATTCTCAAGCACTCATTGTGGCAACACATCCCATTATCACACAGATAACGAGGTGTTACGCGAAAACGTGCGGAAAACACCATAACCACAGATTATCCAAAAACACGGGTTAATTAAAACCGATTGCGGAAAAATGATAAACTGTGAAACTATTATTTTCCAGTCCTCATCCTGCACAGAAACATGTCATATAAATATGTACATACACAAGATCTGACACGTGTCCACAGCTCAGGAACAGCTGTCCATCCATCACATGAGTTCACCACCTGTTCATATATACATAAAGGCCCACATACGGCCAACAGCAGGATATACAGATATCATCGAACGATCTTCGTGAAACATCGTCAAAACACTGCCAAGGACCTGAGAGTACATGGATGACTCTAGACTCTACTACAAAACATCCAAAACAGCAGCATGTCCAACGCTTGCCTTCTATTGTTCCTCAAGCTGCTCGTCCGCAACACCACAACCACGACCACGTCTACCTTGACCACCTAAAAAAGGGTGTAAACCAGCGAAGTGAGACAATTGAACAATTGTCCCAGCGGGAAACATAGCTCCCCACCGCAACTACAGAACCTCAGCAAAATAACTATGACAACAATTATAATATGAGCAGATATATCGGAAGCAGTTATATATATAGCAAGATCATTCTTACCGACAAGCATACCATCTGTACTAAAACTTATAACCAGATGTCTTTCAAAAGAATATGATTATCAAGATAAGGTATATCAACATGTAACAGGATTATTAGAACAGAATATAATGTCACATAACCTGATTATCAAGATAAGACAGATTGCCACATAACCTGCAAGGTATAACAAACAAGGCCTCAACCAATGTTTCATTTTTGATTTGATCAATAAATACTAAAAGGCTGTATTACGTTTTATTATGCCCTGAGGATTTGAACCGTACCGTTCAAATCCAACCTTCGGTTACGAAACCCAAGCCGGTGCCATACAAGGTCAATGGAAGAGCCGGACTCCACGACCTCCCACCTCATGGTCAGTACATGAGTACAACACAAGCAGGTCCGCAGTCACATGCTGAAGTGGTCTAAACCACAGGGTTAGCTCCATAGGCTACCCATTCTCTAGCCCGCCTTGGTACAGGTCTCAGTGCTAGTAAAATTGAGCCACGGGCCTGTTCACCGTGCTCTGAGCCATGAACGTATTCATGCTCCATACATCTCATATCCTGAGCCAAGGGCCTGTTCACCATGCTCTAAACACGTATCTGAGTGTGCAATCGAAGTTACACTCTTACCTCCTCAGTTTCAGGCTAGGAGCAACCTACACATATTCAACAATATGTGCTTCCAGGTTAACCTGTAGGAAAACCCGTTTCACCATCACCAAGTCCTGACAATGATGGATCTATGGCCAGGGCAAACTACATGATGTATTTCACTGTGCTTAATTAGTATCTTTTAGATGGATTGCAAGATTCAACCAAGTTGTATGACATGCAAGGTATAACAGAAAGTAAAGAACATTATATTATGATCTATTCATATCAACCTGATCCATCTTAAGGATCCAACATCACATGTTATCACTTGGCCTCTTGCTAACCATCCAGATCCATCTCAAGGATCATCACATACCACAGGGTCTCAACCCTTCATCATGCACTGCCATTGTCTCTTAAGGCTCACCTCATCATCATGGGACAGACATATCACATGCATACTCTTATAGAGTAATTATCAAAGCAATGTTACTCATTACATATGTCACATAGCTCTTTCATTGCTAAAACATCACCTGCAAGGTTAGAGTACACAATAATCGTAGATTCAACATAAGGCGTATGCTCGCTATCATGAAAGATCATTCAAGATAATCTAATTACCAATTTTTACACTTATTTGGTAACTGAGTATGTTAAGTACACCATTAATCAAACCATACTGATGCTTACTCTCAATCTCAAGGTTATACAAGCAATCAAAGTATATAGAAATTATGTTAAGTATACAGAACCAACACTATTATTAACAAGGTCATTACTATTGCCACAAACTATTGTCATCTTTATCATGAGGCAACCTTTAATATAACTGTCACTTAGCATCATTATTACCAACATTATTATCATAAAACAACCTACTAGTGTAACTATCATCATTCTCATTATCGTTAATAATTAAGCATAAGGGTCACATCATCCATCTATTACATGAGGGCTAACATCATTGTTACTACCATTAGCATCCTTATTATTTGCAAGGCAACATATTACTTTGTTGATAACCCAAACATCACCATCGTTTTATTTGGTTTATACATAAGCATCCTCTTCCACCACAAAAGAGACTATCACCAAAGGAACTCATACCCTCACTATAGCCTCACAACCCTCATCTAAAACCTATCATCCAACATGGGTATCGGCCAACCTCACTAACCCTATTGACCATCACCCACTACTACCCTATCGGCCAACACACTCTACTAACCCTATCGACCATCACACTCATGCACATAGGGTAGGGTATCGCCCAACATGGCTATCAGCCATTAGGGTATCGCCCACCATGGTGTCGGCCATTAGGGCTATCGGCCATTAACCCTATCGGCCACACATGGGCAAGGGTATCGGCCACCCACAAGGACTCATCCTATCATCCACCCAAGGTGCCATGTCGCCCAACATGGTCACCATGTCGGCCAACACAAGAACAAAGGGGACCATGTCGGCCAACTCAGAGACAAAGGTGTTGCTCAACCAAGGTTACTGATATCGTTCAACTTAGGGGCAAGTGTGTCACCCAACACACTCACAAGGAAGGGGTATCGCCCAACCCTAGGTCATCTTCAACCTTCAACATAAGGAAGCTCCAAACCCTAGAAAGCAAAGGTATACAAAGGAACCCTAAAACCCTAGAGGGGGATATCGGCCACTAAAGTACATAAGCAAGATGCTCAAACAAGGAAATAAGCTAGTCTACTAACATGTAACAAGGTTAAAGCTAGAGGTAAGAGAGTTAGGGTTAGAAACTATGCAACCCGCCTTAAGCCCCAAGCTCCAAAGCACTCCAAGGTCCAAAGCTATCGTCCACCAGGATGCTCCAGGAAGGTGTATCGGCCACCACTTCAGCTCCAAAGAAGTGTATCGGCCAACACAAGCAAGATGGAGAGGGATATCATGCACCAAGGGTGGAGGGGAGACCAAAAGAGCAAAAGAGACTAAGGCAAGGAGAAGGGCTTTCTATATAGGAGGGAAGGGAGGAGAAACCAAGGTACAGCCATGCTATGTGTCGCCCACCCAAGGGACACATGTCCACCAACTCAAGCCACCTCTCATGCAAGCCATAAGGCACTTATCCAAGATGTGCACCATGTGTCCACCAACTAAGCCAAGCCATCTGGGCGACACAACAAGAGCTACTAGGCGACACACCAAGCAACTGGGCGACACACCACCTGCCCTGGGCGACACAAGGCTCAAGAAAGCCCAAACAAGGAACTCCAAGGCCCAAACAAGCTCAACTCAGGCCAAAAGGACTCAAACAACAAGCCCAACCCTTCCTCTCAACCCTAGAGGAAGCAAAGAGGAAAAACATCTCACAAGATGGCAAACTTGCCCACAAAACCCTAAACTTGGGTTATTTGCAAGTAGCCCCTCGAACTCTCAACAAAGCACAACCAAACCCTAATCACCACTAAAAGTGATTAGCAAGCACCAAAGAACCAAGATCAAGCAAAACAAACAGGGTAAACCCTAAATGCAGGTCAGGGTCCTTACAGCCATAAACCTCTACAAAAGGATTTCGTCCCCGAAATCTGAAGAGAAAAGCGAGGGATACTTCCTCCTCATCTCTTCCTCAAGCTCCCACGTGGCTTCCTCAACGCCATGGTGATGCCAAAGGACCTTCACAAGAACCAGATCCTTTCTCTTCAGCTTCTTGACTCTTCTGTCAAGGATCATCATAGGACCCTCTTCATAAGTCACATCTTTGTCAAGCTCAACTTCAACTGGTTGTATCACTGTTTCTGTATCCGGATGACTTTTCTTCAGCATACTGACATGGAACACTGGATGTAACCTGTGCAACTCTGGAGGCAATTCTAACTCATAAGCCACCTTGCCAACACGTGCTATGACTGAATAAGGCCCCATATATCTGGGAGCTAACTTACCTTTCCGTCCAAACCTCAGCACACCTTTCCACGGAGAGACTTTAAGATACACCTTGTCTCCCACCTGGAACTCCAAGGGTCGTCGGCGATTGTCTGCATAAGACTTCTGCCTGTCTTGTGCCGCTTTCAACTGTTGTTGGATCACCTTGATCTTTTCTGTCGTTTGCTGTACTAACTCAGGGCCCAAAAGCTGATATTCACCTGATTCATACCAACACAAAGGAGATCTGCACTTCCTCCCATACAAAGCCTCATAGGGAGCCATGTCAATGCTCCGCTGATAGCTATTGTTGTAGGAAAACTCTATCAAACTGAGATGTATGTCCCAACTGCCTAGGAACTGCAAAACACAAGCACGAAGAAGATCCTCCAAAGTCTGAATAGTCCTCTAAGACTGTCCATCTGTCTGCGGGTGGAAAGCGGTACTGAACTTCAACTACGTTCCCATCGCCCTGTGCAACTGTTCCCAAAAACGACTTGTAAACTGAGGACCTCTATCAGAAACTATCGTTGCTAGCACACCATGCAAACGAACTATCTCATCCACATATACTTGAGCGAGCTTTTCAGTTGTATACGTGGTCTTCACAGGTATGAAATGGGCAGACTTCGTTAATCTGTCCACTATCACCCAAATGGAATCATGATTCTTAGTTGTCCTAGGTAGACCAACTACAAAATCCATGGTTATATGATCCCATTTCCACTGTGGTATAGGCAAAGGTTGCAACGTACCTGCCGGCTTTTGATGCTCAGCCTTGACTTGCTGACACACCGCACACCTAGCCACAAACTCAGCTACATCTTTCTTCAAGTCGGGCCACCAGTACAAGTCCTTCAGACTATGATACATTTTGGTGACGCCTGGATGCATAGCATACATCGACGTGTGTGCTTCCTCGAGCACCAACTTCCTCAGATTATCAGCATCTGGAACCACCATCCTATTATGATAGCAAACCACTCCATCCTCGGACTCATGGAACCCATCATGCTTTTCGCTGCCAAACTCTGATCTGATTAGCTGTACTGTATCATCCGTTTGCTGTGCATCCTTGATCTGCTGTCTCAACGTGGGCTTGATTTGCATCTGTGCTAAAAGTCCATCTAACGAGGAAACCTCCATCTGTACGTTCATCTGCCGTAAGGAGACTAACATGTCCCGCCTATGACATACCAAAGAACTCATTTGTGCCTTCTTGGGAGTAGAAGACTTTCTGCTAAGCGCGTCTGCTACCACATTCACCTTACCAGGATGATACTCGATAGTGCAATCATAATCATTGATCAACTCCATCCACCGATGCTGTCGCATGTTCAACTCTTGCTGTGAGAAGATGTACTTCAGATTCTTGTGATCTGTAAAGATCTGACACACTTCCCCATAAAGATAGTGTCTCCATATCTTTAACGCATGAACCACTGCTGCCATCTCCAAGTCATGGGTCGGATAGTTCTCCTCGTGTTTCTTAAGCTGTCGCGAAGCAAAAGAAACCACATGATCTTCCTGCATCAGCACACAACCCAAACCTTTCTTGGACGCATCACAGAAAACAACATGGCCTTTTCCAGATTCTGGCAAGATCAATACTGGAGCACTGGTTAGCTTTTCCTTCAAACTTTGGAAAGCTTGCTGACATCGATCATTCCAAACAAAAGGTACATCCTTCCTGGTCAACTTCATCATCGGCAGAGCTATCGAACTGAAGTCCTTGATAAACCTCCGGTAGTATCCTGCTAGACCAAGGAAACTACGAACTTCCGTCGGCGTCTTCGGCTGTTCCCAATCCGCAACGGATTCCACTTTCTTCGGATCTACTTTGACTCCTTCAGTAGATATCACATGACCTAAGAAAGTCACTTCATCCAACCAGAACTCACACTTACTAAACTTAGCATACAAATGATGTTGACGAAGGAGAGTCAACGCTTGACGAAGATGTTGCTCATGCTCTAGCCGGTTCCGACTATAGATCAAGATGTCGTCTATAAAAACTACAACAAACTGATCTAAGAACGGACGAAACACTCTGTTCATCAGGTCCATGAAAGCAGCAGGTGCATTGGTTAATCCAAACGGCATAACCACAAACTCAAAATGACCATACCTTGTCCTAAAAGCTGACTTTGGTATGTCATCTGCCTTTATCCTCAACTGATGATATCCAGACCGTAGATCGATCTTCGAAAACACTGTAGCACAACGCAACTGATCGAACATGTCATCTATCCTCGGCAACGGGTACTTATTATTGATCGTGACCTTGTTCAACTGTCGGTAGTCTATACACAACCGCAACGAACCATCCTTCTTCTTAATGAACAACACGGGAGCACCCCAAGGTGACGTGCTCGGTCTGATGAAACCTTTATCCAACAACTCCTGTAATTGCTTCTTCAACTCTACCATCACTGCTGGAGCCATCCTATACGGTGTCTGTGCAATCGGCTGCGTTCCCGGAACCATATTGATCTCAAAATCGATCTCTCGGGGTGGAGGAACACCAGGAAACTCCTCGGGAAACACATCTGCAAACTCTCGGACCACTGACACTTCTTCAAGGTTAAGGCCTTTCGCCTTGGTATCCACAACGGTATCCACAACGTGAGCTAAGAACGCCTCACATCCTTGTCGCAACAACCTATCTGCCACCATAGCTGACACCAGACACGTCGGAAGAATCTTCCTATCTCCCTGGAAGATCCACTTCTCTCCAGCAACATCAAACACCGCCTGCTTGGAACCACAGTCTAAGACAACCTTATACTTCTCTAAGGTATCCATCCCAAGGATAACATCGAAACCATGCATATCAAGTGGTATGAGATCCACCTGAATGTTGTGTCCCGAAAAAGACAAAACACAAGATGGACACTCTTCTCGAAGCAAAGAGGAACCATCAAGAGGGGTTTCTAACAACAAGCTATCCTTCTTACAACTAACAAGTAGATGACAATTTTCAAGCATACTATAGGCGATAAAAGAGTGTGTAGCACCCGGGTCAATCGGAACAGATATAAAGCAAGAAGAAGACATATCAGAATGAAATAACTCCATCTGACCTGTCACCACTCGCGGGTTGACTATCGCCTCCGGCTGATTCATGGCATAGAATCGAGCTGTAGCTTGCTGTCCACGACCTCTGCTCCCTTGAGCAGAAGATCCAGCTTGAGACGCTTGACCGCGTCCTCATCCTCTGCTACCACTGGGATGTGGTCTCTCAGACTTCTGGAAACTCTGCCTCGGTTGCTGCGTCACTTCAACATCTCTATTCGGGCAATTGAACTTCCAATGCCCGACTTGTCCACAGAGATGACATGCTCTATTGTCAACTCGTGGCCTAGATGGCCCTGTCACTGCCACCGAAGCTGAGCTGTGCGCCTTAGATGGTGAAGAAACATAACCTTTTCCCTTACTCAGAGACCACTAAGATGGTACACCAGCACTTCTCATCACTGACGGTGCTGAAAACCTGGGTTTCTTGAAGCCACCAAACCTTCGTCCTTGAAACTGAGCAGGTCTTTTAAGAGACACCGACTCTCTTTTCTCCCTTACTGTCCTCTCGATCCGTCGAACTGATTCCACAAACGTAGCAAACCGCTCTCGGTTTTCCAGCGCAGACACAGGGGTTGTCAACTCAGCACTCAAACCCTTCTCGAAACGTCTGATCCGTTCATCATCTGTCGCCGCCATGTGAGGACAGAACCTCAACAGATCCATAAACTTAGCTTCATACTCGGTGATGTTCATCGTTCCTTGCCGCAACTTCTCAAACTGACTGATCTTCTCATCCAGGTACGTCTTCGGAAAGTATCTGGTGACGAACTCGCGCCGAAACACTTCCCAACAGATCACCTCACCAGGCCGCTTCTCTTCCTCGATGGTCCACCAGTGAACAGCACTACCCTTCAAAAGGTAGACAGCATGCTTTACTTTGTCTGCTTCGGGGATGTCGAGGATCCGGAAAGCCTTTTCAAGACTCGTCAGCCACAGATCTGCATCCGCTGGATCAGCCGTTCCAGCATAATCCGAAGCTCCGACTCGGCGAAGCTGCTCAAAGGTCTTCCCAATACCCGATGCTTCTCCATGGGGAACCTGTGCTCGCGGAGGAGGCACTGGTAATTGTTCAACCATGAGATTCATCGTAGCCATTAACTGCCCCATAAGCTGTTGGTAGGCAGGGTGTTCAAGTATGGCTGGGTCTGGTTGGGGGACCTCAGGCACCCGATCTTCATGTGCCCGTCCATCTGCTCCATCAACCGATGTAGCATCACTATGCTCAGGAGCATGTTCTTCATGGTTTCCAGACATCTTGGCTTTTCTTCTGCTGAGGGAAGAAGATTTTTGTAAGATAACCTGGAAAACTCATAAGAACATACTCAACCTAGTCCTAGATCCCTGTAGACTCAGCGAACCTAGAGCTCTGATACCAAAACTTGTGGCAACACATCCCATTATCACACAGATAACGAGGTGTTACGCGAAAATGTGCGGAAAACACCATAACCACAGATTATCCAAAAACACGGGTTAATTAAAACCGATTGCGGAAAACTGATAAATTGTGAAACTATTACTTTCCAGACCTCATCCTGCACAGAAACATGTCATATAAATATGTACATACATAAGATCTGACATGTGTCCACAGCTCAGGAACAGTTGTCCATCCATCACATGAGTTCACCACCTGTTCATATATACATAAAGGCCCACATCCGGCCAACAGCAGGATATACAGATATCATCAAACGATCTTCGTGAAACATCGTCAAAACACTGCCAAGGACCTCAGAGTACAGGGATGACTCTAGACTCTACTACAAAACATCCAAAACAGTAGCATGTCCAACGCTTGCCTTCTACTATTCCTCAAGCTTCTCGTCCGCAACACCACAACCACGACCACGTCTACCTTCACCACCTAAAAAAGGGTGTAAACCAGCGGAGTGAGACAATTGAACAATTGTCCCGGGAAACATAGCTCCCCACCACAACTACAGAACCTCAGCAAAATAACTATGACAACAATTATAATATGAGCAGATATATCAGAAGCAGTCATATATATATAGCAAGATCATTCTTACCGGCAAGCATACCATCTGTACTAAAACTTATAACCAGATGTCTTTCAAAAGAATATGATTATCAAGATAAGGTATATCAACATGTAACAGGATTATTAGAACAGAATATAATGTCACATAACCTGATTATCAAGATAAGACAGATTGCCACATAACCTGCAAGGTATAACAAATAAGGCCTCAACCAATGTTTCGTGTTTGATTTGATCAATAAATACTAAACGGCTGTATTACGTTTTATTATGCCCTGAGGATTTGAACCGTACCGTTCAAATCCAACCTTCGGTTATGAAACCCAAGCCGGTGCCATACAAGGTCAATGGAAGAGCCGGACTCCACGACCTCCCACCTCATGGTCAGTACATGAGTACAACACAAGCAGGTCCGCAGTCACATGCTGAAGTGGTCTAAGCCACAGGGTTAGCTCCATAGGCTACCCATTCTCTAGCCCGCCTTGGTACAGGTCTCGGTGCTAGTAAAACTGAGCCACGGGCATGATCACCGTGCTCTGAGCCATGAACGTATTCATGCTCCATACATCTCATATCTTGAGCCAAGGGCCTGTTCACCATGCTCTAAACACGTATCTGAGTCTGCAACTGAAGTTACACTCTTACCTCCTCATTTTCAGGCTAGGAGCACCCTACACATATTCAACAATATGCGCTTCCAGGTTAACCCGTAGGAAAACCCATTTCACCATCACCAAGTCCTGACGATGATGGATCTATGGCCAGGGAAAACTACATGATGTATTTCACTGTGCTTAATTAGTATCTTTTAGATGGATTGCAAGATTCAACCAAGTTGTATGACATGCAAGGTATAACAGAAAGTAAAGAACATTATATTATGATCTATTCGTATCAACCTGATCCATCTTAAGGATCCAACATCACATGTTATCACTTGGCCTCTTGCTAACCATCCAGATCCATCTCAAGGATCATCACATACCACAGGGTCTCAACCCTTCATCATGCACTGCCATTGTCTCTTAAGGCTCACCTCATCATCATGGGACAGACATATCACATGCATACTCTTATAGAGTAATTATCAAAGCAATGTTACTCATTACATATGTCACATAGCCCTTTCATGGCTAAAACATCACCTGCAAGGTTAGAGTACACAATAATCGTAGATTCAACATAAGGCATATGCTCGCTATCATGAAAGATCATTCAAGATAATCTAATTACCAATTTTTACACTTATTTGGTAACCGAGTATGTTAAGTACACCATTAATCAAACCATACTGATGCTTACTCTCAATCTCAAGGTTATACAAGCAATCAAAGTATATAGAAATTATGTTAAGTATACAGAACCAACACTATTATTAACAAGGTCATTACTATTTCCACCAACTATTGTCATCTTTATCATGAGGCAACCTTTAATATAACTGTCACTTAGCATCATTATTACCAACATTATTATCATAAAACAACCTACTAGTGTAACTATCATCATTCTCATTATCGTTAATAATTAAGCATAAGGGTCACATCATCCATCTATTACATGAGGGCTAACATCATTGTTACTACCATTAGCATCCTTATTATTTGCAAGGCAACATATTACTTTGTTGATAACCCAAACATCACCATCGTTTTATTTTGTTTATACATAAGCATCCTCTTCCACCACAAAAGAGACTATCACCAAAGGAACTCATACCCTCACTATAGCCTCACAACCCTCATCTAAAACCTATCATCCAACATGGGTATCAGCCAACCTCACTAACCCTATTGACCATCACCCACTACTACCCTATCGGCCAACACACTCTACTAACCCTATCGACCATCACACTCATGCACATAGGGTAGGGTATCGCCCAACATGTCTATTGGCCATTAGGGTATCGCCCACCATGGTGTCGGCCATTAGGGCTATCGGCCATTAACCCTATCGGCCACTCATGGGCAAGGGTATCGGCCACCCACAAGGACTCATCCAATCGTCCACCCAAGGTGCCATGTCGCCCAACACAAGAACAAAGGGGACCATGTCGGCCAACTCAGAGACAAAGGTTTTTCTCAACCCAAGGATACTCATATCGTTCAACATAGGGGCAAGTGTGTCGCCCAACACACTCACAAGGAAGGGGTATCGCCCAACCCTAGGTCATCTTCAACCTTCAGCACAAGGAAGCCCCAAACCCTAGAAAGCAAAGGTATACAAAGGAACCCTAAAACCCTAGAGGGGGATATCGGCCACTAAAGTACATAAGCAAGATGCTCAAACAAGGAACTAAGCTAGTCTACTAACATGTAACAAGGTTAAAGCTAGAGGTAAGAGAGTTAGGGTTAGAAACTATGCAACCCGCCTTAAGCCCCAAGCTCCAAAGCACTCCAAGGTCCAAAGCTATCGTCCACCAGGCTGCTCCAGGAAGGTGTATCGGCCACCACTTCAGCTCCAAGGAAGTGTATCGGCCAACACAAGCAAGATGGAGAGGGATATCGTGCACCAAGGGTGGAGGGGAGACCAAAAGAGCAAAAGAGACTAAGGCAAGGAGAAGGGCTTTCTATATAGGAGGGAAGGGAGGAGAAACCAAGGTACAACCATGATATGTGTCGCCCACCCAAGGGACACCTGTCCACCAACTCAAGCTACCTCTCATGCAAGCCATAAGGCACTTGTCCAAGATGTGCACCATGTGTCCACCAACCAAGCCAAGCCATCTGGGCGACACAGCAAGAGCTACTGGGCGACACACCACCTGCCCTGGGCGACACAAGGCTCAAGCAAGCCCAAACAAGGAACTCCAAGGCCCAAACAAGCTCAACTCAGGCCAAAAGGACTCAAACAACAAGCCCAAGCCTTCCTCTCAACCCTAGAGGAAGCAAAGAGGAAAAACATCTCACAAGATGGCAAACTTGCCCACAAAACCCTAAACTTGGGTTATTTGCAAGTACACCCTCGAACTCTCAACAAAGCACAACCAAACCCTAATCACCACTAAAGGTGATTAGCAAGCACAAAAGCACCAAGATCAAGCAAAACAAACAGGGTAAACCCTAAACGCAGGTCAGGGTCCTTACAGCCATAAGCCTCTATAAAAGGATTTCGTCCCCGAAATCCGAAGAGAAAAGCGAGGGCTACTTCCTCCTCATCTCTTCCTCAAGCTCCCACGTGGCTTCCTCAACGCCATGGTGATGCCAAAGGACCTTCACAAGAACCAGATCCTTTCTCTTCATCTTCTTGACTCTTCTGTCAAGGATCATCATAGGACCCTCTTCATAAGTCACATCTTTGTCAAGCTCAACTTCAACTGGTTGTATCACTGTTCCTGTATCTGGATGACTTTTCTTCAGCATACTGACATGGAACACTAGATGTAACCTGTGCAACTCTGGAGGCAATTCTAACGCATAAGCCACCTTGCCAACACGTGCTATGACTGAGTAAGGCCCCATATATCTGGGAGCTAACTTACCTTTCCGTCCAAACCTCAGCACACCTTTCCACGGAGAGACTTTAAGATACACCTTGTCTCCCACCTGGAACTCCAAGGGTCGTCGACGATTGTCTGCATAAGACTTCTGCCTGTCTTGTGCCGCTTTCAACTGTTTTTGTATCACCTTGATCTTTTCTGTCGTTTGCTGTACTAACTCAGGGCCCAAAAGCTGATATTCACCTGATTCATACCAACACAAAGGAGATCTGCACTTCCTCCCATACAAAGCCTCATAGGGAGCCATGTCAATGCTCCGCTGATAGCTATTGTTGTAGGCAAACTCTATCAAACTGAGATGTACGTCCCAACTTCCTAGGAACTGCAAAACACAAGCACGAAGAAGATCCTCCAAAGTCTGAATAGTCCTCTAAGACTGTCCATCTGTCTGCGGGTGGAAAGCGGTACTGAACTTCAACTGCGTTCCCATCGCCCTGTGCAACTGTTCCCAAAAACGACTTGTAAACTGAGGACCTCTATCAGAAACTATCGTTGCTGGCACACCATGCAAACGAACTATCTCATCCACATATACTCGAGCGAGCTTTTCAGCTGTATACGTGGTCTTCACAGGTATGAAATGGGCAGACTTCGTTAATCTGTCCACTATCACCCAAATGGAATCATGATTCTTAGTTGTCCTAGGTATACCAACTACGAAATCCATGGTTATATGATCCCATTTCCACTGTGGTATAGGCAAAGGTTGCAACGTACCTGCCGGCTTTTGATGCTCAGCCTTGACTTGCTGACACACCGCACACCTAGCCACAAACTCAGCTACATCTTTCTTCAAGCCGGGCCACCAGTACAAGTCCTTCAGACTATGATACATTTTGGTGATGCCAGGATGCATAGCATACATCGACGTGTGTGCTTCCTCGAGCACCAACTTCCTCAGATTATCAGCATCTGGAACCACCATCCTATTATGATAGCAAACCACTCCATCCTCGGACTCATGGAACCCATCACACTTTTCGCTGCCAAACTCTGATCTGATTAGCTGTACTGTATCATCCGTTTGATGTGCATCCTTGATCTGCTATCTCAACGTGGGCTTGATTTGCATCTGTGCTAAAAGTCCAGCTAACGAGGAAACCTCCATCTGTACGTTCATCTGCCGTAAGGAGACTAACATGTCCCGCCTATGGCATACCAAAGAACTCATCTGTGCCTTCTTGGGAGTAGAAGACTTTCTGCTAAGCGCGTCTGCTACCACATTCGCCTTACCAGGATGATACTCGATAGTGCAATCATAATCATTGATCAACTCCATCCACCGACGCTGTCGCATGTTCAACTCTTGCTGTGAGAAGATGTACTTCAGATTCTTGTGATCTGTAAAGATCTGACACACTTCCCCATAAAGATAGTGTCTCCAAATCTTTAACGCATGAACCAATATTGCCAGCTCCAAGTCATGGGTCGGATAGTTCTCCTCGTGTTTCTTAAGCTGTCGCGAAGCAAAAGAAACCACATGATCTTCCTGCATCAGCATACAACCCAAACCTTTCTTGGACGCATCACAGAAAACAACATAGCCTTTTCCAGATTCTGGCAAGATCAACACTGGAGCACTGGTTAGCTTTTCCTTCAAACTTTGGAAAGCTTGCTGACATCGATCATTCCAAACAAAAGGTACATCCTTCCTGGTCAACTTCGTCATCGGTAGAGCTATCGAACTGAAGTCCTTGATAAACCTCCGGTAGTATCCTGCTAGACCAAGGAAACTACGAACTTCCGTCGGCGTCTTCGGCTGTTCCCAATCCGCAACGGATTCCACTTTCTTCGGATCTACTTTGACTCCTTCAGCAGATATCACCTGACCTAAGAAAGTCACTTCATCCAACCAGAACTCACACTTACTAAACTTAGCATACAACTGATGTTGACGAAGGAGAGTCAACGCTTGACGAAGATGATGCTCATGCTCTAGCCGGTTCCGACTATAGATCAAGATGTCGTCTATAAAAACTACAACAAACTGATCTAAGAATAGACGAAACACTCTGTTCATCAGGTCCATGAAAGCAGCAGGTGCATTGGTTAATCCAAACAGCATAACCACAAACTCAAAATGACCATACCTCGTCCTAAAAGATGACTTTGGTATGTCATCCGCCTTTATCCTCAACTGATGATATCCAGACCGTAGATCGATCTTCGAAAACACTGTAGCTCAACACAACTGATCGAACAGGTCATCTATCCTTGGCAATGGGTACTTATTATTGATCGTGACCTTGTTCAACTGTCGGTAGTCTATACACAACCACATCGAACCATCCTTCTTCTTAATGAACAACACGGGAGCACCCCAAGGTGACGTGCTCGGTCTGATGAAACCTTTCTCCAACAACTCTTGTAATTGCTTCTTCAACTCTACCATCTCTGCTGGAGCCATCCTATACGGTGTCTGTGCAATCAGCTGCGTTCGCGGAACCAGATTGATCTCAAAATCGATCTCTCGGGGTGGAGGAACACCAGGAAACTCCTCGGGAAACACATCTGCAAACTCTCGGACCATTGACACTTCTTCAAGGTTAAGGCCTTTTGCCTTGGTATCCACAACGGTATCCACAACGTGAGCTAAGAACGCCTCACATCCTTGTCGCAACAACCTATCTGCCACCATAGCTGACACCAGACACGTCGGAAGAATCTTCCTATCTCCCTGGAAGATCCACTTCTCTCCAGCAACATCAAACACCGCCTGCTTGGAACCACAGTCCAAGACAACCTTATACTTCTCTAAGGTATCCATCCCAAGGATAACATCAAAACCATGCATATCAAGTGGTATGAGATCCACCTGAATGCTGTGTCCCGAAAAAGACAAAAACAAGATGGACACTCTTCTCGAAGCAAAGAGGAACCATCAAGAGGGGTTTCTAACAACAAGCTATCCTTCTTACAACTAACAGGTAGATGACAGTTTTCAAGCATACTATAGGCGATAAAAGAGTGTGTAGCACCCGGGTCAACCAGAACAGATATAAAGCAAGAAGAAGACATATCAGAATAAAATAACTCCATCTGACCTGTCACCACTCACGGGTTGACTATCGCCTCCGGCTGATTCATGGCATAGAATCGAGCCGTAGCTTGCTGTCCATGACCTCTGCTCCCTTGAGCAGACGATCTAGCTTGAGACGCTTGACCGCGTCCTCGTCCTCTGCTACCACTGGGCTGTGGTCTCTCAGACTTCTGGAAACTCTGCCTCGGTTGCTGCGTCACTTCAACATCTCTATTCGGGCAATTGAACTTCCAATGCCCGACTTGTCCACAGAGATGAGATGCTCTATTGTCAACTCGTGGCCTAGATGGCCCTGTCACTGCCACCGAAGCTGAGTTGTGCGCCTTAGATGGTGAAGAAACATAACCTTTTCCCTTACTCGGAGACCACTGAGATGGTACACCAACACTTCTCATCACTGACGGTGCTGAAAACCTGGGTTTCTTGAAGCCACCAAACCTTCGTCCTTGAAACTGAGCAGGTCTTTTAAGAGACACCGACTCTCTTTTCTCCCTTACTGTCCTCTTGATCCGTTGAACTGATTCCACAAACGTAGCAAACCGCTCTCGGTTTTCCAGCGCAGACACAGGGGTTGTCAACTCAGCACTCAAACCCTTCTCGAAACGTCTGATCCGTTCATCATCTGTCGCCGCCATGTGAGGACAGAACCTCAACAGATCCATAAACTTAGCTTAATACTCAGTGATGTTCATTGTTTCTTGCCGCAACTTCTCAAACTGACTGATCTTCTCATCCAGGTACATCTTCGAAAAGTATCTGGTGACGAACTCGTGCCGAAACACTTCCCAACAGATCACCTCACCAGGCCGCTTCTCTTCCTCGATGGTCCACCAGTGACCAGCACTACCCTTCAAAAGGTAGACAGCATGCTTTACTTTGTCTGCTTCGGGGATGTCGAGGATCTGGAAAGCCTTTTCAAGACTCGTCAGCCACAGATCTGCATCCGTTGGATCAGCCTTTCCAGCATAATCGGAAGCTCCGACTCGGCGAAGCCGCTCAAAGGTCTTCCCAATACCCGATGCTTCTCCATGACTAGACACATAGGACTTCTATCTGTATGACTAGACAGACAATATCTCCACCTAAGATCTTATTGTTGTCCCTGTTGTTGCTGTTGCTGCTGCTCTTTCTTTGTTCTAGGGTTTCTGCTTTGCCTTCCATGCATACCTAAAAATGTTTCCCACGGGGGTGAGATAATTGAAAATTTCCCCAACGAGAGATATAACTCTCCGCCAAAAACATTGTTATTGTAGTTTATTAAATTAAAACTGAGCAGGGGTTACTTTTACATTATCGACAAAATTATACATCATCGAACAAAATAAGATAATCTCCATTCTCATAGAGAGCATTGCAACTACCCATGGTAGATATGTAACTCATCTGCCTACTTTGCAGAGAATATAAAGAAACATAATTAACATCTATACACTAAGGAATGCACAAAGAAATGCAATATCAGCCAATGAATTTCTGTATTCAATTCTTAAGAAAACATGCTATACGGCTGATTACGTTTTACAATCACACTTAAGCTCTGAGGAGATGAGGTATACCGCTCATACTCCGACCGACCACTGCGAAGTCGAAATCAGTACCATAAAAGGTCAATCGAAGAGCCGGATTCCCATGACCTCCCAGATCTCGGTCAGCGCGAGATAACATGCAGGACATCTTGTATCTCTGCTAAATATAGCTTTCCAGGGTATACTGGCAACTTCGCTATCAGAGTTACAATGACATGCTGCACTCTCTACGCGATCGTGAGATTTCATGTTTATCTCCACCGATTCGGCATTAACAATATTGGGAGATGTGTACGACATCTAACACAATCATCGGGAGATTTGTGATACATCCATCCCGGCACATATAATGAAGGATTGTGGGATCTCGAGTTTATCTACCACCAATCCCGCATTAGGGCGTCAGGATATTTTTGCCCACCACCCCCACATACTCAAAAGTATGCCCTCCGGTTTATGCCGCAGAGCAACCCGTTTCACCATCACCTATTACTGACGATGATGGATCTATGGTCAGAGCACTACATGAATAACTTTCACTTAATTAATTAAGTACATTATCATATTCTTTTAGCATTAGTCAAGTTTTCAAACATAACTTATTAACACAAATGCTACAAAGAAACATGTACTTATTTTCAGCAATGTACTTCTCAGTTCTTGTAAGATATTGGGATCTCAGTCCCTCATTTTAACACTGGGAATTCTCATCCCATCAACAACATCATTGTCATGCTTATCAAATCAGGGTATTTCAAACCCTCAGTTCATGAATGAACACATCACTGTTACCAATTCTTAGTTAACTATTACCTTCAGGTCATCTGACCAAGGTATTCATGATACTTGTTATACAAGCATCTCACATGGCTCACAAGGCCAAAGCACATCTTGTCACCTCTCACTAGGCAACAACTTATCCATATGGCTCACATGGCCACTATACATCTTGTTACCTCTTACTAGGAAACAATTTAAAACAAAGGCTTACAAGCCCATAATCATCTTGTTACTTCTTTCTAAGTAACAAAAACATAATGGCACATATGGCCAATCAACACTTATCAAATAAACATCATAGCTCATACCTGGCTATGATCATCACCTCATGAGACTTGTATGATTATCACACATGATAATAGACTTATCAAGTTCACATCACATCATGCAATACATGGTAACACCACTATTCCCTTACCAGGGTTAGGGTTTACCATTATTTAGGACTTTTCATCCTTTTTCCCAAAACTAGGGTTAGGATTTCCCATCTCACATATAATTAGGGTTTCATGTTTGCATTAACACTCCAACCCTGATTTATTGCTACCCTTCTCTGGGAGCATTCAATGATATCATAAGTATTCATTCATACTTATTACTTTCATCATGTATCATTAATGATTATTAATACAAGGTGTGAGTTCATCTCTCATCCTTATCATTGTATGATTATATCATACTTATCATCTTGGCTAAACTCCTTCCTCATGGTATATTAGCCAACATTTATTAAGACGCATTAAACTCATTACACCTTCATTGTAAGAGTTTGCATAGCACACTTCATGTGTTTCTTATCCAAATATATTGGACTTATTAGTGTATCAAGGTGTACTACCCTGAAATACTAAGTGTGATATCTATCATATCCTGATACATCACTTTTCTCATCATATCCAGCTTACTCAAGCTTATTATCTAAACTTGTATTAAGGTATTTCCTTCTTAATACTTTTAATCACTGACCTATCACAAATAGCATATAGTGCATAGATCATATATTAGAACTGTCCAACTATCTCACATGATATGGACCTATCTCAAGTTAAGGTATTGCTTTATTATAAAGTTTCCCATAAACAATCATCTTAGATACTCCCCTTATCAGGGTATTAGCTTGTATTCCATTATTAGGCTTAGTCTTCTCATATCATCACTTCTTCATTAAGGATAGAATTCCACATGCCATTACTCCTTATTAGAGTTTCTCAAGGCATCACCCTCAATTAGGGTTTCACATGGATACACCCTCAACTAGGGTTTCACATTCATTTACCCACAACTAGGGTTTACTATTCATCCCAATTAGGGATTCATATACATCTATCCATAATTATTATACATATATGGATATCTTTCTCTTATCCTCTTCTAGGATATTCACTAATCAATTCTTAATTAAATTGAGTATATTCTTTTATTCAACTTCATGCATTTAGATTTAGCATGACGTATTGAATCCATGCATCATATGCATCATGGATTAATTCTACTAAAGGTACACTTACCAAATTTCATTAGGTGTCCAAATGGTTTGATCAATTGAACCTTCAATAACATGAGGTATCCAAATAGATTGATCAATGGAACCTTTAATTGCACTAGGTAACCATTTGGATTGGTCAATCGAGCCTTTAATTACATTAGGTACCCAATTGGATTAACCCATTGTACCTTTAATAACAATAGGTTCTCAAATGTATTTAACCAATTGAATCTTCAATTGCAATAGGTTCTCAAATGGATTAACCAATTGAACCTTCAATTACAATAGGTACAAAATTGGATTAACCATTGGAACCTTCAATTGCAAAACACAACTTTACCTTGAAACCTCCTAGGTCTCCAAACGGTTTGAGACCATTTGGTCTCAAACGGTCTTGAGACCGTTTGGTCCAAACCTCTCCAAACCGCATGGACTAAAAAGTCAATCAAGACTTCAACTAAAACCTGATTTTAATCAATGAAACTTCAACCAATTGGATCATCAATTCAATCATCAATTGAATCATGGAATCACCCTTCAATTGGACCTCCAATTAGGGTTTTGATCTCAATTGGATTAGGGTTTATACTCACCAATTAGGGCTTTGAGATTGATCATCAATCAAGCTACTAATTGCGTTTCAATTGATGTCATTGGTCCTTCAACCAACCAATCATACTTAACCATAGGTCTCCAAACGGTCTTGGATGACCACCAAACGGTCTTGAGACCGTTTGGATGAGCTCCAAACGGTCTTGAGACCGTTTGCCCATCATATCAACAAAATCCATGACATCCAATTAAGGTTTGGGTCATTGGATTGATCATCAAATCAACACTTATTTGCAAAGTGATTTGATACCTTTGGACCTTCAATTGGTCAATTATACTTAACCCCAGACCTCCAAACGGTCTTGGGTGATCCACAAACGGTCTTGAAACCGTTTGGGTGATTCCCAAACAGTTTTGAAACCGTTTGGGCTAATCAACCCAAAATCTTAAAGCAACTCATTGGAATTTCAGCACTAATTTTAATTAGGGTTTGCCCAATTGATTAGCCTTCAACTCATGATTCCTTTGGAACTAATCAATAAAATTTGGTGAGTTATTAACCAACATGATTAGGAACAGGAATCGCAAACGTTCAACCCTTGGTCAACCCTTTCAAACGGTTTTGAAACCGTTTGCCCAAAAAGGCAAATTAATCAAGTTGAAAATCAGCACTTAATCCAATTAGGCTTGCCTAATTGATTAACCTTCAACTCATGATTCCTTTGGAATTAATTAACCAAATTTTGTGGGTTATTAACCAACATAATTAGGAACAGGAATCTCAAACGTTCAACCCTTGGTCAACCCTCTCAAATGGTTTTGAAACTGTTTGCTCTCAAACGGTTTCAAACCGTTTGCTCTCAAACGGTTTGGTGAAACTGCATGAGCAAACATGTTGAAACCGATTGGAACAAGATTTCTTTGGGAAAAGTATCCAAGATGATGTAATCATCATCTACCTTCGTCCCTGAAGTTCTAACAACTTCTTATTTCATGAATTAATCAATTTCAACCAGCAATTAATCAAGATAATGAAGGAATCAATGAAATTGCAAGATTAATGGTTGAATAACAATGAAAAAGGGTTCAAGTTATAAAACCCGCCTCCAATTGAGCTACAAAGCTCCATGTTCACAGAAACAATGGTGTATGCAACCCCTTTCACCATTCCAAGGCTCGTCCTTCTAGGTTTGAGTGAAAATGAATGGTTAGAATTGAAGAGGAGATCGAAATAGGAAGAAATCCATAATTTATTTTCGACTTCCACCATGGAATCAAGATGAATGAGGGTCAATAAGCTTACCAACAGGTTGGGGCTCGTCCTCCTATTGCTCCTAAGTCCCCTTGAGATCATCCAAAGCAAAGGAAGAAGAAAGGGCCGAAAAAGCCTTTCAATTGATGTGGAAATGAAGTTTTTATAAAGGAAATTGAGGAGAGAGAAAGCATTTTTAATTTCCCTCAACTCTCAAATTGGTGCCACATAAACCCCCTCACTCCCTTGTGTACGAAGGCACCTTCCTTTTCCTTTAATTCTCTTTCATTATCCTCAAATTAAAAGAAAAGAAAATTAAGCACCTTAATCATATAATAGTAATATCCATAATGTGAGTGGATATTACTTTCCTTTATAATAAGGTGAGTGGAGTTTCACCTCCTTTAGATATTTTCATGCCTTATCTATGAAAAAGGACGTCTATCATTTTTCAAACTCAACCAATAACATTTTGGTTGAAGGCCCTTTAATTAATACATTCATTTTTGCCCTAAATTGAATTAGGGTTTCAATTAGGATTAAATCTTGATTATTTTAATATCAAGATTCTCTCTCCTCCAACTTAATTCGAATGAGGCGCCCCTCTCATTTTATCTGCTCCACATGATCCCCAGAAATAGTAGGGACCATTTAGAAGTGGTAAATTGCATATTGAACCCTAGGTTTTGGGTAAATTGCACATTACTCCAAAACTAGATTTTAATGCACAAACATTGCTTTATCAACTCTTTCTTGGTATTCAGGATATCACAAGCCATACCTCTGCATCATATTCATTACCATGACGCTTCAACACATGAGGAACATTTTATCATGTAACATTTGCAATTTAACCCCTTAACTTGGGTAATTTGCACTTTAGTCTTAAAACAAGCAATCATTGCTTTAACATTGTTCAAACATGACCAAAATTGAAACATAAGTTCCTCAAGATCCTTAATTACTTTTCACAAAGTAAAATCAAGGATCTAATTAACTTTTCTTAAGAAAACTTCCAGGGTTAAGGCATAACCCAGGTCAGGGATGTTACAGGATATTACCTAAAATGTATGTATTGACCTACTTTCCTCTCTGTATATATCATAAGATGAATTCATTATAAATACACAATTTTTTCCATTCTACCTCTACTTACTTCCAAATTGTCTACAAACTTCTCCTATCTCTGATTTAGTAATTTATTATATTCATTGAAGTTATGTAAATATATGTCATGCATTTTCATCAATAAGGAGATAAGTAGCCTTTTTTAGATCTCGATATCTTTTTCATCTACTTATCTACAAAACATAACCTTGATCCAACATTTAGATCTTGAAAATGACTAAAATACAACTATTTTTATTTATCGTCAATATAAACAAGATGATTCCAGTCATTATCATTAATCTCTCTTTGTTAATATAACAAGTACACTTCATATCTCCTTAAAACTAGCTTCTCCTCATCAATCTAATCTACTTAAACACCTAATTTGTAATTTAGTGTTGTTAATGTATTATATAGCATAATATAAATTAAGACATTGATATCCTTAATCCTTTGAATTTTAGTTACCACCTTTCTTGAAACTACATTCCTCAAGAATAATAACAAAATATAGGGATAGTTTTATGCATAACTGAATAGTTTAATTGCAATTTTGTTGTATCAATTGGAAAAATTATGTATAATGGGTGTCTAAAAATTAGGGTAATGGCATGTTCAACACACGAAGTGCTAAAAGTTATTAACACATTGACTATAAAAAACACACAATTATATAAATTCCATAGATATAAATATTATGTAAATGAAGAACCTAATATATCATAAAGAGGAATGGAAAATATTGTTTCTAGATTCACTACAATAACATAAAATATACACACAAGGAAGATACCAAGTCTTGAATGAAGATGTTAACTTCATAATTCCACTATAATAATATGTCTAAAATAATAGAATAATAATAATTTATATATTTTATCACCCAAAATGTTCTAATGAGAAGTATACAATATTAGTAGTTCAATGATTCTATTCTTCCAATGGGCCCAATTTTCATTAACAGATTTTGAATTTCCACATACCTATGAAAACACATCACATACCATATACTTTTGAACTAGATATAATTTTGTTTTATTGTTACATATATCCCCATGATATAGTGAAAAATGGGTGGAAACCATTTAACTATGAAATATGTATGACCATGAAGATAATTGTTTTATAAATTCCTTACTTCGTCACTCGAGATATTTCCTCACATATCATGTATAGTTCCCGTTAAGGAGGTGTTCCAATCCCCTTATTCCACCACTAGACATGTATCATTGGACCTTCTAGATCATGAAATCCCCAAAGAACAATGAAGAAATCATAAGGTATACACTCATCATCAAGTTACCCACACTCCCAGAGAATAACCAATGTCAGTCACTATATCTTAAAGGCTAGTCATTATAGAAAAAATTAGAACATCCTATCATATTTGGCCTAAAACATACAATATTCTAGAATAATGTGTGGATGAAAACTATTTATGCTACATCAAAATTCATCAGGAGATTTAAGTCCCATACAAGAACTGTGTCATATACAATAGTGTTTAGTTGGAAATTTAGGAACTAGGAAGAAGCTTATTAGACAAACACTTACATAAGAGTATAATAATTGGAATACAAGGTTAAAACATGTACAACTTGACACATCTGCATAAAATTATAACTATATCTAAAAAAAGAATAGAGGGAAATTCACACAAATCCTCTAGAGTACACTCCTACTATATTGTTGCCGAACAAAATAGACAACTGTGTCTTAATCTCCATATTTAAAGTATTATAATACATTCTCATGTTGAATAGGAGTCAAGAAAAAACTACTACATATCCCTTGAGTACTAGGAGAGGGAAATAATAATAGGGAAGGGGATTGAGTAGGATATAGAATTACCAATTATCTAAAAAGACAAATATGTTCGTGGTCATGATGGTGGTAGAACATTATGTTGTAGGTAGGGTTGGCAATTGGGTTGGGTCAGATCGGGTCCTGACTTGTAATGTGAATTGCGGGTGTAATTTGGGTCCTAAATTGGGTTTGTACTACAAAGTTTATGCAAACCATTTTTTCAGATATTTTATGGTAGCATTGTTAATGAGACATGCCAAAAATGTTATGAAGTATCGATATTCAATAAATCATAATAGAATTCACTAATAGGCACATTTTGGGTCATTTCAGGTTACTCTCCGGCTGAACGGGTCGGGTTCGGATTATTCAGGTCCAAACAAACTAAAATTTGCACACATGGCTGGATTTCCGTTTGCAATCAAATTAAAATTTTTGGGTTCAATTCGGGTTACTTCGGGTCATAATTTTAGGTCGGGTCGGGTTGGGTCATTTGGGTCGGGTCTAAGATTGCCAACCCTAGTTGTATGCAATAGAAATTGGTCGTTGAAAGGGAGAAAGAAGGGACACTATATGTTATTCAATTAATACTTGAGATCTCAATCCAATGGTTTAAACCATTTATGTAGCTACTAAATATTGCATCATTTAGCAACACAATTACGTTCATCGCTGGTGGCCCATCACAGATGACTCATCATAATAATTTCTAACAGTGAGAAATGAGCAACCAATAGAGTTTTCCGAATGCTCCAGACAAAAACACAATGTAAAATGGGAGTGGTGGGCAACCATGTGTTTGGCAAGGCGATTGATAGCGATTAACCCGCTGCCCGTGACTATCCATCGCCCGAACAATCCTACTGCTTTGCCAAATGAAGCATATGTCACACCATAAAAACCAAAATGATATAAGTTAAGTCAATATACTGAGTCGTGAAATATTGTATACATATTTTATTGAAAATTCCAAATCAAGTTAGATTGAATGATAGATCATAAGATCATTACAAGACAATGCAGTTGGTCAATTAAAATAAGAGTTATTTATGTATTATAATTAGGATACAAATATTAAGTGATCATGTTAGGATAGAAAAGTGAATATGTTAAAGTTGATTGATTGCAATCCACATTTTTACTCCAAAACCAATGATCATTCAATCTCTAGAAAAAAGATAAACAGGAATAATATCCTTTTAAACCATTAAAATGATGGTCACCTTTCCAAATCAAAAGGAGTTCAACCTAGTTGAAGAAATTTTACATAAATTGCTATATATGTCCTAAGCGAATGACAGAGGTTCGCGTGGATGAGTCTTGCATATAATCTACAATTACTTGACACTAAATGTTAACTACAAGTCTCATTATAAACAATGAAGTTAAGGCAAATTGTTTGTAATTGTATTAATATAATATATATAACATGCATATTACTAATTTTGATATTCACTATATTACTAATCAATATGTATCAATGACCAACTCCTTGGACATTCATCAAGTATTATTTCGAATAAATTTACATATACATATCTACATGTGCCATCAAGTTACAAATATGATAATAGTCTATTATGAAGGTATAACAATTAAACCAAATCTGAATTACATCGAAACAGGATATAAGCGGGCAACAAGTTGCGCCGCTAGTCCTTTCTGGATGGCAAAGCCAATCCTTTGAAACACTACATCCATACACTTAGGAGACATTACATTACTATTCATAACTTTTTGGACCCTCTTTAGAATCTCCACAACTTCTGGTGCTAAGAATCCAAAAGTATCAAAAGCAAACGGGAAATTATTATGAATGTGTTAAGTTAGGTTAATGCTAACATTATATCAGTGAATATTTCATGTCGACAAACTATTTTGTAGAAAACTACAAATTGAGAAGGATAAATCATTTTGATAATTTCACTATGTGATTATTTAACTTGTTGTGCTATGCCACTAAAGTTAGGTATTCTTCAGTTTTAGTACACTATTTAGAATGTATATTATTATTATGATACGTATTATGTATTAACTTTGTTTATCTATGTTGATTTAGTCATTCCTTGATTCATCCATCACTTAGGATGATTTTTTTGTTGAACTTTGTTTTTGATTTGTGTTTGTTTCTGTTTGATGTATTGTATATGAACATTAACTTATGCAAAACACATTTTGATATTGTATGAGTGGTACACCATTATAATGTGGATATATCATGTTGATGCATTAAAACATCATTTTTATGTTTTCTTGAGGTGGGGAGATCTGGAGAAATTTATTCATCCTTCCCTCCAGGTATAGGCCTAGATCATATTTATCGACAAAACTTAGGTAGGAAAGACCCAAGAGATGCTCAAAGGAGATACAAGAATTTTTGAGTAACCTCTTAGATAGATTATTTATTTTTTGCTCAGTATGCATGTCCCTTCATTTTATTCATGAATAAAAATGTATGTGTTACAATTAGGGATGAAAGAACTACATAAAACTTGTATAGAAATGTAAACATGGATACTATGCATTGGAAATTTAAAATATTATTCTAGTAAGTATTCAAATCTAACTTCTCCCCTAAAAATCATGTAGCTTCTTTTAACCCAAAGAGACTGAACATCTATGATGCAACTAATATGTTCATCCTTCATTCTGACTCCAAATAGCTGGCATCACATTGTGTAATTTTAGGTATCAGATTACAAACAATTGTCATGTTCCACATACGCACATCATATTGACATTTGAAGGACATATGGTCAAAACTTTTAGACTCGTCTTCACAAAAGGAGCATCTAGAAAGAATATACACCCCACATCTTTGAAGATAATATTGAGGAGGCACTACTATAGAAAAAGCCTTTGGCATCAGTTATTTAGAGACTTTAGTGTCGGTTTCCAAGCGACACCCAAGTGGGTGCCGCTAAATGTCGACACCTTCAATGTCGGTTTCTAACTGACACCATAACCCTTTCCGCCACCGAAAATGCACCAGTAAGGGAACGATAAGTGTCGGTTCTTAATGAAAACCGACACTATATCATGATCAAAGACGTCGGTTATTAAACAAACACTGACGTCATAACCCTTCCCGCCACCGAAAATGCACTAGCAAGGGAACTATAAGCGTCAGTGTTTTGCTAATAACCGACGCTGTAACGGGATAAAGACGTCAATTTTATGCTAATAACTGATGCCATATCCCTACTACCACGACCGTGCTTCCCAACACGGCCATGGTACCTAGGCACAATAGGCGTCAATTCTTACAGATAACTGACGCCATCAAGGGAAAATACGTCAATTTTTGGCTAACAACCAACGATGTATGCCTTTGTTTTCGGTTTTATACAAATCACCGACGCCTATGTTCTGATTTTTTTTCTTATCAGTTTGTAGGCCTGCTGTATGGCTGGTCAGCAGGATGTAGAACCTGCAGTTCAGTTCTGAACTGTTGGTTTACAACATCCATTGATATCAGCTAATAACATGCCACAAATCTGCAAAGTCATTCACATTCATACACATGTATTGATCAGATACATGTAGAAACCTGCAAAGTCATTTACATTCACATTCGATTCCATTCATTTCATCTCTTTTCACATTCAAACACGTGTAGAAACATTCATGTATTGATTAGAAAAAGTCATTCACATTCACACATATGACAATTCAGAAAAAGTCATTCACATTCACATTCACACAAAAATAATTATGAGAACAAAGTTTAGAAATATCATTCTTTATTCATCATTGTCATCAGAATCCCAATTATATTTAAAAATTCCCACTACTTGTAGGGCTTTTGCCCATTCTTCTCTTACAACATCTAATTCCTCCCTCGTATAGGGCATATGTACATCTAATAACTTTCCACATGTACTGAAGTCAGTTTTAAACACCTGCAAAGAGAATGACGTATATATATAATTAATAATATATAATAAGATTGATATATTTCATATTATCTAATGGGACTATATATAATACCTTATGTATAGTATTGATTTCTATTGCGGCATGTTTGATGATTAGGTCCATAAATCACATCAGATAGTAGGCACATGCCCAGCCGTTGTCTTGTGTAGCACACTATAAATTAAACCATACAAAATATTCAAAAATACAAATAAGCACAGTTCACATAAATAATATATACATTGAAGTCGGGAAATTACTTTCACATTCTCCCAAATTAGTGGCTGATTCTTTTCTTGGGGACCTTTCCTCCATCTTTTTTGAACTCTTGTAAAGCCCTACATGTTAATGTAACACATTAAATTGCATAATTAACAGGAGTGCTTATTTCTTTATTCGGACAGGAGAGGATTTAGTTGATGGTATGGATATAGAGTTGTGGAAGAGGGTTTGGAAGCAAGGATGGCCATCGAAAATGAAGCACTTTATTTGGAGAGCTCTCAGGAATATACTTTATACCAAGTCAGAACTGCAAAGGAAGCATGTGACACTGGATGACAACTGCCATTGCTGCGGACAGTGGGAGGATTCTTCTCATGCACTGTTGCACTGTGACATAGCCAGACAGATATGGGGGTCGGGTGTGTTTGATTGGGGCAGACGGCTGGGTAATCATGACGTGGCGACCTTTGTTAGGGGTCTTCTAGAGGATGAGGACAACATGCAAAAAGATGAGGGTGCTATTCTTATGTGGGTCTCATGGACAGCGAGGAATAAAATCCTTTTTGATGATCATCCCCCCTACATTCTGGGTCTTGTGGCTTCTTACATCAGGCTGGTTGCTGACCATGCACGCTATCATGGGGCTGTGGGTAGAGCTGCTCTTTCTTCCATATCTCCACGCCATGTCTCATAGCGTTGCCCACCGTGTGGCTGCGTTAATATCAATACAGATGCATCAGTCATTACAGCGGAAGAGAACAGATGTGCGACAGTCATTCGGGATGACAGTAGTCAGCTTTTTTGGACCTTCCAATGCCGGTTAGAACAGCCATACTCGGTGCTTAGTGCAGAGGGTATGGATGTCCTACACGGTATGCGACTGGCTCTTAGGGAAGGTTATACAAATATTGTGGTGGAGACAAACTGTTTGCTGCTGGTGGAGGCTGTCAAGAAGGGCTACGACAGACGTGGTTATGAAGACTATATTTCTCAGGATATTGTTGATCTCTCTTGTAGTTTCCTATCTTTTAATTTGTGTTTTATTAAACGACAAGGCAATAGAGTAGCTCATGCCTTGGCCGTTGCTGCCTGTCATTTTGTTAATCCTCACATTGTTGGTGAGGATTTTGAGGATCGGATCCTTGTACTTGCTGCAAACGATTTGATTACTTAATGAAATGGCAGGCACCCTTTCTCAAAAAAAAAAATTGCATAATTAAATAGTAATGTAATAACAGATGTTAACAGTTATAAAAATATGAAATATTTCTCACAGGAATAATGGCTTTTTCATTGTGTGTCCATATAATGTATTCAATTCCTTCCCTGCAGGATCTAGATAATAGATAGTGAACGTCTTGGGGACAATAACTAGTAATTCCCAATGCCTACCACTACATGTAAGAAAGTTAAAAATTTATAACTTAAAATCCACAATAAAAATGTAATTTTCTTAAGTCCAAATTATAAGAAAAGTAAACTTACTCAACATTGAATGGAGCTATTATCACCGTCTTCTTATTTTTATAAAAATATTCAAAAGCAGCACAGTAGTATGAAGTAACTAAAGAAGGGTATGTATCTACAAGACTAATCAAAGATGAAACCAAAAATCTCTCATGGGAAAATACAAAATCTGTACATATCGTGTGTAAGTGGCTGCAAAACATGTGTTACATATGAATTAATATATAAGAAACCAGATCATCGTATATAAAACAAGGTATATGGATGTATAAACAAGATCTCACCATATCCACAACTCTATCATAGATGTGTTCAACCAATCATAACGAAACAACTCCAAAATATATTGTATAAATAGCTTGTTATCGTATGATTGACCTGCATTAATATGTATGAATTAATGCATATGCAAAACATGTATTACGTATGCATTAATACATATACAATACTTGTATAAATAGATTGTTATCGTATGATTGACCTGCAAAATCCTCCAAAATAGTAACATTTATAGGGCAATTTGAATCATGTTCGCCTATCCATACTACCATACCCCTACAATTAGGACCTAACGAGGCGTGTAGGTCCCTTGGAAGCCAACTTGGTACTTTAGGAGGTGGAGGTGGAGGCCGAGATGTAGCGGGTGTCTTCCTTTTGACATGTATATATAATTTCAGATCAATTGACTCATATATACACAACTGTCAATTCATCCCTTATGCCCTCAGGGATGAACATGCCTTCCTTCCTCTGCTTGTGCAGCTCCCGCCAATCGCCATCAATAGAAATTGGTAAGTAAACATAACAATAATCAATATCGATCGATTGCTCTAAGAGTTGAATTTTACCATTTTTGTAGCTGCCTCAGCAGTTGCGGGCTTCGTTATATCTCCCTTCTTGTTTTGCCTCCCAGCTATCCACATAGCATGGAGAGGTAGAGGTGTGGGACCAATAGTAGAGGACTCCTGAGTAGTAGCAGACTGAGCAGTAGACTCAGCCTATAGTCTTTGGCAAACACCTACATAGCCTCTTGGACCCATTGTGTGGTCATGCACATTCAGTGCATGCCTTTCTCTTTGAGCATCGCTGATAGCCTTGGTTAGTAACACTAAAGGTTTATCTTGAATAGGTGAATACATAAGAACGTATATTAATTAAATTGGGAGTGGCGGTTGATACCTTGAATTCATTCATTTTTCTTTGGGTAACAAACTCCTCCCAGTCTTTGGTGTCCAAGTAGTTCCATTGCTCAGTGGATGCCTTCTGCCTAAATTTATTTTTTAAAGAGAATACAAACAAAAATTATTAGTGTAGAGTTAGTCAAATAATTGATCAATGTCTAGAATTGGAAATCAATCAAGAACCTCTTCTCAGCATCGCGTATGTAATCTCAGGTGAAATTTGTGCTATAGTTCCTTAGGACCCTCCCACAGCGTTGCATCACACATTTACAATGTAGCTTTTCATCCAGATCAAATATACTCTACAAAATAGAATTGCTAACTAGTATACTAAAAATTAGTAATCTACAAAAATAGAATTGCAAATAATAATAACTCACGCATAGTTCCTTCCATACTAAGTCTTTCTTCCTCTTAGGAACTTTATGCCAAGATTCAAAAATAGAACTACAATGGCTACGAGTAAGAACCCCAAGATATGAAATAAATGAGTTGCGGTTCACTCCAACTAGATTTCCTGCATGATCGAAATCCACAGCCAGTTTGGGTCCATTGCCCCTTTGCTGTAGTAACTTGTTCATCATTGTGATGCCCCTCACTTTCTCAAATTTTTTTGTTGCTCATCAAGTGCCCCAATTTCTTCAGGGGGTACATCACCAACCTAAAATTTGACAAAAAAAACACACTTATAAGATATAACTATAAATGAACATATAGATAGAAACCTTAGGTATATATTTTTGAAACTTACATTGTGAAGTGGTGCATTGACGTCCTCACGCTCACGGTAATCATCAACATGGTCATCAGGAGAATGCTCAGCCATCTAAAACTTCACATTCACATTGTAAAGTTGACATTGTAAAGTAATTTACATTGTAAAGTTCACATTGTAAAGTTCACATTCACATTGTAAAGTAATTCACATTGTAAAGTTCACATTCAGAAAAATAAAACATATAAAAAAATATAAACATGCATGCCTCTATTATTGCGATCTTTTATCAATTAACAATCCTTCATTGTGATCTCCGCGCACATACAAGTCATCATTAGCTTCAATATTTGGTGGTGTTGGCAACCCAACTGAGAATGGACTGGAGTCATCATACTTATCATAGTACTGTTCTTCATCTATAGGATCTTCAACGAACTGTCTTTTACCATGAAGAACAACTGACCATTTATCATTTACAGGATCGTCGATATAATATACTTATTTATCTTGTGATGCCAATATGAATGGTTCACCCTTCTCGCCAATCTTTTCAAAGTTCAGTAATGTGAAACCCAATTCATCCACTATAACTCCTTTGGTGTTATCAACCCAATTACATTTAAAGAGCAGAATTCTGAAATCTACGTAGTCAAACTCCCATATGTCTTCAATGACACCATAATATGACATTTTAGCTTCACGTGGACTCTTATCCTTTGCACTTGCAAAAAACAATGAAGACGCTTGAAGGGTGACACCACTGTTTTGGATGACACTCTTATCATCTTGACACTTTGTGTAATATGAGAATCCATTTATGTCAAACCCTTCATAAGACATAACATTCAATTTTGGTTGAAAGGTGAGGCATTTGATAGTTTCAGTAAGATTATCTGGTGTTTGAGATAGTTGATGTATGACTTTATCTTCAAACCACTTAATAAATGTCTTGTTATGCTCTCTAGCAAGCCACATTGAATTGGCTTGAAGATATTGTCTCTTGATGAAATTAGTATGTTCCTCGATATAAACACTCACTTCGTCGATGTTGTGTAAAATATACAAGTGACCTTGTTCCAACTACTCACGGCTGATTACTTTCATCTGTGATCCCAAAATTCCTTTGCCAAAATGCTCCTCAATATTCTTGTCGTCAACAAGAGTGTCATTACCACTCAGCAAGTCATTGCAAAAATCCATAACCTCTCTCGCCACATAACCCTCAATAATACTCCCTTCAGGCCAATAATGGTTTCGAACATCACCTTTAAAAATGCTCATGTATCATTCAAAGGGATACATCCAATGCAAGAAAAATGGTCCCAACATTTTCACTTCTCTAGTCAACAAGATGTACCATGATATTAAAGAACGAAGGAGGAAAATACATCTCAAGCTGACATAGGGTAACAACCACTTCTCTTTGCAATTTATCGAGAGTATCAGGGTCAATAACTTTGCTGCACAGACTATTGAAAAAGAAACAACGTCTGGTGATTGCAAACCTTACATGCTTTGGTAATATAGATCAAATTGCCACACACAATTTTTGTTGCATTAGAGTGTGACAATCATGAGATTTAAGACCTATCAACTTCAGATCTTTCATTGATACCAATGTACAGATGTTAGATGAGTAACCCAACATTTACCAAGCATTCACAAAAAGCTTTCTTCTCCTTTCTCGACAACATGTAACAAGTGGGAGGTAAGTATGTTCTCTGATTGCTACTAACTACTTTTATTAATTTTGTCCTTATTCCCATTTCACGTAGGTCTATTCTGGATTTTATCCCATCTTTAGTCTTACTTGGTATATTCAACATAATGCCAATGACACTATCATATACATTTTTCTCAACGTGCATGACATCGATACAATGCCTGACTGCCAAAGAACTCTAATAAGGAAGATCCCAAAATATTGACTTCTTCTTGTATAAAGATTTGTCACTCCGTGTGGCCATCGTACATTGTGATCTCTTACCAAATTCATTGGTAAAGTCTTTTATTCTTTCATAAACATTCTCCCCTGGTATAGGTTTAGGTGCACTCCATTCCTCATTATGTCCATTGAATGCTTTGTGCAACCTACGATACAGATGAAATTTTGGAAGAAACCTTTGATGACCAAGATATACAGTCTTTCCACTGTGTTTTAGTCATATTGAATCAATGTTCTCTTCACATATAGGACACACTTTAGATCCTTTGACACTATATCTAGACAAATTCCCATATGCTGGAAAGTCATTCACAGTGTAAACAACATAGCGTGCAAATGAAATGTCTCTCTTTGTGAAGTATCATAGGTCATCACACCTTCACCCCAGAGTTTCTTCAAGTCATCAATCACAGGTTCAAGATAAACGTTGATATCATTTCCAGGTTGTTTAGGGCCCAATATCAACAATGACATCATAACATAGTTCTTTTTCATACACAACCAGGGAGGAAGATTGTATATAACAAGCATAACTGGCCAAGTGCTATGTTGGCTGCTCAATGTCCCATACAGATTCATCCCATCTGTACAAAGCCCAAGTTTTAGATTCCTCACTTCTTCACCAAATTTAGGGTACAATAAATCAATCTTCTTCCACTGTGGGGAATCATACGCATGTTGTAGGATCCCATCATTATTTTTCTTAACATCTGCATGCCACCTCAAATTCTTCTCATCTATCGGATTGGAAAACAAACGTTGAAACCGTGGTATTATAGGTAGATACCACATCACCTTGGCAGGAGAACCAATTTTGGACTCCCCCGAAGTCATCAATTTATACCTTGACGAACCACATTTGGGACAATCTTTCAAATCCACGTAGTCCTTTTGAAATAATACACAATCATTTGGGCATGCATGTATCTTCTTGGCCTCCATTCCCATTGGGCACAACAATTTCTTTAATCAGTATGTTGAGATTGGAAGCTTGTTTCCTTCAAGAAGATTTTCTTTCAACAAAAACAACAATGACATGAAGCTTTTGTCACTCCGTATATTGTTAGCTTTTAGCTTATACAATCTCAACACAACGCTAAGCTTCATAAACTTACAACCTTTGTATAATGTTATCTCAGCATCATGCACAATGTTTCTAAACATGGGAGGTGGATCAGTGTGCTCTACCCCAAAACTATCCAAAATCACATCAACGATGTCTACTGGAACTAGTTCGTTCACATCTACATCATCGAAGGCAATTTCTTCTTCCACACAAGCACTTCTATCGACATCCACTGATTTTAGGCTTGAAATCTCTCCATGCCAGTGCCATTATGTATAGCCTTGTACAATCCCATTTCACATGACATGACTTTTGATTTCGTCACCAGTGCTGACTTTCAATTTGTTACCACAATGCCTACATGGATAGTAGAACCTATCTCCATGTTGTTTCCTATGTTCTTCGGCAAATCTAATAAACTGATCAAGACCAAAAATAAACTCTGGGGTGCAGTGATTCGGAATGGACATCCATAATTTGTCCATTCTATGATCAAAGAGAATACAAGTATATATTAGAACAAGATTAGGGTCTAGGGTTAAAAGATTGTGTTTATGGTTAAAACATTAGGGTTTAAGGTCTTATATATAATAATGTGTACCACCTATCCCATTCTTGAACACCTAATCTCACTAGTAAGTGTATAATGTGTATTGGGTTTTCAAGAAAATTTCGGCAGCATTTCCCCACTGTTCTCCAAGTACATATGTACTTAGAGAACAAACGGGAAATGCTACCAAACTTTTCTTGAAAACCCAATACACATTATACACTTACATCCTAAGTGAGATTAGGTGTTCAAGAATAGTCCCAAACCGGGGACTATCCAAGATTTACTCCTAATGAGTAAATCTTGGGCGGGTTTCTAGGCCAACAAAATATAACACCAGTCCCTTGTTCACAACCCCATTCAACACACAATTTTCTTATAAAAACACTTGTGGACAGCCATAAAAACATAGCAAAAAACTCATGTCTCACAGAAACATGTCCTTAACCTAATATACATATATTTGTAACAAAACTCATTAGGAAGACCATTCACATTGTTTCCTGCAAGAACATCATGATCTCCCCAAACCTCATCTAGGCTCGTCATCATATGTGTGATACATAAGCTTAATACAACATTATTTAAAAGACATGATGTTCATGTGACATCAACTTAGGGTTACAACAACATAGAGAGAGAAAGTACTCTATCATTATAACAATCACACAAGAGGCTATGTACCATCATCTCATACTTGTAATAGGGTTAGGTTAAGAATTATGAGCTGAATTAGGCCAAGCATTGTCATCATATATGGAGTCAACAACACATGATGAACATATAGTCCATTAATCTACATCAACCGTTCGGATTTGGGGATCATGATGTGTGGGGGAGTGTTAATAACCGTGAAGTAGATAATAGGCGTAGAAGTAGAAGAGGAGGAAGAAGGGTACCTTTTGAGGAAGAAGATGAGCGGTGGAGGCGGCGAGCAGGGAGAAGGGACCGGCGGCGGCAGTGAGCAGGGAGCAGGGACTGGTGGAGAGAAGGGAATAGGGAGCAGGCGAACAAGGAGAAGGGACGGTGGCGGTGAGCAGGCGAGCAAGAGAAGGGAGTGGCGAGCACAACAACAGCAGTGGTGGCGGCGACGAGCACAGCAGCAGCGGTGGCGAGCGGCGGTAGAAATCGCGCAAATCGCCAGACCTAAGTAGAGTCGGCAATGAAACAGAGAGAAAGAGGAAGAGTCTGCTTCGCGCGGGTGCTATTAAGTTAACAATAGGCGTCGGTTATTAAAAACAAGTGACACTTATAACAATAGACGTTGGTCACCACAAACAAACTGACACCTATGTTCAATGATAGTTGTTGGTTTCCACTAGAAAAATTGACATCTATCTACATATGCCGACAAAAAAAAATGTTCTCGAATTATGACCATAGTCGTCGGTTGTCGTAGAAAACTGACGCCAAAGGGGGTGAAAATTTTCACAGGGACAGCGCGCGAAAACACATCGACGTCGGTTATTGCAAGAAAACTAACGATAAAAATGGGCTCAATTTATGTCTCGCAAAAAACTTTAGTCATCGGTTGATTTATTAACAACTGACGCCGTATGTAAATTTTGGAGGTAAGTTTTTTTCACAGGAAAATTTGGATTTGGCGGTCGATTTTAGGCGTCAGTTGCTTATTGAGGAACCACGCTAAATAAAAAGCAATACCCATGTCTGGTTGCTCTTTATAGATAGATGTCGGTTTGTGTATTCAACCGACGCTGTAGGGTTTAGGCGTCGGTTTTTTGTATACAATTGACGCCTGTAAATGTGACGTTATAAGCCATTTCTGTAGTAGTGAGGTATATTTTCAGGAAAAGCATTCTAGACTATTAAGATGAAAGTTTTGGGGTGGTTGAATATCCATAACCATAGTGTTTACCTCCTGTCATTATTTATAATTATGATAATATTCCATGAGTCTTTAACTTTGGGATGAAGGTTCCCATTAATACATACATAATCCTTTATTTTAAAACTATATCATAGACATTTTTAGTATATTTTTTAGCTATGAAAAAATCACTTACTAGATATGTCCTTGCAACCACCCTTAACAAGGTTGCTCAAAAAATTAGAAAGACCATAACTGATTCTAAGAATATCTTTTTTATTAGTGCAATACCCCTATATAATGATGACTAGGTAGACAAATTCCCGGACTTTTACCATATTCAATTTGGAAATTAATGAGAACAATTAAATTGTTCATGATATGTAAGATATGATCCCACATCCTTGAGCTATTAGGTTTATCAATACATGACCAATTGGGGACTGATATAGGTAATATTTGTTCAGCCATTTAACCCATATAATGAATTTTTTAAAGCCACTTTACAAGCATTAATCAGCAAACTAGCTTTACTAATGTTTTATGCTCTTCAAATGCAAGGACCGCTTTCTGTCTTAGGTCTACAAACTAGAACCTATTTTACAAAATGGATCATCCCGTCTAGGTGTGGACCCCTAAAGTGAAACTTCTACAAATTTATTGAGTCATCAATAGTCAAAGAGGGTAAGGTGAAAGTAAATGACCAGAATAAGTGCAATGCAGAAAGTGTAAAATTCACTAGGTCAATTATACCACTAAAGGATAGAGTTTTCATCTTCTAAATTTCAAACTTCTATCAAATTTTATCAATTATGGAGAGATAAAATGATCTTTTGATCTTGCCACAAGATAGTGGATGGACCAAATATCTCATACAAAGTTCAGCTTTATCAACAAACAAGTTGTTTAACATGATGTACATATCAATTTTTTTCTATGGAACACATTGCTTTCATTTGGGTTGGTTATAGGAGTAGACTTCAAACCAAATTTATTCAATAGGTTCTTCAAATTGGAAGAATTCTTATGGTTGGCTTTATAGAAAATTATGACAAATGGATATCTTATGGAAAATTCATAACTAGTAGTATTCATAATAGTGTATATCCACTCAATCTAACATCTAGGAATATTCATTTTGAAAAAAAATGATCAGAATGGGCCATTTTATGGAATCATATCCCTTAATTAAGTCAATTTCAAAGCACATTTTATCCTCCACATTTCATTTTCTGTATTCACCAATAAGCTCACTGGTGAGGAGTAAGGCATCTAGGATTTTTCTCACCTTGACAAAAAAACTATGATTTTGACTGATAATAGAAGGAATTACATCATGTAGTCTACTTGAAAATACTTTCTAGATGATTATGTATAGAAAGTTATGCAATGCAATAGGCCACTAGTCTTTGATATTAGAGGTGTTGTGTGTTTATGTAATAATAGTGATGTAAGAGTTGTTCATTTCTTGAAACATATTATTGCTTTTGAAAAATTCTAGATAACACTGATTATAGTAGACCCTATAATGTCTTAGGTCACTATTTAGATAGATTGTCCATAGTATGGTTCTAGGTCCTTGGAATGTGCCTGACACTACTCTTCGCAAAGTTTTCTATAGTAGTATTTTACATATGACAATAGAGGGGTAGGAATTGGTGAGATGGTGTTTTGTTATGTTAACAATGCTAATAATGTAACATTCCAAGATTTGAGGCCTCAGGTAAAATGGTCTTAAAAAGGACGATTATACTATGCTTGTAATGACCTCTATTTTAGCATCCCCCAATTAAGGAGAGACCTTCAAGTTGTAGTTATCTGATACTTTTAGTACATAGGCATCCCGATATCAATGGAATAATAATGTTAATCATCTTTGTGGCATGGGTGCTTGTGGTATAAGATATATAAATAAAATAAATAAGAGCTTTTGCACATAAATATTAGCAACAATTTTATGAATAAATAAATAAGTGAAATATGTATATGTGACACCATTTTTCACAAAAATCTAGATTACTCCGAACTTAAACCACGATCAACCATTAACAATGGATTACTGAAAATCATAGGAAATTAAAATTGATTGCAACAAGCAACATGAGATG